>OZ025884.1:6408232-6533232 GCA_964019415.1 Ianthella basta | reverse complement strand
GAAGCTTTAAAAAGGCACTGGAGGTACATTGTACAGAGTGAATGTGTGTGTGTGTGTGGGTGTGTGTGTGTGTATGTGTGTGCGTGTGTGTGTGTGTGCGTGTGTGTGTGGGTGTGTGCTGCTCATTCAATTTTCAAATCATTGTCCTTTTCTGAAACATGTGCACACATCGCCATAAGATGTATGTTAGGTTTCAGAACTCACACAGCAGACATTACTGTGTATACCTCTCTTTTCCCCTCCCCCTCCACCTCCCCTTCACCCCTCCCAGCTCACCCCTAGCTCCCTCTACTGCCACACTCGTGTTGCTAGTGTCAGCTCTGACCTGGGCCACCTCACAGAGGCTTGCTCCTCCTACAAGGCAGCCCTGGAACTGGACCCCACCTACCTGCCAGCTCTGAAGGGCCTGGGGGACACTTTGGTCTGTTTGGCTCGAGAGAGCCTTAAGTCAAACAGGGACGGTCATGCAGTGGAGATGGTTGCCATGGCACTGCCTCTACTTGTCAGGTACCAGTCTGGCACTTTATTCCTGGATGTGATGTAATGGGGATCCCCTTGGGCCTTTGTGAGTGGGCCCACTACTTCTTATTCTTTTCTCTGTTGACCCAGGGCTGCTAAATTAAAGCCCAGGTACTCTTGTGTGTGGAAGTCCCTGGGTGATGCCTGTGTGTGCCTGGTGGATGTGGACCTAGAGCAATCACCATGGAAACTAACCCTCCCTCAAGAGCTCCATGACAACGGCGACAAAGCCGTGACAAAGGCAGACCTCCTTGAAGCAGCAACAAGGTGAGTGTTCACTACAGCGACTGTCTCTACTGATGCGCCAATCAAGCACACATTATGTTCCAGTGGCTTTGATGTGTGTTGTGTTTGTCTCCTGCACACACACTCGCAGGGTGTACGGCCAACTGTGCCACCTATATCCTGAGTCCAGTGCTGCGTGGCATGACTTAGGAGTTAGTCTCTACTTCAGAGGGAAAGAGAAGGTGTGTGTGTGTGTGCGTGCGTGTGTGTGTGTGTGTGTGTGTGTGTGTGTGTGTGTGTGTGTGTGTGTGTGTGTGTGTGTGTGTGTGTGTGTGTGTGTGTGTGTGTGTTGTACTGTACTTAGCTGATAGTGCTTCCCCTCCTTCATGCGTTGTCTAGACCTCCATGAGTGGGAGGGAGGGGCAGGAGGAGGGGCTGCTACAAGGTTCACTGAAAGCACTACAGAAGGCAGTCACCTTGTCGCCAGGCAACGCACGCTATTGGTCCAGCTTTGGTGTCATTGCAACCACAATGGGGCCATCACACTATGGCCTTGCGCAACATGCTTTCATCAAATCACTGCAACTGAATGAGCATGTAAGGAGTGTGTTGTGTGTGAGATTGAGTGTGGAGATGGAGTGTGTGTGTGCTAGAAACTTCCTTCCCTGTCCACCCATCCTCACCAGGACGCTGTGACCTGGACCAACTTGGGTGCCCTCTACCTGAAGACCGACCGAGTAAAACTTGCCAACGAAGCCTTCAACAGAGCTCACTCTGCGGATCCTCAGTATGCATCAGCTTGGACCGGACAGGGTATGGTGGCTGAGATTGTGGGAGACTCCTTTGAAGCTCTGGACCACTTTAGGCACTCCTCAGAGCTGCTCTTTGCAGTGAGTTACTCCCCTCACCTCCGTGTCCCCTGCTCTGATGACCCACTCTGTCTCCCTTGCAGCTCGAGAGCTGTCGGCGCTACGGCTACTGGGTGTGCTCCAGTCTGCAATGTCTCCCCGTGAGCAAGGCAGTGGACCTCACTACAGGACACCTGCTGCCAATGACTGAACGGGCAGTGCTGCAGGCACGGGATGGGCTGGAGAAACTCAGCTGTGAGGGGGATACCCACCATTACAAACTACTGCCTTGCATTCCTGTCACACCCTCACACCTCATCACCTCACTTTCACACCTCACTCTCACATCACACCCTTGCACTCACCCTCACATCACACTCACAGCCCGCTGTGTTGACGATGCCAAGGCACTCAACCTCCTCGGCCTTCTCTGTGAACATGAGGGACTATTGAATACTGCGAGCCGCCACTATGAGAGGTCAGGGAACGGAGTGTCACTGTATGGTGGAGTGGGTGGAAGTGAGTGTCAGACGCATGTACCAAGTTAGCTTCCTTCTCCCTGGCAGGGCTCTGGATGTGCTTGGGAAAGAGAAGTTGACTCTCGCTCACAACAGTGTCACGGTCAACTTGACAAGGGTGCTTGCAAAAAGGTTTGCCCTTCTGTCCTGTCCACTACAGGGCTCAACAGATGAGCTGTGCCTGTGGTAGGACCTGTAGCTTGTCTGTCACTGTGCTTGTCTCCTTCTCATGGCCCCGCAGAGGAGGAGAGGGTGATTGCCGGCGATCAGTTGAAGTGCTGACTCAGCAGTTGCCTCCCTCCTCCTGGCTTGGACAGGCCTTTCTGGGACTGGCCCTCCACCACTGCCGAGAGAGGGAGGGAGCTGAGAGAGGTGAGGGTGAGGATAGAAGAGAGATGGAGGAATAGGGGGAAGGGGGATGTGAGGAAAATGTAAAAGAGAAGCGAATGGAGATGATGGCTAGGAATGGTGAGCTCTGCTGTTACATCTCATGTTCGGCTCCTTTCATTTGTTCAGCGTTTGCCGCTGCCTCAAGTGGGTGTGACCAGGCAGACCTCACCTCCCACCTCCTTGTTGCACAAGCTATGAGTGCCTTCTCCTCTGACCGGCACCACAGCAAGGACATCCTCTTTCAAGCGTACGTCTCCACACCGTTGGGACGCAGGCACTTCTGTCTCGCATTGTCACTACACACTCTTCACAGTGTGCATCTAAGTTTAGCAGAGGAGTAGCTGAACATCTTGTTGTGTATCCTACCTCCCCTCCCCTCCTCCCCTCTCCTTTCTCCCCCTCCCCTCCCCTCTCCTTCCCCTTCCCTCCCCTCTGTAGTTTCTCATCCCAACCTCCCTCCCCCTTCGCACTGCTAGCTCTAATGTCCCTAGGTGCTCTCCTCTCAGACCACACTCTAGTCCTGGCAGCCACAGAGGAGGCGCTGCAGGTGGCTGGTGAGAGGCACCAACCACACACTGACAAACAGAATTGCATGCATGGTGAGCGGACTCCGTTGTGTTTCAGTTGTTCCTCTGTCGGCCCTCCCCCACAGACAAGGGCTGCTTCGTTCTTCATGCAATATTTGTGGATGTCCTGGTCTCAGTAATGATTCTGCTCCTCTTTGACAATGAGGTGAGTGGATCAACCATCATCACACACCAGTGTCTGCGTGTGGATCTTCTGTGTGTGTGTGTGCGTGTGTGTGTCTCTGTGTGTGTTGTTACTGTTTTCAGGGAGAGCAGTGCCTAGCGAGAGTGAGGGAGCTGTGGATTAAGCTCAGTCAAGTCTCACCAGATGTGCATTTCTCCACAAAGGTGCATCTCGTTTGTGCATGTGTCCCTAACAGGAACTCACCCCCGCTCCATCTCCCAACCACGCAGGCCGACTTGGTGTCTGTGTTTGAACACCTGAAGAGTGGCCAAGTGGGACAAGCACAGTTGTCTGCCGCCAAGTACTGCCACGTCCACCCAGGAGACCCGGCCGAAGCAGTACTCCTGGCTGTGTTACAAATGTAGCAGCTAACATGTGCCATCTGTGTGTTTATTGGGATGTTGACATTCTGTATAATTAGTGTGTGTGTCTGAATGACTGTTTGCATGTATACATCTCATTGAGACACTAGCTCCCTTTCATACAATTCCAGTCTCATTATTCCACTTACAGCACACAGCATAATGCAGTAAGTGATTTAGTGCACGAGTACAACTCTGTGTGGTCAACATGTACACTCCATGGGACCATATGTACTCACACAACACAATGCAGCTCCACCTACTGTACACTCACATGTGCAGCTCCACCTACTGTACACTCACATACACTTTGCATGCAGCTGTACCTACTCTCACATACACTGTGTATGTATGTGTATGTATGTGTACATCTGCAGGTGTGTGCATGGTAATGATGCTATTTGGTGGTTGTACACAAACTGAGCACAGCCTCACGGCACTGCAGGCTGTCCTGCAATGCCCAAGGCTACCAAGAGTGGCTGTTGCTTCACACAAATCACAGTTTACAGTTCACTGTTACAGCACTCCAGCTTGTAGATGGACAGACAGACAGACAGACAGACAGAGACATAAGGATCACAGCAGCAAATTTAAAACAAAAGATGTGAAGTGAAGTGGGTTCATCAAAATAGAACTTAGGTGTGATATCAGAACTAGCATTCAATGCCGCGTGGCAATAAAGTAAGCCGCACCCACAGCTAATGCTGCCACAATTGAAGCTCCCACGAGGTAAGGCCATGAAACCTGCGAGGGAGGAGTGAAGGGTTAGCTTCATCCACACTTCACATACGTATCTCCTTGTGCAATGGTCTTACAAAGCTAGCACTGTTGCTGGTGCTTGTCTGCTCGGCCTCCCCCACTCCCTCCCCCTCCCCGTCATCACGACCCAGGCCCTGCATCATCCTCCTGTACATGGCCTTCTCCCGCCGGCTGTCCCCCTCAACCTGCTGCTGGGCTTGCTGAAGCATCTTCTGGATGTACTGTACATGGACCCCACAAGGGCACCACATGGCAACAAGGTGAAAGGAGAGGTCCACCCTCCACTGGTAGTTGGGCTGCAGTGACACCGTACCTTCTCATTGGGCTCCTCTGCAGCGGCCATCTTGAAGTACTGCACGGCTTTCTTGTGTTCTCCTTGACCTGAGTACACCTGTGGGGCATTAGATAGTTTGAGTGGATGTACGGCTTGTGTGAGTGCAGTGGCAATGCAGAAGACTCCGACCTTTCCCATCCTAAAGAGGGCAGTGGCATTGTTCTTGTCCAGTTTTAGCACCTTCTGTAAGGCCTCCTTGGCATCATTCAGCAGCTCCAGCTGGACCAAGACAGGAGAGAGCAGACAGGAATGCATCCACATCACTTCACTGCTCTCCTCCCCTCCTCCCCTCTACCCTCCCCTCCTCTCCTCCCTTATTCCCTCTCTTCTCACCTTCAAGAGGGCAGCTGCCAAGTTATTCCAACACAGAGTTGTCCAGTACTTCACCTCCCGAGACTTCTCCTACTCACACACCACACAACACACGTACGTACATACACAGTCAAAGGTGCACACACACCAAGGTGGGTCAGGCAATGCGACCAGACCAATACCCACTCACCGCCTCAATGACGTACTGCTCCAGCAGTTCCCCTCCCCTAGAAACAGAAGGGAATGACTGTTCTGAGAGATACAACTCACGAGGCTATCAAAACACTCACTCAATCCACGTTACCTAAATGTTTACATTTACATACAAATGACCATAGCTACTAGCAGTGTGCTTCTCCACACCACCAGACACAAGATGTTAACACGATGAACAATAGCATGATGCCATGTATAGAGGGCAGCACTCTAACGAAGGTTGCTCCTTGCCGAGTGGAATGAAGGGATGGTGATGAGGGAGGTTGAGCTGTTCTACAACACACTTACTTCTGATAACAATTCACTGCCTTCTCATACTCGTGGCGACCAAAGTACCAGTTTCCTTGCTCCTTCTTCTTCCTCCTACACAGAGCAGTAGGGCCCACATGAACTCTCACGCCGCCGCTCAGCGTCAGGCACCAGCACACACATGTACTTACACCACTTCAATGAGCTCTGCCTCAGTGATCTTGGTAACATCCAGAGGCGGTTCAACACTCAGTAACTCCACTTCATACTCAATGCTAGCCTTTGGGGGGATGTCTGGGGCTCTACACACCAGAGCACATCAAGAGTAGCACTAAACTCAACCCTATACAGTGCCATTTAAAGGCATTGCACAATATCACATTGCACTCACTGGCCGAGGTCTCCGTAGGCAAATCTTGCAGCTGCTTCAACCAAGCACACCTCCCCCTCTTCCATTAAGCTGGCAATGAGGTCCAGAGCTGAAATAGGGTTGGTAGACAGTTGATGGTCAGTACATGCACAGGCCATAGCACTTGATGACATGTGATGAGCACTTCAGCATGTGATGAACAAAGTTCAACAAACATGGCATTTCAGTAGATTATATACCCCGTGACGCGCCTGTCACCATACTCCACACACCTTGCACCACTTCACCCTCCCCAACAAAGAAAGAGAGGGAGTCGTTCTCATCCACCGTGGTCCCATCCTGCAGCTTCCCCTTCACTCGCATGGTCACCCTGCTGGACGTGAGAGGCCGAGTGCTCTTGCCATGACCCTCTTTTAGCACCTATACAAGAACACAACAAACGCACAATGCGTTAAATCAAGTACGCCGTGAGCTCACGGAAGAAACTCTTGCTTCCTGCATTCATCTCAGATGCAATAAAGGCTATCTCTCATGCCTTTTACATCACTGTCATAGCACTTCGGCACTTATTGTCGATTGAGTGTCATATGCCATGAAGTAGTTACACAAAGCTCTCACTTTCTTCCTCAGCTGTCCGCTACCGAGAACATCTAGCCATTCTCCTTCATTCTCCCCACCAGGGTCGGACTGAGTATGAGCAGATTCTTCAGTGCTACCAGAAGCAGCCATTTTAATTTAAATGGCGGTGCGACGCGCGTCCGTTCGGTTAGCGCTGGCGTCCGGCCTAAGCCGCCTTACGCATGCACCCATGGTCGGATTCGTCATCTTCCAGTCATAAAGCGTTTAAGGGTACAGTTACCGCTTTGGTAGTACTCGATGTATGTACACTGCTGTATCCACTGTTGTCTCTCCATTCTCCAGTAGGGACTTGGCTACGTATGAATATCATTAAGAGCGCGACTGCTGTCCTTGCAAACAGCTGCAACGCAGAATGATGGCCACCTTGTTGCTGCTCCTGATTCTGTCTCCGTGCTTCAGACTTGCATGGACCGTGTACTTGCCCTGTACTGAGCCGGTCGAAGTGCGCTTCCTTAGCGGCCCTTCTTCTCCGGTGCTCGTCCCCGAGACCCTGTCTAACGGGCGACAGGTGGTGCGCGTGCAAGTGCGGTTCTCCCGTCCAGTACTAGTAGAGTTCTTTACCGATTTCGGGACGTTCCATGACTGGGCGGGTCCGGCGTCGGAGACGAGGCACATAGGTCGCCTCCCGCCGATTTCCTTTGTGGGAGACCTGGCGAGCGGAGACCAACTATGGGAGCCGAGTAGTCAATCCTACGCGGGTGTTTCCAACGACATTGTGGAAATTGAGTTCGAAGTGCTAAGAGGACGTGGTATCAACGAAATCTTCTCCAGGTCAGCAGCCAATTGTAGTTTGTAGCTACCACATATTCCGAGCCGTCCTTCAATACTGACTGACCAACTGCGCATGTCATGATCAGTGCAACACTTGACATTTCTTCTTTCTCTTAAGCTGGTTATTTTGTCTCAATACATGTTTTACTGAAGTGTTAACCAACCCGATGAAGGTGTGTTCGCTCTCACTTGCACAGGCCTTTTCATTTGCTTATTGCACCACACGCCATCAAGAGTTTGGTCCGGCTTGCTGGCAGAGACTTCGAGTATGCCTTTGTCCCAGCAATGATACTTGGTCGCTACTACGCTTCTTACCAGAAACTGCTGGAGACCGATATTGGAGAGACGGCTCAGCTGTCCAACATCTCCATGTACTGTAGGCAGTATTCCTACCGACCTTCCATCCAGGAGTGGTTTCCACAGAAGACAGCAGTCTCCCATCTGGTAACCACTCAGTTGGCTGAGGATGATGCTACTCTGGAAATCACAGAGCAAGGCTTAGCCAGGGTTAGTGCATCACCCTTCTCCTGCCCTTGCGCTCAAGTATGACATTGTAGGATCCATTGTCTTCCACCTGGCCCACCATCCACACATTCTGGTACACGCACGGATGATGTGCAGGTGCACTTTCCTGTGTCCATTGGTGGGGAGGGGACAGGATCGTTCCCCCTTCCCAAGGTCGTGAAAGCCAAGTTTGGAACTCAGGTAGTCACTGTGAGGCTACCCGATGCGCAACTAGAAATGGAACACAAAGGTGGGAATTCAACTGTGTGAATTGTGTATGTATATAATTATGTATAGTTAAAAGTACTCATTTGAAAGGGTCTCATTTAATTTCCTCTAGCTGGCACTTTACCACATTCAGCCTGGATGTGGAGCTAGCATACACTCACCTGCAGTCTTGCATGGCCAGCCCTTTTCCCTGCTTCTGCTGTTGTGCAATGCTCCTGGAGGGGGAGTTGCACAATAGCATGGAAGATAGGGGTTGTCCACGTAAGACTATCACCCGCGTGACACGAATCAGTTACTCAAGTAACGGCTTCTCTTCTACTGTCCCTGTTCCTAGGACGTTCCCTACACATTGCCTTGTCCAAGATCTCCATTTCTGAGCAGCGAGAAAGGGCCTTCCACCAGAAACCACCAGAGCGCTTCCGCACCTGTGTGTCAGGAAGACGTAACAACCTTAGTTTTCTTCCGGTGCACCATGTTCTGGAGAACAGTGGAGAGTTCTGGGTGTACATCCCTGAGAAGGATCCCACCCACTGGGCCGCAGTAGCAGGCGGCACACGGGCTAGGGTGGTGAAGAAGGACAGAACTGACTCCTCCCCCTGGACAGACTTGCAATTAGAGTGAGACTCTCACACATGTGGGGTAGCCTGACAAGACACATGCACACTACACTCCTCAATGCCTGCCCTCCCTGCAGGATCCCTGGGAGAATTCTCTCTGGGATCCAGCGGTATGCCTTCCTGTGGCCACCTCCCTCCCCCGCCGGGCCAGTGAAGACCTTTGTACGCTTTCTTCCAGATGAGTACGTGGACTATCATGCATCAGAGGACCTTAGCCGAGTGGTGTTTGTTCCTCGTGGCCTGCTTGAGCGATCTGGCTGTGGGACCCTCAACGTCACATACAAGCAGTTCTTTGGCCAGGCAGACTTCTGCAACACCACCATAGGTAAGATGTCTTGCCATGCCCACTGTGCCATGTGTATATCGTAGACAGTTGCTGTGTGCAGATTTGGGTATATACCCACCTCTGGTATGCCATGTACACACTCGCTGGTTGGCTAACTCACTACATCACGCAGGTAGCTGTGTGGGGTTGCCTCTGTTCTCCATCGAGAGGTTCCCTGTAATACCGCCCTTTGGTCTCACCGAGTTGGCATGCCCCGGTTGCACAGCGTTTGTGGCTAATGGGACAGAACCGCACCTCGTTGTCCGCCTAGAGGCTGCCGATGTACTGGGGAGCATCGCTGTTGACAAGTGCACTGTATTGGTTAGCTGACAGTTGAACGTTCCCTGCAAACACGCATACACCTTCTGCTATTGCACACACTATAGTCACAAGTGCACCTCACACCATTCCTCACCCTATACCAAATGCGTGCACATCTACGTAGGAGCCCTCCTTGTATCAGCCAATGGAACGGTGGATCTCTGCTCCGGCCAGCACAGAGGAATTATGCCATAACGTGTGGCGTATCTCACCCAACTTGCACTCTCAACAGCAGGAGCTGACGGCCACACTGACCGCCAGCATTGTCAACGTTGGCCAAGTGAATATAATGCACAGCAGAGAGGCTAGCATGCACTGTACTGCCTCCCGTGTGACTGTCCTGCGGTGCTGTGCTGTGCTTGCAGGGCGGAGGGAATGTGGCCTTCACTGTAAAGTGCTCCAAGATGATAGATGTGGTGGCTTTACAAGGCGCATCTATTCAGTGGACGGAGCCAGTGAGCTCCTCAATTGCATGTGCAGAGGCGGAGGATGGAGGAGAATGCTGAGGCACTATGCATCGATCCCTTGTTCCTGTGCATTCTGCAGGGCGAAGAGGCAACTGCAGTGTTCACACTGAGTGGCTCCCGAGCCCACTCACTGCCGGTTGCTGAGCACAAATGCCAACTGAGTGTGTTGGTTGTGATGGGGGAGGGCCTGCCTTGGCTGACAGCAGGGAAGGTGATGCCCATGTGTACCACAGCCCTTCGTACATACCATGGTGCATTCAAGGACCCCTGCACTGAGCCTGGTGAGAGCACGGTGAACCTGTCTAAGATACATAGTCACTTGCGGTAGGGAGTTAATATTGGCATTTATGGGAGAAGTGCTGGGTGAATCTGCCTGTAAATTTAACTTCATATGTCATACATTGCCTGAAATTGTCTTGACGTGAGCTGAGTGAAGAGAATGATGGATATGGATTACACGGATCCTTATACTGACTATAGCTAGGTGTTGCCAGCTGTCCCTAACCTGCCATACGCACTACCCACTTGTACGTAGAGCAACCACTGCCTGAAACCAAGGTGGATTTCCACTTCCTGCCACAAAGTGAGTTGAGCAAGACAGAGAAGAAGGGACTTCAATCTGTCCTTGCCAAAGGATACTCCTTCATGCGAGCCCTCACAGTGCAGCTGAGGGTACCAGAAGAGGAAGAGGAGCTGGTAACTGCCTCCCACAATGAAGAGAATAGACAGCCAGTGCACTCTACTGTGTAAGTGTCTTCTTCCTGCAGGTGTACCATTTGCAAGAAATGAGAGTGGACTGCATCAGCCAGGACATCTTGATCATGGACCGTGAGAGGCTGGCGTTGGTGGAGTCTGCATGGGAAGGACTGCAGGAATCAGGCATTGGGTACCAGAGAGACCTCCTCTCTCAGAAGAGGCTGTTCTTTTTAATCAAGTTAGTCCCCTCCCACCTGTGCATCTGAATTGGCTGTATCCACCTGTAGCGCACCTCCCTCCCCCCACCCCCTCACCACCCCCTGCAGGAAGCAAGCAGACCCTGGTGGCATGATGGGATGTAAGTTAGCAGTGCTTGCCAACCGGCCACATGTGGCGTGCCCGCAGCCAGCGGTTGTACTGGAGAAGCAAGTTATTCTCACCAAAGCAGACCATGCCGGTCAGTCTTCCTCACTAGCTCATTCAAAAGAGCACATTAGACACAGCTCACGTGCCTGTCCCATTTCTGGACACTTTTCACCCTCATGACTCTTGGTGTTATGGTTCTGTAGAAAGCAATAGAATCGCTGAAGAAATCCATCGAGTTGAAATTGAATGAACTTCAGTAGCTGTATGGTTGACAGCTTCCACATTCTTAGGATGTGTGTGCAGCTCAGCAAAGTTGCTGTAGGAATGTAGTTGGAATTTGTCTGTGTTTGGTCAGCTTCTGAGCCTGACAGCACCCACCCCTCACAGGCACAGCACCCACCCCTCACAGGCACAGCGCCCACCCCTCACAGGCACGGCTCCCACCCCTCACAGGCACAGCACCCACCCCTCACAGGCACAGCACCCACCCCTCACACACACAGCACCCACCCCTCACAGGCACAGCGCCCACCCCTCACAGGCACGGCTCCCACCCCTCACAGGCACAGCGCCCACCCCTCACAGGCACAGCACCCACCCCTCACACACACAGCACCCACCCCTCACAGGCACAGCACCCACCCCTCACAGGCACAGCGCCCACCCCTCACAGGCACAGCGCCCACCCCTCACAGGCACAGCGCCCACCCCTCACAGGCATAGCGCCCACCCCTCACAGGCACAGCACCCACCCCTCACAAGCACAGCACCCACCCCTCACAGGCACAGCACCCACCCCTCACAGACACAGCGCCCACCCCTCACAAGCACAGCACCCACCCCTCACAGGCACGGCTCCCACCCCTCACAGGCACAGCACCCACCCCTCACAGGCACGGCTCCCACCCCTCACAGGCACAGCACCCACCCCTCACAGGCACAGCGCCCACCCCTCACAAGCACAGCGCCCACCCCTCACAGGCACAGCACCCATCCCTCACAGGCACAGCACCCACCCCTCACAGGCACAGCGCCCACCCCTCACAGGCACAGCGCCCACCCCTCACAGGCACAGCGCCCACCCCTCACAGGCACAGCGCCCACCCCTCATAGGCACAGCACCCACCCCTCACAGGCACGGCTCCCACCCCTCACAGGCACAGCGCCCACCCCTCACAGGCACAGCACCCACCCCTCACAAGCACAGCACCCACCCCTCACACACACAGCACCCACCCCTCACAGGCACAGCACCCACCCCTCACACACACAGCACCTACCCCTCACAGGCACAGCACCCACCCCTCACAGGCACAGCACCCACCCCTCACAAGCACAGCACCCACCCCTCACACACACAGCACCCACCCCTCACAGGCACAGCACCCACCCCTCACACACACAGCACCTACCCCTCACAGGCACAGCACCCACCCCTCACACACACAGCACTCACCCCTCACACACACAGCACCCACCCCTCACACACACACAGCACCCACCCCTCACAGGCACAGTGCCCACCCCTCACACACACAGCACCCACCCCTCACAGGCACACCACCCAGGAGTGCATACCCATTGGCTACAATGATGCAAGCCAAGCCCTTTCATTCCTCTTCATGCAGCACATGTGAAGGCACATCATGTGCCCTTTCAGGCCATATTTGGTGACCAAACGTATGCAGTGCTGTACACATTGATAGCCTGCTCTGTGGCGGTCCCCCTGCTCCTGGGTGGGGCAGGGGTGGGGCACATTCTGCTGGTGAGGAGCTTGCATATACGTAACCTACGTACCTGTAATGCATTGTGTGGCTGTGTGCTAAGTAGTTAGTGTCATGCATTAATGTCATCTTCTTCTTTGTGTGGTGCAGTTCATTTGTAGAAAGAAGCTGCCACTAAGAGGTGTGTATGGTTGTACAAGAGTTGTTCGCATAATCATGTTGCAGTTCTAACATCTTAGTCTTCTTCAATGTTTGTAGGAGAAGTGGAGAGGAAGAGGGAACAGCTGAAACAAGGTTGCTACATAACTGTCCACCCCACAAAGGGGTTTGTTAAGAGGTAGCAAACTCATACTGTGTAGCTACATGCATTTCTTCTTGTGTGTTCCTCACCAGCCAAATTGGATGAAAAGAGGAGATGGGAGAACCCTGCCACTTACCTGGAGGAGGGTCCCCAAGGACCATACTACCTGCTACACAACTTCCGGACCACGGCCCCACTGGACAGCAGTGACCTGAAGCCAGTTAAGATGGCCGGTGTGCTCAGGTATAAGGTGTGTGGCTACCATCATGTCTTAGCCTCACACATACCAGATGTTTCTAGAGTATTTCCACTCAGGGAGTGTCTGGTGTCTGAGACTGCTTCCCTCCCTCCCTCTGTGTGTGCATGTGCCAGGACAAAGAGCTTCCAGTGATGTTTGGGCACCTGAAGCAAGTGTGGGTGGAGCCTGGTGGCAACACTTGGATTCAAGCTTCCAGTGGAATGTGAGGGGGAATGAGGAGTGGAAGGGCAACTGCACAAGTGTCCACCTTGGCTGTGTTCCCCCTGTGTACATAGGTACTTGTTGGAGTATGCAGAGGTTGCTGAGGAGTACCGAGCCGAACACAGGGCACTTCTAGTGAGGCATAACCCAGCGCTGGAGCAAATCCTACCCCCTCAGTTTGACTACTACGGTGGTGTTGCGGAGCAGGAAGAGGAGGCAGCAGCTGGTGGTGGCTTTGACGCAGATTATGCATAGTAACAACATACAGTCAGTGCTTAGCAGCAAGAAGAGCTACTGAGACCGGCCAACACAGAGCACCAGTCCATCACATACAGTAACACTAGTACTGGTATAATTATATGCAACAGACTTGTACTATGTATGTATTCCTTATGCCTATATAAGCATGTGTGTGCATGTCACTCTCCAATAGTCCGAGTTACTCGCACGCCGTGAAGCCTAACGAAGGGCTACTCCACGAACAATTGTACCATTGTGAGCAGTCTGTCATGCACGCAACCTGGCATGGTGGGGTTTACATGTGAATGGCTTAGCTGAACAGAGAGGAATATTCATATACGGAGCAGGAGGGTGGGAAGTAGCCTCGCATAGCCTAGTCTGCTTCTATATAGACACCGATCCGGGAGAAGGGTCGAGTCAAACTACGTACATAGTACCGTTTTATCGCAACTCTTGCGGGTCTGGGCTACAAAGGACTAAGTAGGAAGTGGGTGAATGTCACAAACACGAGTACGTTAGCTGCTTGCCCCGCTCGAGTGCTGCTGGATCAGACCGGTGACATGCACATGCACTTGCCCACTCGCCCATTCTTCCGCCCATCCATTCACCAGTTTCACAATAAGTCATTGCCAAATTCACATGATGGTAATGTATGAGTACACAGTCAGTGCACTGTGACTGTTACTTCAGTGGGATGAATCTGGAGGAGTGGGTTGCACCAATTCCAGGTCGGCCGTGCTTCACCGGTTTGTAGGTGATGGAGAACTCGCCCAGGTAATGAGACACCATCTCCGGCTACACGAGAGGGAGGGGGAGGGGGAGGGGGGAGGAGGGTTCCCACATATTATACAGGATCAGTAATGTAGAACATTCAACACCTATTACGCTACAGTGAAACCTGTCTAAGACAGCCACCTGTGGACCAGTTCGAACTGACCTTTACAGAGAAGTGGCTGCTCTACAGAGGTAGATTGCTATGCTTTAGTGCTATTTGGGTCCATACAGGGAGGTAGTCTTGCGTAGCCAGACCGCTTCTCCCCTCCATTTTATATTATGACGTCATTGGTCGGGGAGAAGGGTCTGGTACATTGCCTATGCGCCGCTTGTGCAGAGACCCCCCGGAACTAGGGGGGGATAATTGCATTCTACGCCACGCGTTACTAGGCAACCGCCCGCCCACAACTACCGGTGTTGCACAAGCCGTGGCAATGAAGGCCATGATTCACTCAGCGCTGAGTTTTTAGCCTTTGCAGCTCGAGCAATTTCGCTAGGTAAAGCCTTTTCGTAGCAGCCTGCTACGCGCCGATCGAGTTGTGGCCTTCATTGCCACGGCTGGCGAAACACCGGTAGTTGTGGGCGGGCGGTTGCCTGGTAACACGTAGGCGTAGAATGCAATTATTACCCCCTAGTTCCGGGGGGGGTCTCTGCACAAGCGGCGCATAGGCAATGTACCAGACCCTTTCCCCTGGAAAGCGGTCTGGCTACGTGAGACTAACAGGGAGGAGGGCTGTTTTAGGGAGGTGACCACCTAACATAGTGACCATCTTAGACAGGTTCACTGTATACTCCTAACACCATATTCAGTCCTGAGACATGCCATATTAGAACAGCTGAGTTTGCACATCTCTCGAGTGAAGCCACTAGTGTGTCAACATGCTTGAAACGCCTCATACCGAGCCACATTTGAGAAAATCAAGCCCAAATGAAGGACTGGAAACTTGACATACTCCAGACCTATTAGCTGAGAATGTTTCAGCTACTCTTATGATGACATCACACTGATAGGCTTGTCTGCAGTGCTCTATCCTGAATATAGTTTAAGAAGGGTGCACTGAACTGCTAGTCATGTGAGGACTGGCTAGTGGATGGTGGAGTGTGGGAGAGGGTGTCAGCTTCCTTTGCACAGCATGGTAGGGAGGATGCATGGAGAGCCTTGTGACACAGAATGCAATGCATGCAAGTCTACGCCACATGACTAGTGTGGGGGCAGGTGGGGAGAAGGGGGGGGGACAGGTGGGGGCACAGAAATGTCTAAGCCTCATGGAGGGTTCTTTTAGAGCAAGAAGGCTTCTGCACCCTTCAAAAACAGCCTAAGGAGAACATTGCTTGTCTTGTCAGGTAGCACGACTCAGAGCTCATTACTGCGAAATACTAGCTACAGATGGGAAGGAGTTTAACATTGTTTTCTGCCATTTGTTCAAAGAATAGCCTTCCTCTTACTACACAATGAGCCAAAACAAACTACTTCTCAGGTGAGCCATGAATGGCAATCAACGGATACAAATGGTGCTTAGAAAGTCAGACATACACATCAATATTGAACACTCTTCATAAAATTCCAATTTTATGACACTACCTCTTACTCCATTCCCCATCCACGCCGCTCCTCACCTTAATTTCTACTTGGTTGAAGGTCTTTCCGTTGTGTATACCCACAACACTCCCAATCATCTCAGGCACGACGATCATGTTCCTGAGGTGGGTCTTGATGCAAGCTGGCTTCTCAAGCTCTGGACACTCCTTCTTGGCCTTGCGCAACCTCTTTATTAAGGCCAGGGGCTTCCTCTTTAGTCCCCGAGAGAACCTAGCACCACAAGAAACACACATCACACACACACCGCACGCACACACACACACACACACACCGCACGCACACACCGCACGCACACACACACGCACACGCACACGCACACGCACACACACACACACACACACACACACACACACACACACACACACACACACACACACACACACACACACACACACACAGTTCATGTACATCAGCTAATGGTTAAAAATGGCCGATGATGACATCACTAGTGCTGGACCATTATCAGTATAGCATACATCCTTACTGCCGTGCAGTAGTACAGGTTATACCTACACCTTTCTCATCACTGCTGTATACCGCCCTCAGATAGTGTGTACCGTGGGTGTGTAGTGTACTGTGTGTATGTGTGTGTGTGTGTGTGTGTGTGTGTGTGTGTGTGTGTGTGTGTGTGTGTGTGTGTGTGTGTGTGTGTGTGTGTGTGTGTGTGTGTGTGTGTGTGTGTGTGTGTGTGTGTGTGTGTGTGTGATTCAAATATCCATCAAGTACACAAACGCACACACCTTCTCCGCGCCCTGGCGTGGAAGAGTTCCATGAGGGACTCTGTGGGCATATCCAGGAGCTGGTCAAGGTCAACCCCTCGGTAAGTAAACTTGCGGAAAGTCCTCCTCTTTTTAACCGGTTCCTACAAGGGACAACAGATGAAAGACGAATAGATCCATACTATCACCTCTTCCAAGCTGCCAAACGCCATCGCAAAGACACTTACAGACATAGTTTTACGCTCTTTTTCTAAAACCAGCTCTTAAACTTCCACGTGGGTAAGGGGGCGGAGCTTAGCACACTATGCCTGCTCAGACCCACGTGCTGGCGAAACAAAAGCCATGCAACGGAAACCTCAACCCGCGCGACATTTTAAACGACACTTGCTGACCCAAGACCTTACAATTAGACCGCACTCACGTATCCAAAGAGAAGGAAAAGAGCACAAGAAGATCTTTTGGCGAGCTGTCCATAACACCAGAGTCACATGAGCGGACTTTTCAGCCGCCGATCTTCGGTGGCGGCTGTGCTTGATTGCGATGTACACTGTCTGGACGGCTCCGTGTTTCGTCTCGTCTTATCGGTGAGTCCCGATAGCGGCCGGCCTGCAGTCTGCCTGTGTCACGCAACACCGTCTCCTTTGCAGAAACGGGCGACCGGACAGGAGTTGTTGCTACAAGCATTTCGCTACCTTAAGATCCAGGATGCGTCGTCTTTGGGCCTGGTGTTCGCCGGGGAGAGCGGGCAGCAGGTGAGAACGGGGTAGACGGCTAAACGGTTGGTCGGAACTAGTGCGGATGCACCCTTGTCGCCGTCTGCCCCTTTAACACAGTGTTTGAAATTGTACGTCTTGTTTGTCCGTCCTTTCCGCAGGAGTGGGTGAACCCTGGTAGAGCACTTCGGAAGCAGATAACTGGTGTGTGCGTGCGTGCGTGTGTGCCTGTACATGTGCCTATGTGTAGTAGCATGATGTGATCTTGCCTAATGCAGTCTACTAAGCCAGCAACCAGCAGACTACTGCCTCGTGCCCCTCCCTCCCCCTCAGGCAATAGCCCATACCAGTTCTACCTACAAGTCCGTGTCTACCCCGTCAGCCCACAAGCACTCAAGGATCAACAGGCTAGGTGGGTCAGCCACACCCCACTACACCAATCCTTGCCATCTGTAGCTAGTTATGCCATGTTTGGCTCTAATGGGGCCTGCCTCCCCCTAGTCCTTTGCTAATCCTGTCTTGCTTCCCTCCCCCCCTCCCTCTTGCTCTCCCTACCTCCCTGAAGGTACCAAGTGTTTCTACAAGTAAAGAAAGACATCCTTGAGGGGAGGTGAGTAGTGGGGCTCTGTTGGGAGGGTGAGGCCTAGCACCATCACATCAAAATGGCTGCCTTGTTGCCTAGGTTACGATGTCCTCAAGTCCAGCAAGTGGATGCGCTGGCCCTCCTAGCTCAAGGTGTGTCAACCACGACCAGCACACAAGTGTGTGTGCTTCTGGCTGCTTCACCCAGTGAATGAGTTTTATTACTAGCTTGTTGTATTCTTGTGTGTAGCTGAACTGGGTGATTTTGTAGAGGAGTTTCCTGAAGGTTACCTGGAACAGACTGGGCTTCTTGGGCCTCAGGTGAGGTGGGAGAGGAGGAGGGAGAGGGGCAAGGGAGAGGGGCGAGGGAGAGGGGCGAGGGAGAGGAGGAGGAAGAGGGGCGAGGGAAGAGGGAGGGAGGACAGAATGGGGAGGGAGGTGGAGGAGGAGGAGCAGTGGAGGTGGAGAGGGACCTGAAGGAGGAAGTGCTCAAAGGATTGAGTGCATGTGTTGGTGTGTTAATAATTAACACATTGTAGCTGTGCCCACTTGCACGTATGTGTGGATTGCAAGTGATGCAGCAGGTTGAATGCCCCCCAGTCTAGTGCCCTTGGGTGTGTGTACTGTGCACTTGATTGTTATATGCTAGCTGCACTCTATGGAGACCCCTCCCCATTCCTTCCTCCTTAAAACACATTATGCCCAATCGGTTGTGGTCACTTTAGCCTACCTAGATCGTGCAATGATGGCGTTAGTTGATGACTCTGTCTTATTGCGTTGAGTGATAAGTGTTTGTCATTAAGACACCTTCAAAGACTATTAACTCTGCTTCGGTTGATGTGCGTGTGGCCTCATCTACTGCGGTCAGTGGAAGACATGCCTGTGGGGTTAGGTGTATGGGTTTGTGTATAGTGAGAATGGTGTTAGTATGATAGTAGCCACTTCTGTGGGTGTGGAGGGGATAGGCGAGTGTGTGATGTGCCTATGTGGGGGTGAGTGTGTGTGTGTGTGTGATATGTGCGGTGTGTGGTGAGAGGGAGTGCGGGGGGTGATAAGGAATGTGTGTGTGTGTGTGTGTGTGTGTGTGTGTGTGTGTGTGTGTGTGTGATATATGCAGTGTGGCAAGAGGGAGCATGTGGGTGTGATAAAAGTGTGTGTGGGTGTGATAAGAGTGTGTGTGGGTGTGATAAGAGAGTGTGTGGGATGTGTGTGGTGTGTGGTGAGGAGTGTGTGGGCGTGATGTGTGTAGTGTCCCTCCAAGGGGGACAGGAGGCATTAGCACTCACCATGCTCCGCCCTGCTCCTCCAGACTCTGAGATACAAGGATCTGATTGTCAACACTCACAAGGAGATGAGGTGTGCTGGAGGAATGTAGTACATGCACATGGTGTCTGGTACTTCTTCAAGTAGTTTACACAGCAGCCACTCCCTCTGTGGGCTGTGGGCTTCCCTTGGCATGCATTTTGACTGGAATACATGCACTGAACACATCTCATATTTGCTGCTCTCTCTTCTCTCCCTTTCTCCTTCCCTCCTTTCTCCCTTTAGAGGACTGACGTTTGACGAGTGTGAGCGCCAATTCCTTGAGTTGGCAGAGACTCAGAACCAGTATGGAGTAACCCTATACCCTGTCATGGTGAGGGGGGAGGTGCAAGCATGATGTGGGGCAAGTTGCCGTGGCGACAGGTGTTATGGTGATGGTTAAAGTTGCATTGGTGTGGGATGGCGTTGCCACGATGATAATAGTCATGGCAATGGCTTGTCATTGCCATGGTAGAGTTGTCCTGGGGGAAGGGAAGATGTTGTCATGGCGGTGGAGACGTTATTGAATTAGGTTGTATTGGCGACACATCATTAAGGCAAGGGGAATGTCTTTAGTATGTATACCAATGTTCACTTTGTGGTGCTTAGTGCTGACTTGTTTGTTAACTTGGCAGCTGTGGATTCTTTCTGTACAAGTGTCCACAGCTGTGTCCTCTGTGTGTTGTGCTGACTCAGTTGGTGTGCATGGTATGTGTGTGTGTGTTTGTGCGTGCAGCTGGGAGTGATTCTGGGGACAGGATGAGGCTACAGGTGGGGTCAGCTGTGACATCAAAGCCAGCATTGTTCATGTTTCCTAGTAATTATGGAGCATTAGTGTGCCAGCTTGACAGTTTCATTTGCAGTTTTATATTAGTTTTAGGCCTTGGGAATTATATTAAATGGCTGTTGCTGCTGTTTCTGCAAGTGAGAGCACACAAATACACCAGCTCAGCAATTTAATATAATTCCCATGGCCTAAAACTAGTATAAAACTGCAAATGTAACTGTCAAGCTGGCACATTAATGCTCCATAATTACAAGGAAATACGAACAATGCTGGCTTTGTGGTCACAGCTGACCCCACCTGTCCCGCCAGCTCACAATTCATATGTGAAGTAGGGAAGGACTCTTGTGTGTGTATCAGGTTGTCATACAACTTTGGCGAAATGTGAGATGTTTCAACCACAAATGGGGCCTTCTTCAGTTGCAACGTGTGATACAGATCAAACAGGAAACAGGTTTGATCTGTTTGATTGTGTTCATTGGTCTGTTTTGCAACTGAGCAGAAGGCCCTATTGTGGTTGAAACATCTCACATTTCTTGACAATTGTACTATGTGATTCAGGCTTCAAGGATCCTTTCCCTACTGCATATCCAAATGTGATAATCAATCTCCACTTTATCACGTTCATGTGTGTTCTCATTCATGTTCCAAAGGATGTACTGGGGTCTGGCAGAGAGGGAGGGGAGGGGAGGGAGGGAGGGAGGGAGGGAAGAGGTATGTAGGGACTTGCATACACTTACTAACATTTATTTATTCCCATTCAGGATTCTGATAAGCGACATATCAATCTGGGTTTGGGACCCTCCGGTGTACATGTTGTCATGGGAACCGTCCATGTAGCTGTGTATGACTGGTAAGAGTGGGTGTGGGTACTGTGTAGAGGGACGGGGCTGTAGTGTGATGACCCCACCCCTTGTTTGCTGTGCAGGGGGTCTGTGCTGAAGATCCTGACCAAGTACCAATCTTTACAGCTCAAGATACGCACACCTCATGTGAGTTGTTGCCATGGGGATGGAGTGTGAGTGAACAAGCTCATTGGTTGATGCACAAGATTCAGTTTCCACCATGCAACACTTCCTCCCTAGTCTCTGTATGTAACAGACCCAGTACATGTTTATACATTTAGTTTCTGTTTTTGCCACTCCCCCCCCCCCCCCCCCCCCCACGAGTTTTTATACTTAACTCTGTTTAGGGGTTACTATTTCGCTACATGGCTGATGAGGTGTGTTGGGTCCTTGTAACTGTTTTAAAGTATTTGCCATTGATGGATGACACACTGTGTACTATCGAATGCTTTGCTTCTAAATCAGCCAGTTAAATTCCACACATTTCGGTCCAATCCAGGACCTTCATCAGTGATATTGATGAAGGATTGGACTGAAATGTCTGGAATCGATTCCATTTCTGGCTAGAGTGTGTTCCCTTGATTGATCTAGCTTGCAAGAACCTAGCCACACAGAAGCTTTCGTTCGCTAACCAAGTCAGTTTTGGCTAATATGTCCCTCGATCGACCCAGCTTGGTTAGTGATGTTCTGCGATAACCCACTCATTCACACGCTTAGTCCCTCATCCTACTTCATAATTGCTCAGTTTACTGTCATTACTGCTAGTTAGCATTCAAACTCTGTTGAAAGGTGAAGAGGAGGTGTGCTGACATTCCACACATCTTGTGAAATTGCTAAAGTATGTGCCCAATGCATCCTCGTCTTGCATGAGCGAAATAGTTAGCCGACTATACCCGTGTCGCCTGCTCTTATTGGTAATGTGTTTGATAGTGTAAGCATAGCTGGCATTCCACGTGGGAGTATCTCTTTGGATTGTGTCCGACGTAAAGTGTATGGGGAGCTTTGGTTTGGTGTGTGCATATTTGAAGTGTCTGGGAGTGCTACTTTGGAGTGTGCAGCGTGTAATGTAATCTATACTTATTTAAAGTGCCAGGTGTTTAAATAGTGATACAGCTGCCCAATCAGTGACAGTGGGGACAGCACACTCTGGGGCATTTGGCGCTAGGCCAGGTTAGGCTTCATCGCCTGTGGATCGGTCTGTGCCTATTCCTTGCGTTGGTGCCTCTGCTATGAGATAGCCACTGATTGCTACGCTGTGTTTCAAAAGTTTACATGCTTTAATAGTGTCACCTGTGTACTGCTTGTTTGTGTGATATGGTGTGCTTTCTCTGCTCCCCTCTCCTTCCCTCCCCTCCCTCTCCTCCCCTCCCTCTCCCTCTCCTCCCCTCCCTCTTCCTCTCCTCCCCTCCCCTTCCTCTCCCTCCCCTAGACTATGGCCATTCATACAATGAAGTTCACCTGCCCCTCCAGTAGTATATGCAAGCAACTTGGACTGCTCTGCCTTGAGATGCAGGGCATCTACAAGTGAGCACACACGCACACACACACACACATACACACACACGCACACACAACACACACACACACACACACACACACACACACACAGGCACTTGTACACCTATTCCCCCTCCCTCCCCACCCAACAGAGAGGTCACGCCTTACTCCAGTACCTTCCGTCGCATGTGGAGTAGCCGAGGTGGCCAAGTGCTCAGTGCTCCTTTGGCCAAGCTGCGTCAGGCACACAACTCACTGAGGCGCCAGCGCTCATCCTCAGATCTGTCATCCACAACGCGCAAACAGCTATCCAGAAAGCACTCCTTTCAGGGAGCAGGTGGGCTGGCTGCAGTGTGGCTCGCCTCACACCTCCCTCGTCCTTACTCCTCACACTTCATAGCTTCATCCTCACAATACTGCCACCTCTCCTTACCCCCCCCCCCCCTCCCTCCACCATTTCCTCAGCGGCATCACCAGCAGGACACAAGAAGCTAACATTGAAAAGAAGCCAGTCAGAAACCTTTCTGGCAAAGTTGTCTGAATTGGAGTAAGTGGATGTGTGTGTGTGTGTGTGTGTGTGTGTGTGTGTGTGTGTGTGTGTGTGTGTGTGTGTGTGATGTGTGCGCTTGTGTGCATGTGTACATGCAATGGACATGTGAGGTGTAGTGGATATGTGTTGTGTCATGGGAAGTGATGTGTGATGTCATGGGAAGTAACATGCTGGTGATGTGATGTGCTGATGTGTGTGTGTGTTAGTGATGTAATGAAATGGATAGGATGTGCTACTAGTGTGATGTGATGTGCTAGTACTCTGGTAATGATGTGACGTCATGCGAAGTACTAGTGACTCCCGCTGCCCTCCCTCCCCCAGGCCACCCCGACCAGTGGTCACCCCTCAGATGAGGCGTTACCAGGAAACAGGACAGTCAGTTGCAGCCTCAAGGTAAGAAACCACATTAATGTCACTAACCTACACACAATGTACGCAACAAGATGCCCCCTCTCGCTCACCCTATCCAGCCCATATTCCACCCCTAAACCATCGCTGGTGTTGTCTGAGGATATTGCTATGGTAGTAGAACAGCAGACAAGGGACAACAGCAGCAACAGTAGCAGCAGCAAGGCTGTCTCCGACAGCTCCCTCAACAACATCTTGGACTCCTCTGGGCTACCTGTGAGGAACATCCTTCGCCACCCAACATTTCACGCAGATGAGGTGAGCCCTTCCAGGTAGTTATGTACCACATTCATTGTGTGTAAAAGTGACTACTGTACTCGTTTCATTCTTTCCAGGCTGTTGGGCAGATGGAGAGAAGGCGTATATCCACTCCTGTTAGCCTTGGCCACTCACCTCAACCTGCACCAAGTGTTAACCCTCCCCCTGCAATTCTAGACTCCTCCCCTGCAATTCTGGACTCCTCCACTGCAATTCTAGACTCCTCCACTGCAATTCTAGACTCCCCCACTCCAAGGCCAAGGGAAATGACTTCAACCACGCCCACGTCAGTTACCCAGTTAGAAGAAACTGTTTCGAACGGTGGCTGCAACCCTTCCCCGATCCCTGCACTTTTACCCACCTCGTACTCACCTGTGCTTAGTGAGTCAGTCTGCAGTCCTGTCTCCTCTCCTGAGGGGAGTGTAATCATGAGGAACAAGCCGGGGCGTTCCCGCAGTAGCGCAAATCGCCGTCGCTCCAGTCTCTTCATGGAGACCGAGACTGTCATCACACAAGACTCACCCTTCCTGGATGCGCACATTGCTAGCATGATCTTTGAGACGTCCCAGCAGGAGGAGTACAGTTGTGAACTATGAGGCTGTGCACTCACAGCCTACGAATCTGAAATTTGTGATGAAAGGTGTTTTTATTTTTTGGTTGTATATATATTTTTGTGGGTATAATAGTTTCGGTTTTCTGTACGTTCCATACGGGACTGGAGTGCACATAGTGCACATACCCCACACAGGACTAGACAGTGACTACAGTGAAGTATACTGTGAAGGCTTCTTGCAATTGCTGTGCTGTAGCTGACATTGGGGCTGCAGTATCTGTGTGTAATGATGTATAGATTCTCATACGTACGTATATATATATGTCCACCTGCACAGATAAGTGTAGTGAGAACGAGATCTGCACTGTTTGCTTGATAGAGCAATGTGTCATAAAGAGACGCACATGTAAGATGCAACTGTCCGATGAGCAAGGGCTGACCAATCATCGGTTCAGAACTGGCCATATATACATGTGCACACACTAGGTACAGACACACACAGTGGCCCTAGACAAGCATAACAGAGCAATATGGACACAAGGAGGTCGTATTACAACCACGTGCTATTGCCACTGCATACCTGTTCTCTCTCCCAAGCCCTCTTCCCACATACACACACACGCACACAGCCACACATGAAGACACATGCACACAGCAAACCACTAAATATCTGAGTCACTACGAAGTACCGTCTGCATGTCAGCACAAGGTGGTCACGTGACAAGTCTGAGTAAAATGGCGGCGGACCGCTGGCAGGAGCTGGAGAGCGACCCTGGGTTGTTTACGTTGCTCGTAGGCGACTTTGGCGTGCTGGGCGTGCGTGTGGAGGAGATATACGACGTATCCAAAGTTTCCTCAATGGAGGATGTGTATGGCTTCATCTTTCTCTTTAAAATGGCCGGCGAGAGCTCAATGCGACGCAAGAGGAGGATGCCAGAGGAGGAAAACTTTGTGACAGACCCCAGTATCGTTAACAGCATGTTCTTCGCTACCCAGGTGAGAACTAGCAATATACGTAGCAATGTGTTTGTACGCCATAGGCTACCTCTACTAGGAACTAGCATTGACTGAATGTGTGTGATCTTCCCCTCCCCACTTGTGTACCGCGCAGATCATTCCCAACTCTTGTGCCAGTCACGCTCTCCTGAGTGTCCTCCTCAACTCAACCAACGTCTCCCTGGGGCCTGTCCTTGATGACCTCAAGTCCTTCTCTAAAGGACTGGACCCCGAGAGCAAGGGCCAGGCCATTGGCAAATACCCTCACCTTGCACGCACACATGACAATCATGCCAAACCCAACCGTCTAAAGCCCTTAGCCAAGGGTCAGATGGTTGTGTCCTCTACCTCAACACAGGAGGCCTTTCACTACTCCAGCTTCGTCCCGATCAGTGGTCGCCTCTATGAGATGGACGGACTAAAGCCATATCCAGTGGACCATGGTGAGTGGACAGAGGCCGAGAGGTGGACGGCTCTCTTCCAGCATATCATCCAGAGGCGGCTGAACCAGTCAAAGGACATCTGCTTCAACCTCATGGCTGTGGTGCGCGATCCCTTGCAAGACCTGGTGCGAACAGTGGAGCGTCACCAACAGGAGTTGCGTCTAACACTCACCGCCCTCTCCCGCCTTGCACCCCAGGACAACCTCGTACAATCCCTCACCGCTCGGCTAGTGAAGGCGGAGCCTATACCTGTAGAGCATACCGCCATAGCAACCGCCATTCAGAACGTGCTTGATGCCCGTTCACGCCTAGAGGAGAGCAAGAAGGAGCTGTCCTGCGAACAGGAGGTTCGCCAAGGCTATCTGTTAGACCATGCTCGGCGCACACATGACTACAACCCTGCCATCCAAGAGTTCATCAAGGCACTGGCTCGTCACGGTCACCTCCCAGTGTCTATAGTTAGGAAGAACTCAAAGCCATTTCCAGCGGGCAGCTGAGGCCTTGAAACGTTTTTAAATATTTTCCTAAAACATGGAACAATTGTGCACAAGCAACAGGACTGGGTTGAGACACCTTTAAACCCTGTACGCTGTGTGTGTGTGTGTTCATATGGTTGTGTTGTGTGTGTTGAATTTAATTTTGATGTATTTGTGTTGATTACTGTTAACATACAGTACAGTACATACCACACAGTGCTTGTTGCAGCTAAGAGTGTTCAAATTGTGTGCTCATATCAGTGAACGGCCAGTCCTCAACTGATCTGATCATCTACAAGAGTCTCGTAGAACCTCGCAGAGTCGTGGTATCCTCCATGACTGATGTTGGCTTGTTACATGGACCAAGCCATATTATGTACATGTCACTGGGACACCCCTAGTGTATGTGGGCACTAGTGAATAGCGTACGTGACCAGGAGTGAGTACAGGAGAGATCTCCCTGGTGCATGCAACATGTTATACCAACCAAGAGTGAGTACAGGAGAGATCTCTTAGGTTCCCCTATTATTATAGTGTGTGTGACACGTTGCAACATGCACTGTAAGGTGGTTGGGTAATAGTCCTATGTAAGGGCATTGCTGAAGGCTACACACCTGCATCAGAGAAATGTTAGCACTTCATGCATTAGCGTGTAAGTACAGCTATAGGCTTATTCTCCATTAGTTGTTAATCTCACATAATTGTAGCTACGTAGCTATTTCCATGCATGATCTCACAATAGCTCCTTGTTCGGCAAAGGTTGTCCACAGCTGATGAAAGCCTATGAAGCTGGAACGTCCAGCATGCAATCAGTCCGGATTGATTGATTAGTTCTGCATGCTATGTATGTATTTGCTAATGAGATGAATTTGCGCCTTCTAATTGTATTCCTCCCATTTTGCATACCTACATTCTTCACGTGCTGCACATGCAGGATTGCTCTGTATTTATACAGATACACTTATAAGTACCATAAATATAATTTGACTGACTAAGCCAGTTGTATATTGCTGAAACATCCAGTACCTTAACTAGTGACTCCAACAGAGTGCTTCAATGTACGTAGACCACTGTCTATTGCTCACACTCAACTCAGCAATTTTACTTTGTACATATGTACAACACACACACACATTGCTAATAAAAAATGCATCATATCTATAAGCGGCTTTAGTCAATGCTAAGAACACTTTCAAACAAACATTCTTTGGTGAACAAAGATGATAATTTACTGACAATATCTTGTCATGC
This sequence comes from Ianthella basta, assembly GCA_964019415.1. Classification (NCBI taxonomy): domain Eukaryota; kingdom Metazoa; phylum Porifera; class Demospongiae; order Verongiida; family Ianthellidae; genus Ianthella; species Ianthella basta. Next base: position 6,505,970 of record OZ025884.1, on the reverse strand, counting down.
TCGTACACGTGGCCTTGCCTGCAGTGATGGGAATGGCATCAAAAGAGTGCCTTACTGACATTGTGTTCCTCTGTACAACTTCATTACCAACACTTTACCACTATTGCCCCACCCCCTTACCACTACTGCCCCACCCCCTTACCACTACTGCCCCACCCCCTTACCACTACTGCCCCACCTCCTTACCACTACTGCCCCACCCCCACCACTACTGCCCCACCCCCTTACACTTGCTACCCCACCCCCATACACCCACTACCCCACCCCCTTGCCACTACTGCCCCGCCTCCTCACCCCTTACTGCCCCACCCCCACCACTGCTGCCCCACCTACTCACCTGTGAGGGTGGTCCAATGAGCGAAAGGACCACTGGAAGAAGCAGCAGTCCATTGATGATAGAGAATACGATGCAGGAGAGGAGAAGGACAAAGAAGTATTTTGTGATGAAAGGGAAGGGGGAGAAGGCCAACATGACAATGCCAAGGAAGGTGGAGATCCCTCCGTTGAGGATTGGAGTGAAGCGGTGCTTGAGGGCCTGGTGCATGCGTTGGTTCTGAGTGCCACATGCCTTGAGAAAATACAGCGACATTGGAGCAGTAGCTTCCACTGCCACACCAACCGACACAATGAGTGTGACCGCAGGGATTGCGCTGAAACGGATGTCAATCCATCCCATGAATCCAAACACCTCAACAGTAGTGATTCCTAGGAAGAGGGAGAGCAGGAGCGCACTCCAGAGGTCCATCAGGAAGAAGGTAGTGGCCAGCAGGCTGACGAGGAGGATGCAAGCGCAGGCCAACAGCACTCGACTCCTCAGCCCAAAGTACTGCTCCCAAAAGATGTACGGAGTCCCACGAGGATACGCTGACAATCCTGGTAAGGCATTGTATTGCTCAATGATGCGTCGGCTGTCAGTGATAAACTCAACGTAGTCTTCTGTGTCTCGCAAGCCGTCCACATAAAAGGGCATTTGTGCATATGAGAAATTCCTGTTGACAACCTCAAGCATCCCGTTGCTAAGGAGGTTCAGCTCACACACGGGGTCCCATGAAGGTACGGGTGGGTTGAACTCAGGTCGGCTCACTCCCGCATGTACAGGATCCACCGCCATCTGTAACAAACAGATAGCCTGGTCACATGACAATCACATGACACTCACTACGCACCACACAGAGTGGATACATCTGAAGCATGCAGTTTGCGTGAGAAGCATGATTATCATAGATTAGCACTACAATCTTGACCAGCAGTCACACGAGTGCTCACAGCTGGTTAACTGTCTTAGTCAACTATTTGCAAGGCATACAAAGACAGTTGTGCCACATACACACACACCATCGCAGGGCAAGGCAGCCATCTTGTTAGGACAGGCAGGAGTGTGGAAACTCACCCAGACTGTCAAGAACTCATAGAAGAAAGCATGCGGGATGACACTGTATGTCCGATTGACTCCTGCCACTAGGTGTTGCTCGGTCTCCAACAGGGGCTGGTCGCAGCTCCTAGCTATACCCACCATTAGCTCCAAATAGCGGTAGAGAGCGGCCACGAGAGTTTGTTTCTTTTCCACACACACAGTCTGGTGCAACCCCTGGTAGTACTGGATCATGGCTTTCAGCCAGAAGGGACTTCCACCATTGGATTCGTCCTTGACGACATGTCGCAGGCTGAGCATGTCCTCATGCAGCTGCAGCAACTCAATCTGCCGCCCAGGGTAATCCATCTCGCTTGTCACTACATAAGTGTCAAAGTATGAGAAGTGCTGAAGGCTTGCACTGACGAAACCGTATTCTGGTGTGCCCTGTGGGACCACCTCCAAGAGGTTCAGGCCGTCCTTGACCCGGGCACAACCCATCACTGCCAGAGGAAGAACCACACAGGCAAAGAAGACGATGACCACGAACTTGACAAAGTAGTTCTGTAACAGTGGGGAGTAAACTCGCTCGACCAGCTTGGTTAGCACAGAGTGGCCGCTGAAGAAGTTGCCGGCTTTCCTCAAATGCACTATGACCACTCCCTGGTTACTCCCAATGGGGCTCTCCGTGTTTGCGCGAATCTTCTTCTCTTCAGGGTCACTAGCACACTGCAGTCCACAGTTGGTGTGAGCTACCATCTCCATAGCAGCTGCAGTCTCCATGTTGATTTCCGAGGATGTGTGAGACTCCGCCCCCCTCCGCCACCAGGCTGGCACACAGCAGAGCACGTCCAAGAACTTGTGCTCAATGCGAACTGAATCGATGACCAGGTAGCTTGTGAATCCCATCAAAATGACAAAGTAGTTAAATGTAACAGCCACTCCAACCTGCATGGATGTGTGGGGGGAGGGGGGGCAGTGGTAACTGTCACTAGGGTGCACGAACAACACACAGCACATACACACACACACACACGGACACACATGGACACACATGCATGTACACACGCACACATGCACACATGCACACGCACACGCACGCGCACGCACGCACACACGCACGCGCACGCACGCACACACGCACGCGCACGCACGCACACACGCACGCGCACGCACACACCTGTATTGCAAAGGTGCTCATGGCTGGGATGGGTATGATGGCTGAAAGGAAGAACCCGCAGGCGTTTGTGATGGAGGTGAGGGTGATGTTGGGGCCCACTTGACGCAGAGTGGCCATTAGCCTATCTTTGATTGAGAACCCCTTCATTGCATCATCCATCGCAAAGAAGGCATCACCGATAACAAACATGTCATCCACACCCAAACCTAGCACCAGAAAGGGGAGTACCTGAAGAGAGAAGGGGGGGGGGGGGGAAGAGGGAAAGAATAATCAACATGATGCAGGGCATGTCCCACCCCAAATCAACTAGGGGGAGGGGCTGTTGAGCGAGCACTCACGTGTAGTGAGGTGGCATTGAAGGCTATGCCGATGTACGAGCAGAAGCCGAGGGCTCCAACAACAGAGAGGACCACCAGTAGCAGGCCCACCTACAGGAAGGAGGTAATCTGCATATCACTGCATGCAAATAAGGACACTGCACCTGCTCACTAGTGATGTCTAAGCCTTCCCTTCCCCTCTCCCTCTTTCCTTCTGTCCTTCCTCTCCCTCTCCCTCCCTCTCCCTCCCTCCCTCCCTTCCACCCTCCCTCCACTCTCTTCCTTCCCTCTCACCATCCCAGCTCCAGCATGAGAGCGGACCCAGTCGAAACGTGAGAAGGCAAACGCGCAGTAGACCAACATAAGAACATAGCCCAGTACGATAAGGACTGGGTTGGTCTCGGAGAACGCCTTCACCACCTCAGTGGCACTGTTGGAGCTCCAGCCATGGTACGTGTCATTGGTATCACCATTGTAGTGGTTTATCACCTACACAGTGGGTTCACATGGCCATCACATGATCATCACATGACCATCATGTGACATATACGTACATTACATTCAAAATCAAATTATGGCTAAGTACTTGCAATTATGACTGAGTACTTGCCACCCCCCTTACCAATGTGAACTCCCTCATCCATTCCTCTAGCACAGCTTCATAGTCTATGTCTCCTCCCATTGAATCATTCAGTCTCTCTTTGAGCACCTCAGGGCCAAACAGCTGAAACACTGTCTGCAGGGCTTCTGGCAACTTCCCCTTCTGCCGGCTGCGCCACCCATCACCTAAGTGCAAACACAGCAGGAGAGCCGTCAAAACAATCCTCAAATCAAGTTAAGTTTCTCTCTGTGTCAACTCAGCCTTTTAATATCCTGTACCTTCATGTCAACTATAAACAGTAATTCAATTAGCATGGGCCAGTTTTATTGGTCCATTGAGTGCCTCCTAGAATTGAAGTGACTATGTATAATATACCAACTGTAAAAAGGTGACTCCATAGGTCACAGTCTTCTGCGTGTTAACCTCAGCTGTTGTGACACCTCTCCAGTCAGAAATATGTAGGACATTTGAGAAAGGCCAAGATTACAGAGGTGAACTATGCAGCTGGGACAGTAGGCACTGTCCTCATTAGTGAGGTGTCCTTATTTCAGAGATAGTTTTGTACATATCTCTATGTAGCTGGGACAGTAGGCGCGGTCCTCATTAGAGAGGTGTCCTTATTTCAGAGATAGTTTTGTACACATCTCTATGTAGCTGGGACAGTAGGCACTGCCCTCATTAGAGAGGTATCTTGATGTCAGAAGTGGTTTTGAGATAGTTTTGTACACTTCTCTTATGTAGCTGAGACAGTAGGCACTGTCCTCATTAGAGAGGTGTCCTGAACTCATAATGGTCTGTAAATGGTGGTTAGTTTCACAACACATCTCTCTGCCTGTCACAAGCTCTCCCACTGTCCTGCCTGTGTGCACTCAATGTACCTGCTACCAAAATCTCTTCCGGCCACTTCATTGCATTAGAGGCAAACCCGCTGCACCCTCCACGCAAGAGTTCACTCAATTCATGACCTTCAGCCACCTATAGAGAGCCGGGCGGGGATTGTGAGGGACCACCTATGTACACCCGAGGTGCCAGCCGCCCACCACTCACCCAAGAAGGGCACGACAAGTTGTAGGTGCTGTCTTGAAAGCAGGGCCGCTCATTGTAGCCCTTCACTCCGGATGTCTCAAGACCCTACACATAAAGGACATATGAGTATATTAACTGATATCAAAGTACATACATTGTGAATAATATGTGTGCAGAGAAATAGGCTCTGGACGCGAGACTAGTATATAACAATAATAATAATAATAGTAACTTATATCAATCAATCAATCAATCATTATTTAAGTGCACCATGCCCATTGGCACTAGGGCACAGATTGGCCCCATGCAGCACTTACACATAACAGGCAAAATGAATACTGAGTCATGAACCTGCAGTAGTGTTACCCAAACCTTGCATGCCTAGCTTATACATACACGATATGTCATAGCCCCTCCACACAACCTACACACATGTACATACAATGGAAAGTGCATGAAAATAGGACATGAGTGAATGGAGATGACAATGGACTAATGCTTCCTACTACACTTTTAGGTTCTCTACGGCTGCAAGGAACTGTTGTCCACTTGATTGGCACAACACATGGACTATCCCTCTTTGCCATTCATTGCATACACATGAACACACATAAGTGCACACACACACACATGCAAATGCACACGCACACAGACACACACACACACACACACACACACACACACACACACACACACACACACACACACACACACACACACACACACACACACACACACACACACACACACACACACACACACACACACACACACACACACACACACACACACACACACACACACACACACCTCCTTTATTGTAGGCAGGGCACTTCCAGCAAGTGGACAGGAAGGATCCGCAGTGCCATTCTTCTCCACACAGTCCAGCACCTCGGTGACATTCACATTAGACCACGTCACATTGCTGGCCCAGGAGGTGGTGCAGATGTTAAACTGAACCTGCTCTAGAGGCTGGTGGAGGAAGGAACCCTCCCAGAAGCAGTCGAGAGGAGTTAGAACCAGACATGGGTTAACAGAACGAAGTAGAACGTCGAGCTCCAGTTGGTGTGTGGGTGGAGTGCTCTCTTTTAAGCATAATGTGTCCAAACTAAATACCCTGCAACATAGGAAGTCACAAGCAAGGACACAACCGTCAGCACCTCTCGGCAATTTCTACAACTCCCTACCCCCATGTGACTCACTTCCCTCCTCTCTCCACACGAATGTCCTTCACCCTACGCAACAAAGCCAGGTGGTCCCTCAAGCTGGCCCGCAGGTCCCCACTCCGGAGCACTTGGATGAAAACCTCGCTCGAGGGGGCTCGACCTGGCGGCAGATACCTCTCCGTGTATTCTATTTCCTTACGCAGCCGCCCGCCCTGCTCAACCCACAACTCCTCCTCGTCCGTCTCCAGCCGCGCGCGGTGGAAGCCGCTGCCCAGCACGCCTAACACAATTATCAAGAAGATGAACACCACCAGGGCCGCAAGCGGCGGTTTCAGCACCAGGACTCGCGCGAGGTGAGAGAAAACAGTCTCCACAGCTGCTCTGCCGTACAAGCAGGGCTTACAGCCGTCTGCTCGACCTTCATGGATCTCATGGAGTGCCACCCCAGCGTCATGCAGACGCTCGCAGACCTCCTCTTCCGAGGGCTGTCTCTCTTCCCGCTCTTTATCCAAAGTCGGTCTTCCTTCCCGCTCCGTCATTACGTAGGGCCCTCAGCTCTCACTAGCACTCTTGGTACTGTGGCGGGCGAATATGCAGTGTTTGCACTCATAGTGTATAGGTCGTCAGGTGATCGTCAGCCTTTGCACAGTGGTGCGATCACCTGACTACGATATATAGTCTGGCTTGTTAGACCCTCCCATGTATAGGCGCCCAAGGTGGGCGCTTAGATATCCGCGTTTGCCGCGGCACGCCGTGCATGCGTTTCAATTTGCTTCCCGCCAGACCACGAACCCGCGAAAACCCCAACACAATCTCAACTCACAACAGCTCACACACATACAGCGCCTCTAGATATTCATAGCTACTTCGTACTTGACAGGGGCAATCATATGCACTAGCTAGAAGGCTTCCTGTCTCCATGGAGACTAACGCTATCACTTCGGAGCATCCAAAGTAATTCTATGACGTAACTTATCAGCATAAGCATTCAATCAACAGCAAATAAATATCGAAGGGTTAACAAGTTTGGTGCAGCATATTAATTGGTGCTGTGACTGAAAAGCAAAATAAAATACAGCAAAACAGAAAGTAAAAAAATGAATAGCTGGGAATGAAATTAACAATATGCCAAAATATGGCGGACGTGTGTAGAGTGTTTAGAAATGGCAGCAAAAATGTACGTGGGTAGGCAGGCATACAGAATATTATTATATATATGTAGGTTGGGTGAGTGCAAAAGTTTCACCAACAGCATAAGAACAACGAATGATGACAATGACACTATGTGATCATGAACAAATGCAGCATCATGCAGAATGGGTGAATGGACAGTCAAACTGTTACATGATGGAGCAGCGAACCCTCCGTTGATGGGTTTGTGTGCTGGTGCTCTGGGACGTCGACTGAGCAGCCGCTCCGTTGCTAAAGCTGAGGTCTACCGAGTTGACACGGCGCTTACGGTTCAATCTGAACGATCTACGCAGTGTCTCTGTAAAGCTGGTGCTGCGTGAGCGCCTTGGCTCTTTCTCCCACCTCGTTCCTACTTCTTGGGCATGATCCCGAGCCAGGTGGACCAAGCGGGTAAACAAATCCTGCACGTTGATGTTCTCTTTCGCAGAAGTCTCCATGAAGGTGGCTCCGTTCATGGCTCGAGCAGCCTGGATGCCTTCCTGGTAGGACACCTCCCGCCAGGAACCTTTAAGGTCACATTTGTTCCCCACCAAGACCACCTGGGCCTGCCCTGGCGGCTTTAACTCCACTATCTCTTGGTAGATACTCCTCGCCTCAGCAAGGGAATCCTTGTCGTCAATGGCATAGACGATGGCGAAGCCCTGGCTGGATGAGATGTAGAGCTGCCGCATGGACGAGAACTGCTCTGTTCCACCGCTGTCCAGGATCTCAACCACACACGAGCCAACGCCCTGCACCGTGGTCTCATGGCGATAATAGTCCTCAATGGTCGGCGTGTAGTTGGGTGTGAAAGTCCCAGAAATGATGCGGAGAGTCAGTGCACTCTTCCCCACTCCACCGGCGCCCAAAATGGCCACCTTAAACTCGTCCAAGTGCCCTCCCCAACCTGACATGGTGGTGCAGTGCTTACCTCCTGGTTTACAGACAGCAGCCCAGCAATGGCAGAACAAGGTAGTGAACAACCTCCACAGGTTACAGCAACTGGGGGTTACAAGTATCAGGGAGGCAGTTGGGAGAGAGCCGTGCAGCAGTAGGTTCACTGTCTCCTCTGCTGCGAACTGGGAAGAAACTGTTGTTGACAAGCCACTTGTTATAGTTCAAGGGTTTCACTGCCTGGCCACACCACTCACAGGAGACACAGTGGCACCAAGAAGTAAGATCACTATAGAGAATCCTACAATAGTCCGGACAGGAAGTATGAAGCCAGTGTCCTGACACATTCCACTTGAACGCCATGTTATCTATGGCGCAGTCCTTTCACCTGCCCACAGCATTCCTCAACACTTTATCGTTGGGATGAAAGTTTGTACAACAACCGATGTGGCTGGGATGTGCGGTTGATGAGCTCATCCTCAGAGAAAGTCACTCCTAGGACACCAGAACCTACTCATTAGGCACGCCTTGAAAGTGTAGCTCATAACGGACTTGATAGAGCCTCCTCCACCAGCTGGGCCAGTGTTATTCGAGTCCATGGAGACATGAGTACACAATACACAGGGTGAAGGTACAATGTTTGCTTTGCAACCCAACCGTGGAGCTCAATAAACCACTCACATCCTGTCAGAAACATTATCGTATTGTGGCATTCAGGGTGGTGGTCTGAGGGAGGAGCAGCAGTGTAAGAGGGAGGGGCAGTGGCACAAGAGGGAGGGACAGCAGTGTAAGAGGGAGGGGCAGCTTAAGAGGGAGGGGCAGCAGTGTAAGAGGGAGGGACAGCAGTGTAAGAGGGAGGAGCAGCAGTGTAAGAGGGAGGGGCAGTGGCACAAGAGGAAGGGGCAGCAGCGTAAAAGGGAGGGGCAGCAGCATAAGAGGGAGGGGCAGTGGCACAAGAGGGAGGGGCAGCAGACAAGACAGAGGGATTTATAGGTCTACATTTGTCACACTAGACACCCACTGCCACCCACACATGCCAGGTCACTGATGATGTCATAGGGAGGGGCCTTGCTGCAAAGACACACATTGGCTACACCCTGGCACTTGAGAGTGGTCGTCATGGCACTTTGCAGCTAATATATCCCATTGATTGTAACACCAGACATTAAACTGGCAGAAGAAAGACAAACCAAAAATTACTTAAACAAAAGTTCACTATCAAGTATTTGAAGTTCTGGGAGATGACAGATTAAATAGCTTCTTACATTCATTAGATGACAACCTCTACAAATTGCAACACCACACTTAGGTTGATCCAGAAAGCTATGAATATACTTATCGAGGTCACATGACTGCACATGTACATTCCCAAATCCACTTTTGCAAATCCTGTAATTAGATTGAATGCTCACTAATCCCAGTGGCTGTCCCAATGAAAAGGGGTTTCCCCCAGCATTCAGCTCTTTCAGGTGGGGTGCCATCTCCATGGCACCAGCAATGTCAGCAAAGGAGAGCTGCATTGGAAGAAACAGTGGAAACTAGATTATTGTGTGTGTGTGTGTGTGTGTGTGTGTACAAGACATTGTGTGTGTGTGTGTGTGTGTGTGTGTGTGTGTGTACAAGACATTGTGTGTGTGTGTGTGTGTGTGTGTGTGTGTACAAGACATTGTGTGTGTATGTGTGTATCCGTGTGTGCATATGCATTTGGTGAGATACCAAATACAGAGACAGAGTGTGTGTGTGAGAGAGGGCATGAACCACATTGATTCAAGTGGGTAGCTCTGTCTTGAAACATGCATGGAACTCGTATCAGTTTCTCTCCAACATCCCATAGTAGCACAGAGGCAAACTGGTCACCAAGGCAATGCATGCCATGAATACAATTATGTCATATTTATACATACTCTTGTTACCCAGATCAGGCCTGACTTCATTCCAACCCTTCCCTCCCCACTACACAGTACTGTGTAGTCATGTACACACAACCCACCCCCCACACGGTGCAGACTGGGGGAGGAGAAGATGCCACTGGATCACAGTTACGTGGCATATAGGCTACATGTATGCGAGATCCTGTTATCAGATTAAGCCTTAGAGACAGGGACAATTTGTCTGCATGGTACAAGTTGTGGCCCTATAGTGTTGTCTGCATATCAGGGCATAGACACAGCTTAACAGGTGGGGAAGGGCCTTACAGATTTTTGCAAGTGAGCGAGAAAAACTTCACTGCTTAGTTCTTCCTTGAGGCCTGAGTCCATAGCACTGTTATATTGGTAATGATATTCATGTTTTAACCATTGAAGGGAGCATTAATGAGCATGAAGAGTAAATACACACTGGGGATCATATCTGGGAGGGTAGTGGATTCAGTCGTCAAAGCCAGTGTCTACACCCTTGCATGTTAAATGAACAGTGATGTGTGGTTAAGTGCAATGTGTGTGTGGTATATGAGGTGTGGTGAGGTGTAGTGTGGTGAGGTGTAGTGTGGTGAGGTGTAGTGTGGTGAGGTGCAGTGTGGTGAGGTGTAGTGTGGTGAGGTGCAGTGTGGTATATGAGGTGTGGTGAGATGTAGTGTGGTGAGGGGCTGTGTGATGACAGATATGCACCATATTCTTCCATATGAAATAGAGTCCTGGGCCTCTACTCAGACATATGTAGTAGCAATTGCTTGGTGAGTGCTGTGTGGATGGTGAAGTCAACCCACCATGTTGCCTTGCATGCCAAGGAAGGTAAGGTGGTCTAGTCTGGGCAACTCCTTGCCACACACATCCTCAATGATGTTACCCGACAGAGACAAGCTGCAGAGGAGTGACATACATGGTGTTAATGACATGCTGACATCACCTTCATGTTGCCATGGAAGTACATGTATGCAGTTTCAAACCTGCACAGCTGTGTGTTTGCACTGAGCCCCTCAAGGCGGCTGATTCTATTGGCTCTTAGGTCAAGTCGGGTCAAGTGGGGAAGGTGGTCCAAGTGTTCCATTTTGGTGATTTTGTTGCATGCCAAGCTAAGCTCGGTGAGGAGGGGCGTGTCAAGGGCGGGGATGGTAGACAGGTTATTACAGCAGAGGAAGAGGCGTGTGAGTGAGTTGGCCGCAGGAAGGAAAAAGTGGTCAGGGACACAGGCGAAGAAGTTGAAGCAGGCATGAAACTCCTGTACGGTAAGTATGAATGTGTGTAGAGAAATAAACGCAGGGCGCTAAATAGTCGCCAACTTCTACCAAGAGATTAAAGCGCAGTATACTTAGACAGACACATTACCTCAACCGTGTTCAATGGGTTATCTTTCTCTACATCCGCCATCTCGCTCAAGTTCTGCGGTAGCTGACGCAGAGACCGTCTGTGAAAGGTGCACACAGCCATTACAGTCCAGGGCCAAAATGCTTACGTCACTTTCGGGATTTTCCCTTAACCTCGTGGCCCTGCACAGGCACGAAGCACCCAGAGGGCGGGTAGATTTTATTTGCTGTAACGCTCGATTGCGCATGTCTTAATCTTCTAACAGACCTTCCCCCCGGCTTCGTAGGGCGCTTATTTGTCCCTTATGCCTGCAAGTAAGAGCCCTGAGTGAGTGATTATACTTGCTGGGCTGTTTAAAAATCACTGTATAGCTAGCTAGCTAATCCTGTTAGCTGTCCATGGCAATGGGTGCTACAATGTCATACAGGATCACCACTAGCTATATCTTTCGCACAGACATAGCTACAGTAGTTACTAAGTAGCTAGTTAGTTAGTTGCATAGCTGGTAATAAGATACATACCAAGTCCAGTGAGTAACAAAGTGTGTTATATTTGCATTGATGATTCAGTGAACAGTTATAAGCTTAGATGTAGCAATACGCTAATGATATCAATGATAGCTACACACAAGTACATACTGTATTAAGCACATTAAAGTGTTCATAGTCAAGTATGTATGCTGACAAAACAGTTTATTATAACTGGCTACATGATACTGCATGGGTTTGGAGGTGGTACAAATCTTGAGCTTGTCACCTTGTTGTTTGGGCTAGCCTTCATCAGTCTAGCCGCTGCAAGTTGTTGCATAAGGTACGTCTCAAGACTGGGCCCATATGTCACTGTGGTTGTCACCACTGTGCCTCCAGCTTCGCCTGACGGGCCGCCTCCGCCTGGGCCCATTGTCCTGGTTGTCTGAGACGAGGTGTGCCTGGCAGTGAAATCAATTCTGCTCTGCAACAGATTGTAATTAACTTCACCTTTCTCCAAGTAGTCACGGCTGTGGATAGTGTTACGAACAGGAAGATACTCGGAGATTGTTGCAAATGTTTCTTGAACAAGATTTGGAGCAAGCAAGTGCAACTTGAAAAGGCGTGGTTCAAATTCCCATTCCTGAAAATTTGGGTCCTGATGCATTTCAGTTCTTAGTTCATCCCAAGTCAAGTTCCATGGTGATGTCAGAAAAGCAGCATACTGCTTACCACATCTACAAGTACAGATACCAAAGACACTGTTAAAGAGCCATGTACTGTGTGTTTCCTTAATCTGTCCTATCCCAAAAGAGAGTAGCCTAATGTGTGACCTGTACTCATTGAGAATGGGAACGTCTGTTTGCATAACTTGGGCTGATCTATTCCATAGGAGAGTGCCTGATGTGTGATCTCTATAATTATGATGAGCTTATTATCCTCAGGTTTCAAGGCCTATATGCAGTGCTACACTGCATGCTCATGAATCGTGCAAATTATGCTAAAATAATGCTCATCATTGCATGTGTCATCAATACTGATTTATGTTCATTAATCAGTCGTTGCTTTGTAATTTTCCCTATCAATCTGACACCACATACATACAGGAAGAGAGGGAGGATCAGGGAAGGGACACACACTACACACAGACACAGCGACACGATGCAGCAACAACAAGCAACCTGAGAACCGTTAAGCACTACTTCTAAATACCAGACCCCCCATGGGAATGTGTGTGTGTGTGTGTTGAAATGCCGACCATGGGGCAAGAAGAGGAAGCCTGGATGAACACCACTCTATACTGGATAGATATCATCAAAAAGGACCTGTCTAAACCAACAACTGGGAAGAACTAGAGAAGGATATGCAGGAGCCAGTGGTGAGCTACAGTGCACCAACTATACCTACCAGAAGGACCCTCCATTGACCTCCACCCGATGACGATGGCATGATTTCACCCAATGTCCAACCATGGACAAGGTGTACAGAGGAGGAGGGTGTGTGCATGTGAAATAGGTACTGCACTGCAATGGTACCTAGTGTGTGTATGCAGGCTGCCCTGCATGTATAGGAACATATAGTGACTGACTGAGTGGTTTTGCTCTTAGGTTTTGGGAATATTAGCTCACGTGTTTGAAGAACTGTTTGCTGAGCAGCTGACAGAATGGTTGTAATGTGTAGAGTATATTATTATATGAACATTGGCTGTGCACCCACACAGCCATGTATGGACTTCACACTTATAGGAATTCTTTGATGCAACTGAATATAGGACCGACAAACGCTTTAAATGCAAATAGACAACAAACAATCTTATTGCATTGTGGTCACACAGTCTAAAATTAGCACCTTGCATTTCAAGAAAGCTGTGTGGAGTGCATGAAATTGTGGGAAACCTGTGCACACGTCTCTATTCAGAAATTCTTCAATAGAAATTGCTGAATAGGAATAACACCAACTGTCTGATTACAATTGGACATCCCACCAGCCTTATTGCATTGTGGTTCTACTTAACAAAAAATTTGCACCTTGCGTATTGGGAAAGCCGTCTGGAGTACATGAAATTGTGGGAAGTCTCTATTGACAAACTCTTCAAAATTCGTTAGAGTGCCTTTGTGGAGTGTTTGTGCTAGCTGATCAAAGGAAAAGCACCACCAGTGCAGTTGCTGAAGGTTAGAGGGATCAGGCACCAGCATCAGCACAAGTTGGAACAGGATGTAGCAACATCATGCAACTTATGTGTGGGCACAACTGCGAACTTGGCCATTGCCCACATGTAAGTTAAATGACGTTCCTGCATCCTGCTGCAACTTGCACTGATGCTGGTATCTAATCCCCATGACCTTCAGCAAGTGAGCTGGTGGTGTTGTCCTTCCATCAGCTTGTGCAAACGCAACACTTACACTTGTGGTGGTTACCCTCTGCAACTTCTGCTGGTAGTCTTTTTCCTAGTGGCACTAGTCTAAGAGCATAATTATACAATACAAACTGATGCAAATTGCAATTGCAACTTGCACTGTGTGGCGGTATTACATTAGTTTAATGTACATAATATATAAGGAAGTATCCTTTTTCTACAGTGCAAGTTAACATAGTGCATCCATGTAAAGGTATTTTTACTGCATCAGCACTTGCCATGGGTTACCCTGGAGGAAAAGTGCCTGGCAGGTTTAAATAGAGTTTTTTTTAAGGATTAGCTATAGTCACATAATTTTATCCGTGTGTTCACAGTGGCAGCATATTCACACCTATTTGGGGGTGATACATCACTTCTAGCACTCACTGAAGATTAACTCTTAATTCATTGGTGGTTGAATGCATTTAGCAACATTCCCTTATACACATGTGTGCTTGAATTTGCCCATATAATGCAGACTCACCCACTGTATTGGGATATCTCTGGCAGAGTCTGGGAGTACTGCCATGCATACAAGTCCAGTCCTGCAACATGATAAAAGGTTAATTGCATAACAATACAATCACATATACGTGCATGCATAACACACACTATAGGGCAGCTATGACATGCACAGTACATGGTGTTCTGACTGAAAGTCATAACTATATATTGGAAATGAACTATAGGCTGTATGCATGCATGTATGTATGGTTGTGGTGGAATGGAGGTGAGTTGCGTATTTGCTTCTCAGACAGCAGCTTCTAAATGAAGCACTGCAGTCAGAGAAGGGAATGGGAAGATTTTTAAATATAGGCAAGCAATAAATGTAACGCTGAATTGACCAACTCAGTAAGTGGTTATATAGGAAGGCTTGCTTGCTTTTTACTGCTGGCAATTAACCTGTTGGAAGTAGCTCAGCATGCACACTATCCATGTGCAAAGTATGTGAACAGAATTGTGGATAATAGGAAGCACCACTAAACATGGTATTTGTGCCATGCACGTATACACACTGCATGTGTTAGTCACAGCTAGATACCAACACTACGTTCCATTTTTATCCACTGTGTATCCAGTGTTAAGTGAAACCTGTTTGTGGTCCAGTTCTAACTGACCTTTATGGAGAGGATTCAGGTGGGTGTTCTACAGTCTGAGGTAGATTGCAATGTTTTAGTGCTCTCTAGGGCCAGGGAGGCTGACTGCTTTGGAGAGGTGGCTGCCTAACACAGTGGCCATCTTAGACAGGATCCACTGTACACCAAACTATAAACACTAATCGCGTGTATATATAGTGTATATGTATAGCGTAAATGACGTAACCCCTTTCCGGTCACGTGGTCAAGAGTTGGAGCTTTGCGCAGGTTGGAGGTATGTGCGTAACATATATACTGCCTGACAGTCTGACACTCACAGACTCAACCAATACTGATTGCCCCCCCCCCCCCCCACACACACACGTCATATGTGCATTGGGTAATAAGTATGCATGGAGTTCTTACATTATATTGCAGAACAATTACTCTCTATGCTGCAACAGGTATAGCTCACCCATTTTCTGCCAGCTGGCATCAGAAAGGGCTTTCTCAAGCTGCTGATCTGCCATAGTTATGTGCACTGAATTTTCAAAATGAGGAGCATGTCCAATAGCAGTGGCAATCAGAGGAACTGTCATGCGTGATATGATCTCTTTATATACGGCTTGGTTCAAAGGATCAACCCTGGCAGGTTGAGGGGCTGAAAACACATTTTGCTGGTCTCCTGAGTTCATAAGAGCTCTCATTTGAAGGACAAGAGATTGTCTGGCTGCTGCAGATACAATGTCTTCATGTTTACTGTTCAGGGGCGAGATCCTATCAAGGGCTTGCATTTTAGCCTCATCGAAGTCACCCATATCTGTAGCTCTTTCTTCTGTGTTCACACTGTGCATAAACAATACTTATAGTCAGTAGACAAATGTGCACTGTAATTGGCAGCATCTAAACAGCTGAAAACTACAGTGTGCCTTTCAGTATGCATTGTACAAGTCACTATAGCTGAGTTAGGAAATTCATTGGCTAGCTAGTTATGTCCGGTGGATGATGCATGCACATACTTTACTCACAGTAGCTACAGCATAAGCTAGCCTCGTACTTTGAGCAGTTAAGCTGCTTATGTACCAGGAGTGCTCACCCGAGTCACACCAACTAAATTATAACTCACAAAGTGTATAAACTTTCTACGGTTCTTTCTCTGTCTAGCCAGCTGCGCGCAGACCAACGGAGGGACAGGAATCCGAAACTACGTACAGCAAAAGTGGATGAAGCAGGAATCTTTCTAAACCTTCCCGACAGCTCCACAGTTCGAGTGCTGGCAAAATGAATGACAGGAATAAATACAGAGCCCCATGCGAGGATCACGTGCGGCGAATAAGTCAGCTCGCTTGCATGCGGCTATATAAAGCTTTGCATCGGTGCACCGCAACCATGTGGCTATGCTGCAACTGACGGACAGGTAGGAGTTCAGCGATGTCCGAAGCTACGTCCGCAGCACCCGTCCCGTAAGTGGATTCACATACATTCATAGATGTACATGCAGTCGCAGCATTTTAGTGTGCCGCTTAGCCACCGTGCTTAGCTATAGCTGCATGGCGATCCGTATCTTTATTCAGCGTATGCATGTTTTTTTTTCGCTCAGGCCTGAACAGCAGATGAGAGGAGAGTTGGCCTCTGATAACGGCAAACAGTGGTCTTGTAAGGAAAATCCCCTTCATTCTCTGCGGACGCCAGGAGAGGTGGTACGTCGTCACTATTACGCCAAACCTAAAGGTGAGACACATTCGTGCAGAGAGTACGTAATTGAAGCGATTGCAAGAGAGGGCAGGGTGTCTGCATGGACATTGGTAGCGAGCTAATGACAATCAGCTGTCACCTTACTCACTCTATTTTGCACCCTTACTCTGTTTCTTATTCAATCCTTACCATTGTATTGTAGCTCATACCACCCCTTTATGGGGTGCCATTTGACGGCACCCCATACTTTGACGGTACCCCATACTTTTTAGGCATACCTGTCAACGCGTGTTGAATTATACATGTCATTCCATTTCGTACAGAGAGTACGACATTTCACTAATAATCAGTTTGCACATCATATTTTGTCAGCTTATGTATTAAATCGGCGGTAATTCCGTAATGTATTTAGCCCAGCGCCATAGAAATCAGTGATGCAAGAAACCACAGGTGGCCTGTCATGTCTGACATGCTTTGATGTTGTGACTCAGTTTAGTGTACATTGTCTGTCTACATCTTGTATAATTATATGTGTGAACTTGCTTCCTCCTTTTGCCTTAAATTCAGTATGTAAGAATGGTTTTTGGAGAGAAGACAGCAATGCACCGAAAGTGTCAGTGCTGGGAAAGAAAGTGTATGTCAACCATGTACAAATACCAGGCGTCCACCTCAAGACTGGATCTTGCGCTACAGGTGTTTCCTTTCAGCAGCAGTCAAAGGAGCATGGCTACCTGTCTGGAGATCTCCACTTCTTCAACCACTTTCTCCACATGACTGGCACCTTGTCCATTGGTCCAAGTGCCAAGGAGGCCAGCAGATGCCTCATTATGGGTGAAGATGAGCTTGGAAAGGTCACCTATGCCACCCAGATTTCTGTTGATCCAGAAAGTGACGAAGGAGGATGGCGTACTGGGCCAGATTTTGCCTACTATGTGCCACCCCTTGGCTCAAAATGCAAAGATCCAATTACAGGGAAAGAAGTAGATTGCCCTGTAGAATATTGGCTTGGTGGAGTGAAATACAACGATGAGTTTGGGGCCAACCCCATTTTCTTTGATGGCAAGTCATTTCATTTCACCGAATGGCAGCTGAACGAAACAACCTATTCCAATGGCAAAGTCACTATGAATTGGGATGCCTCCAGTTTTGAAGGTTCCGTCCACATTGCAACGGGTTCAGAGACTCCTCAGAAGCATTCGTGGAAAGGTAAGCTGCAATTTATACTCACTCTGTGTGATCTATAAAGCAGTTGTGGCAACCACTGAGCGTAAAGTGGTTGAAACAACTATGAATCAGTTTTGGTCTCCAATAACAAGTTGTTTCGCCACACGTCTGCATGAACATAAGGTATAGCCTGTGCAATTTTGATGATGCTACCTGGCAAGGATTGTTTATAGAGTATGAGTATACGTCTCGGCTTCAGTAGATCATTTCAGTAGCTCTTTTCTGTATCATCTGCACAGCCTAACAGACCTAACCTGCTGGAAGTGCGACCTCATTGACAATTATTATTGCATGTATAAATAATTATTATATAACATAGCTATATGTATCTGTTTTAATTTACAATACAAACTCATATGCAATACTGCTAGTTCTCAATCCCTATACTGGAGGATCTATAGTATTATATATCTATGCTTTAATGTAACTGCCCCTCTTAGGCTCAGTCAGGAGAAGTGAGGAAGCAAAACTGTCAATGGCACCTCTTATCCTTGGTGACTACAAGTCAGCCAATGGTGACACCCACGTGACTATCCATCCCAGTGGAAATGCGAGTGTTTCGGTGGCTGGCAAAGCTGTTCCCAATGTCCACAGCAGGGGCAATGTTGTACACTGGGACAATACAGGTTAGAGCTGCACAGTAAAGTGCATGCTTGCTACTGCAGTATGGTACTCATAGTGTGCACAGCGCAAGCATGTATGGATGATCTGTAGGACAGTGTATGACAGAGTTGAACCAAAGATGTTCGTCTGAAAAAGTACTAGACTGAACCAGCATGATACACTTTATGTAGTGGGCCGGGGAACTATAGGCCCATGATGGGGTGTATTTAAGCACCCTTTTGAGCAATGTCCATAGTCATATAAAACATGCGACTTTCATTAGTGCACTCAACTGATGAGCCCACTAGGTACAATGAAATCAGCTGCCTGTGTTACAGCATCTTTGTATTTGCTTGAAGAATGGGAGTCAATTCACTGGTGGATGCCACCCAGTACAAATCCCCTAAGTTAAACATGTGTAGGTAGAGGTGGATGTTGCTTTGCACTAGATGATAGCACAGAAACACTCTTAGGTTTACCTAGCTATTATAACCCAATACATTCCCTCTTGAAGGTGATGATACTACTCCTACTGGGGCTTTCATGCCACCAGTTCCCCTGAAAGGAGTTCTGACTTTCAATGAAGATGGACAAGACTTTCGAGGATTCATGAGCCATCCTTTGGGTGAGGAATAGGCAGACAAGGGCTGTCACTTGACTTCTTACAGCTAGTTGAACAGCATGGGATATCCCGAGTAGTTGTTCATAGAACCTGCAATGGTAAAACAATTGTTGTGTTTTGTTGATTGAGTCTAGTGATCAACAAACACACGTGGAACATGTCTATGTGTAGTCTGTATGCAGCCTGTGTAAACAATAGATTTCGTGATGGTCAATTCTTATGACACCACTCAGGCCTAGTTTTTGTGTTTAATAATAATTATTTCTGTCAATTCCTCATACAATTGCATGAAGTCAGAGTAGAAAGGTTTTTATTATAAGTTTAAACTGGAAGCTAAAGTACTGGCCTCACCTCCAGCACTTGGCTTGTAAAACAATTGGCACTAGGGAGCAAGAAATGTCACTAACAAACCCCACTAAAGTAACAGAAAATGTCATAGAATGTGTGAATTTGCAAGGAGGCTGAGTGGTGATCTGCAGACGTAGCTAAGTGTGCAATCATGTTATCTAACTTCTCCCATGTGGAAGTAAGCCCTAGAGTATCTGACAGCCAAGTTACACCACGAAAACAGAACTCGTTGTTCTGGTTACACATTCCCACAGCTTTCACAATGCCCAGATATTCCTCCAAGCAACTTCCCACATGACGTTTTCGAGAAGGCACTGTTAAAAGCATTGATCAGTTAGAC
Source organism: Ianthella basta (assembly GCA_964019415.1). Classification (NCBI taxonomy): domain Eukaryota; kingdom Metazoa; phylum Porifera; class Demospongiae; order Verongiida; family Ianthellidae; genus Ianthella; species Ianthella basta. The sequence continues at coordinate 6,486,253 of OZ025884.1, read as the reverse complement.
ATGATATTCTCCAGAAATAGTTACACCAAAAGATACAGCAGATCAGTAGATATTCTTCCAGATAAACTTCAGATGAGAGCTGTTCAAATGGAATATTTGCTGGTACCATTGTCTGAGCTGCTTGTTTAACCATGGTCCTTGGCTTTTCATGTTCTGCATTCTCACTCAGCATCCTACTATTAACTTATTTTGTTGTTAACACAATTCACTATAATAGTTGTTATTCTGTTATTGCAAAGGTCAAACAACGGTGGAGGGATTCAACTCAGCACCAATGTTGATGGAATTGAGTGATCAGGATCTTACTGTCTACGAATTGGCGTGAGTGATAAAGAATTTACTGTCCAATTATTGCTTCACACAATTAACCTGAGTGGACCTGACCCATTTGTATGCATTGTTACTCAAATTGGGCTAGGAGTGCTTCAAATGATTTACAGCATGAGGTGTGTGATCGAGTTGCTGAAAGAAGGAAGGCTAGAAGCTAAACTCAGCATTTTTATCTTTAGCTAACTGTGTTGGAAACCTGTATGCACGTTTTCATGTGGTAACGTTTCTTGTCGCCTAAAGCACCTTTACTAGCTGCCCCAAGCTGACTGTGAACAGTCTTAGGTGACTGCATGGCTAATTTTGTATGAATTCAGCACGTTCAGTACAATGAACACTGCTTATGTATTAATATAATATATGTTCCTATGCAATTTACAGGAACATGACTGCTATTAGTACTTATACTGACAAAGATGGCCACAAACGTACGTATGATGCAGCAATGGACAATGCTACTGCTCTCTTTCAGGTAAGTGTACACAGGGGTGCAATCGGGGGGCGGGGCGGGGGCGAAGGGAGGGCATTAATTTGCCCTCCCTTGCCATAATCTCACCCCCCTTGCTATATGCTATGTTAACATAGTATCACCTCCCTTAATTCATGTACATGTATTTCATTGTGTGCGCATGCACGTATAACTTTACTTAACTGTATAATGTTTGAATAAACTGAATCAATACTGGAAATCGGACCAACTGCTGTTCACGCCAACCAGCAGTAAACTATGCTGGCCCATGTTTAGCAGAGATGAGGCAATAAAATGGCTACTTCTTTGGGCATCAGTCCGCTTACAGTGCATCTGTGAGTGTTTGATTATGGGCACCCGATGCCATCTTGCAGGATGCACATGGCAACATGTTCCCATATTCAGCTGATCAGAGTGACACATGGTGCTCCTGTTCCTCAATCACGTGCATGCGTCACCATTATAACCTCGCAACTAAGTGAACAGTGAGAATATTATATAAACCTCACATGTAATGGGTTAAAGTACAGTTTCTTTAATACCACTGTAATCTGTTCTTTCCGTATACATACAGAATGCTGTGCTGCAGTTCATGTCTGATCAAAATGTGAACAACTTTTTTGGTGGAAGGCCTCCCCTGAAGGATCATTTGATGAAGCCCATCCTGTACCCCACTGATCCAACTGAACAGAGTCAGATCAAAGCCTTCTATGAAGACTATGGCATTGCCTACTTGTGCAATGGCCTTGTCACTTATCCACCAGAAGGTGCATTGCACATGGTATCAGACTGCATGCAAGAATTAATGCTTATTATTTGCCTTTGTTGAATTGAATGCAGGTGAGGAACAGTACACCAACATGATTGACAGACAGAAGGTGAATGACTATCTGAAGACAGTTGTACCAACCAAAGCACAATACAAGGAGCAGACTGCTTCACTTTACTTGGTAGCCTACCGGGAAGCAAGACCAAGGTCAGACACAGAACACTTATCACAGCAGTTGATGGTAATGTATCACATAGGTGAGGTGTATATCTCCCCTGGGCATGCACCCATGCAGGCTCAACCTGTACCTTGATGACAAAACCCCAGACTCTGAGGGGAGGACTGGTGGTGCAAAGTGGGCCAACAAGTTTCTGGATGAAATGACAAGCACTCAGTCGCTTATGCAGTTCAGAATGGCAATAAGGTTCCATGATATGCAGAATTACCAAACGGTAAGTTAACCTAGATTTATTGTGGTTCAAATGTCACATTATTTTCTTCTTTCTTTACTTCATGCAGCAAGTGAATCAGTGGACAATCATTCTGAACATCCTAGACTCATCAGGAAAATCAGCAACCACCTTATCTCAGCGCTTCTGGGGAGCCACGATGCAGGAGCTGAATCGGTAAGTTGCTTTTGCTTTGATACTTTAAATGTCATAGAGTAAGGAGTGAATTGAACAGTCATACAGTTTAAGCAGGCTATAAATAACTTGTCTTCAGAATGGTGCACCAGAATTACAAAGTGCATGGAAATGAACAACTTTCAGCTTTTATGAAACGTGTGTGTGTGTGTGTGTGTGTGTGTGTGTGTGTGTGTGTGTGTGTGTTTGCACCTGCATGTGCATGCTTGCAGAATACATGTGTACTTGGTGGTGTGTTGGCAGTGGTGTACACTTGTTGCTACTGGTTAACAGTTGCAGTTGGCAGTCATTCCTGCAGAATGATAAGCTAGCCAAAGGTGAAGTTTAGGCATGTCTGCAAATTTCTTTGATCATCAAGAGGGTATGCATGACAATGAAACAGATGGAGTAGTTGACAGGGTTGGAACAATAACAATCTTTTTCCCTGCAAACATTGGGCATCTGGTGCCCCAGTGAGCTTCACTGGGGAATACGGCATCCCCTGCAAACATTGGGCATCTGGTGCCCCAGTGAGCTTCACCGGGGAATATGGCATCCCCTGCAAACATTGGGCATCTAATGCCCCAGTGAAGTTCACCAGGGAATACAGCATCCCCTGCAACATTGGGCATCTGGTGTCCCAGTGAAGTTCACCGGGGAATACGGCATCCCCTGCAACACAAAGTACCTAACGGTACAATTAAACTGCACAAGTAGCATACTTAGTTTGAGGAGGTCCTCCCACTGTACACAACATACCACCAAGCTAAGCTGTGTCCTGGGTAGCTATATATGTACTTGGATAGCTTGCATAGGGCTTCCCCTTGTATAGGATTCCAAACAAACCCTTGTCATCTGTAATTTCATTATGAATTACTTCAAAGTCTCTTAATCTATTCAAAATGACATGACAGTGTGGATGTCAGTGTGAATGTCACACAAAAGTATTGGTGTGACTGATCACACCCTTGTTGTAAGCACTGACTGGTGTGATGGTCACACCACATTTTTAACCATGTAGAACTGGTGCATGCTAATACATGGCAGTTTCCATCTTGTGCGACTGACTGTTCTTCTTCTACAGGGTAACAGACTTCAGTGGTCCAGAAGGAAAGAAACACCTTGCTGAAGTGCTGAAGTATGTGATAGATAAGTATCTTGATGACATGAGGAAGGATCCACCAAAGACAAAGAAAGCTATTGAGGAGGTTAATACTAGTCTAATGCAACCGTGGTACTTTCTAAGCTTCTCTTATTCTTACTTTGAGGGCTGCTACAAGCAATGTAGTCTCTTGCACTGCATGAGTTCCCATTAATCATTCAATTCAGCCTTATACAACCCAATATGCCTGTGTATGCTATGCATTTGTTTTTGTACAGTATGAAGCAATGGAGGAATTGAGGGCATCTGTTGAGCACACCACAGACCTGGCCGATGCTTTTGCAGAATTGGCAGCTGTTGCTTTCAGTAAGTAGCTGGTATATAGCTGCATATATAAATTATGTACTCCCTTCCTTTCGTTGTTGTAAATTTCCATGTTAATGCTTATGCAAATTGCAATGGGTCAAAAATAGTTAGGGGCATAGACAGAGCCAAGTAGATGTGCATGGGGGGGGGGGGGGGGGGAGGGACAGTTTTTGTGACTGTATAGGGAGCAAAATTTTTAAACTATAGATATTATACTTAATTCTTTATTTATTCAGTAGCTAAAAGTATACTGTATACGATGAAACCTGTCTATATAAGACAGCCACCTGTGGGCCAGTTCTAGCTGACCTGTATAGAGAGGTGGCTGCTCTGCAGAAGTAGATTGCAATGCTTTAGTGCTATTTGGGGTCAGAGAGGCTGGCTGTTTTAGAGAGGTGGCTGCCTAACACAGTGACCATCTTAGACAGGTTCCACTGTACTATAGAGTCAAGTATCTATGGCTGTACCTCTGTTCTATTGTTGATGGCATGCAGGTTTTACTCTTGCAGTGAGCGCTAATGAGGATTCTTCTTAGTTGGATAAGATAATATACGTAGGCTGAGGCTCCAAACCTGGGAGGGGCTTAACCCCCAAAGCCCCATTGTGTAGATACACTTGCTCAGTACACTGTGAAAACCATCATTTCTATAACTGCAGTTGAGCTGCTGTAGTTGCACTAGAGTTGTACATAATTATACACAGGTCATCCCCTCCCTGGGACGTAATTGGGTTGGTCATACTGTATTTCTGGATAATCATATTGACTGACATACAGTGGAACCTGCCAATTAAAGATGGTCACTGTGTTAGGCAGCCACCTGTCTAAAGTAGCCAGCCTCCCTAGCCCCAACTACCTCTGTAGGGCAAAGGTCAGTTGGAGCTGGCCCACAGGTGGTTGCCTTACACAGGTTTCACTGTATCTCCAATGTGTTATGTGGTGTCCTGGTTTTGATGTCTTCTTGTGCTATCCTTCCATCACTCAAACACAAACTATTCAAGTTTCTTAAACTCTTATAGCTTCTAATTAGCAAGCATTTTGGATTATTGTATAATTATTCTATATTATATTGATTTACAGAAAAGAATGAAACCTTCCGTGAAAAAATTCAGGCCATGAGTGACAGATTGGCTAAAATTGGTGCAAAAATTGGTGATGGCTTGGACCGATTTCTGGAAGACTTTCCCAAACTACGACAGGCTCTCACCAAGCTGGCAAAAACCAGTGCCAAATTACTGAAATTGCTTGGCACCAGCATGGTTTATGCAGGAATGATCACAACCCTCGTGTGGGGCTATTTTGGCTGGGACAAGTTAAGTGCTGCTCAGAAAGCCGCTCTCGTAGCTGACAGTGTTGTCATCTTTGGACGCACTCTGCAATACCTACCAGATTTCCTCAGAGGGTGTGGTGGCGTTATGGGTGAAGCATTGGCAGGATGGGATGCCTATGAAGAGATGTCTGCTAGCTTTGGCAAGACCTTCAACGATCTTGCTGTATCAGTAGACAAAGCTGCAGGAAAGGTTGGTTGCAGTCTTCTTGACAGGTGGAACAGATTCTTCAGTAAAGAAGGAGCAGTTGATGAAGAAGCTGTTGCTGACTCTCGCTTGGCAACCCTTACCACTTCCAAAGTGCTTTCTGGCTTTCTAGAAGTAGTCGGAGTTGTTGCAGGTTAGTGTCCAAGTGCCACGCTCTGAGCAATGGCACATTCTTAGTGGTCAACACAATATAATGTACTGTAAACTTGCCTTGAAATGCAGGAGTGATTGGCACAGTGGTGTCCGTTCAGGAATTGAATGAGGACATTGCAAGTGGGGCATCTGCTGCAGCTGTGGCAATTGACAAAGCTGTCATAGCAATGAATGTCCTTTCAACTGTTTTCATGGCAACAGGTTTGTGCATGCATAACACACATATGCATGACCATGTAAACAATGTGGCTTCGATCTGCTTGTGGGCAAGAAACAACCTTCATACCTGCCCCGTTACCCCTCTGGATTATGTTGAAAGCTAACAATCTTTACGTGAACAAGAACCTGAACTATCTTACTCTCTTGGAGTGCTTGTTCCATAGCAATGCATCTATTTCATTGAAGGAGAAATGTTACCATCAGCTACCCTGCAAAATGACATTAAATGTCATTGTAGGAAAGTTTGGGAAGGAATAGCTAGATCATGTTGTGTAAAGTTTTCATATGGAAACATTATAACACACACACACACACACACACACACACACACACACACACACACACACACACACCTCCTTGCCCACCGCCACCACCCTATAGGTGTAAGGTTCATGACTTGAAGGAGCCAGCAGTGACCTGCGACACCTTGCTAGATCTGGCCGTGAGGCTCGCTTGCTGTCACCCATGCTGTGGGTGACAGCAAGGTGTACTGAGGTGCATATTATACACTGAAGTATCAACAGCATCATCTGCATACACATACACATACACATACACATACACATACACATACACATACACATACACATACACATACACATACACATACACATACACATACACATACACATACACATACACATACACATACACATACACATACACATACACATACACATACACATACACATACACATACACATACACATACACATACACATACACATACACATACACATACACATACACATACACATACACATACACATACACATACACATACACATACACATACACATACACATACACATACACATACACATACACATACACATACACATACACATACACATACACATACACATACACATACACATACGTACATACACATACACATACACATACACATACACATACACATACACATACACATACATATCCCACGTGGGGTCATTTCAACACAACTCCATTAATGGAACCCAACTGTATTGAACTCCAAACTACCTCCTTGTACACATGAGCTACATGAAACACTTGTGAGAACACACAAGTAGACAGGCAGAATATAGATATATAGACAGACAGACAGACAAGTAGACAGACTGGCAGACACAGTGCATGACAGCCAGGAGGTCTCACTTCATACTCCTGTTCTTCTCCTTCAACCTGCTGCTGACTGTTTCATGCAGGGACTTCCACTCCCCCACATGATGCCGCAGCTGCAGCTCATGAGTGGCCCTGTAGTGACAGTGCTGATGCTGATCAAGAGGTGTCTCTGAGAGATTTAGAGCATGAGGCACGAGGGCGCGAAGCGCCCGAGTGCCAAGTGGTCTAAATCTACAGAGAGACAGACCGATTGGTCAGCATTTAAGTGTTATAGATCCCAAATGATTGGGTAAGGAGCAGGCAGCGAATCAGTTTACGTAGTTTACGTGTTCAGTTTACGTGCAAGTTATTGTAGCTAAGTGCATGGCCATGTCCACCAAGTTTCATGACGATCTGAACCATGGTGTTTAATATACCATAACCATAACCATGGTGTTTAATATACATGATACAGCTATGTATCAATATAATGTATATGTAAAATGTAATGTATGTATCAATATAAATGTACCATGCAGTCAGTGTTAGTCTGAGCATTTACATTAAATCTTTGCATTAATTTTGCCTTACACAAGAATGAAGGTCTAATTAAGATTCTGCTACTACGTATTTAAAATCATTACATTCCTCCAAATTTAATACCCTGCCAAGCACTTTTCCTCCAGGGCAACCCATGTGAATCATGAAACTTGGTGGATGTGGCCAGATGGCTCATCTGCCCACAATGTGGTCAGGATTGCTTCAAAATGGCCAAGTTATGGGGAAAATCAAACTATATCACACCAATTAGTGTAGGAATGTGGCACCTACGAAGTAGCATAGACCTTAGTACTGTTGACTGCCAATCCAGAGGTGTAGGGTTACTTCAACTTCTACTTCAACCACTTCTATGCTTGTATATATGTTTCTTGGTAGGCCAGTTATCTGCTGCCACCACCACATAGTGCATGATGTTACCATATGTGCATGTAGTATATGTGCCTGTGCTATTAGGGAAAAAGACTATACATGCGCCAGTGCAAGTTGCAGAGGATAACCACCACAGATGGAAGTAGAGTGTTTGCACTAGTTGATGGATTCCAAAGGAAAATCACCACCAGAACATGTTGCTTAAGGTCATACAGGGGCCGGGACCTGGGCACCAGCATCAATTGGCACTAGTTGGAGCAGATGCAGCAACAACATGTAACTTTCACAATGGGCACACATGTGAACCATGTCCATGTCCATGTGCAACTGCAAGTTGCATTGTACATTTTAAGGACGTGTCTTGTGGTATGTGTATAATAATACCCATTGAGTCAAAAGGAAGAGGGAATGCACCCAAATCAAATTTGAAGAGTCAATAAAGAGAGACTTGTGTACAGTTTTTCCCACAACTTCATGTGTCTCCCGACAGTTTTCCTGACATTGTACAGTTCAATATGTTCTTTTTGACCACAATGCAATAAGACTGTTCAGTTGGTCCGCTCAATTACATATAGACAATATATGCCATCCTACTCAGTTAATCCAATAGTTCACAAGCGTGAACTCCATACATGGTTGCATCATCACTGCACAACAGTGTTCGCCCGTTCCGAGATAGACGTGACAGCTGCATCATGACTGCACTCTGCATTAGTACCATACATGTGCAGTCCATGTACATACTTACACATTACAACCATTCTATCAGCTACTCTACAAGCACTTCATCAAACACATGTTCACTCCACCAACCCTCATATATATACATGTGTGTGCATGCGTGTGTGTGTGCATGTACATGCACATTTGTGTGTATGCGTTCATGTGAATGGTATTGCAGTGCATGTGGCAGAGAATGAACACAGTATTGACTGGGAGAATGGGAGAGTGGTGAGGTTGGTGCAGGGGTATTCCGGATCAGATGCTACAAGAAGTCCATGAACTTGTGGAGCATGGATCATTTACACCAATTGTCCTTTTCTCCACAGGAGGGTGGGGTCCTGCCACTATCATGTACAAGAGGCTTGCATGACTGATTGCAATGAAGCATGCAGACTCCTACAGTGAAATGTTGAGAATGATTCAGTGCAAGATTGCCTTTTCCTTGATTGACTCAGCAGTGATGTGCTTGAGGGGAGCCTGTTCATCCTTTCACAAGCCAGTGAGGGCACTAGACTTCATCGACACCCCCATTGACCTTGTTATCAGTGAGAACCACTTTTGAACTGACTACACATACTCTACTGACCATTATCCCATCACTACCCACATGGTTTTGTTATGTAGTATGTATAGTGTATTTCCAGCTACACTTGTACTACATGGTGAAAAATCATCAATGATTGGCTTATCATAAAAAGACATCCATGAACTTCCACCTCCCAACCATCTGGAACCCCATGCATCTTGGACTCCACCTAGAATCAGCAAAAATGCATGCTATCAATTTTGTACTTTCACTTGGATTCTTTTACTATATTCTTCCATATATAATGTTATTCATAGGTTAATGCTTTCATTACATAATGTTATTCATCACTTCGTCTGCTGTCACCCTTTTCTATATAAGCCACTCACTCTCGATTATTCACCCTTGTATTCTGCAGTTGACAAAAGCCAGAATGCTCTATCTGAAGTTGTCGCTTCTTCTAGCAGCTGTGGTGATATTCGCTCAGCTAGCTGATGTTGCCGAATCCGGTGATGCCGATAAGTTTGTGAATCAAGTGATTTATATCGAGTCAATGCGCTACCGTGGCAAGTGGTTGGATTCTCATCACAGCGGCTGGCTGTACTTCACTGGTTCCCCACAAAGAGAAGTGATCAAGCACATCTGGACCAAATGGATCGTGCGTAAAGGACCCGGAAATACCTATCACTTGGAGAGCGTGCGCTATCCCCGTCACTATTTGGATGCTCATCACAGCGGTCACTGCAAGGCAACTTATACCACCTATCCTGCCAATAAAAACTGGGCTAGATGGTACATTGAACGTAAATATGGGGATGTCTATCAGTTCCGTTCCGATCGCTATAGAGGAAGCCGCTTGGATGCACATCATTCAGGTAAAGCTAAGATCACTCATGGAAGTGGAATATGGTCTGCAATGAGAATATACCAGCCAAGTGTTAGATCAACAAGAAAGCTCATCTTTTCATATGACAATTCTCGTGGTTGTAAACCAGTTCACACACAGTTCACAGAAAAACTTGGAATATCAAAGAGTACGACCAGCACAATTTCAGTGACGGTGACTGCTCAGATTAGTGCAGAGATAAAAGGAATCTTCACAACATCTGCATCTACCTCAACATCTTGGCAGCGATCTTCCACGTCAACCTGGCAAAAACAAAGCACGAGAACCATCAAAGTGACGGTGAAGCCAGGAACAGTGAAGAAAATCTACCAACTTCAGGGAACGTATGGGCCTTACAATGTCTTTTCCAGTGTACTGGCTTTCGTAGGACGTTAACAGCACAAAATTAGTAAGTTGTTTAAGGATGGCACATGTTAGGAAAGTACTAAAATTTGATAGCACACACAAACTTACATTCATGTCCATCAAGACGTTGTGCAATAAAATACTTCTCACTTGAATTTTATTAGATTAACCCAATATTCACTGTGATGTCATATAATGTCATCAATCGGTATAGCTATCAAACAGGCAGGTGCAAAACAGATGATATCGTTTAGCATTGCCTCTGTCTTCTCTGTGGAAAGTTTGGAACAATTTGAAAATATTTTAGTTTAGTTCTACGACTTGCAAATGATCTGGATACATATGAGAGCCAGCTAGAATGGGTTGCAACTTAAGTCATTTGTAATTATAAAATATTCCACTGACTTATATTTTATATCTTTCTATTTTGTTCATTCTGCTTTAGATTGGAGACCCACAGGATCAGAGAGCTGATTAGTATCCCATCAGCTATTATAGGAACTCTCTCATAGTATATAGAACATAGCAGCAACAAAAGATAATGTTACCAACACAGGCCCTTAGTCGTTGAGTAACAATAGATATGTAATTTTTGGGCTCCAATCACGAATAGTTATTAAAATGTTCCATTCAATAAATTTGTTACATTTATGCATGCATGTATGTACAATGAAGATAAGCTTAATGCATATACAACAAGTGATTCGGGTTAAAAACCCATTCATGGGTAGGTGGACTCATGGCATGGGCTAACCCATTCATGGTCCATGGTTCGATTGAACATTGCAGCTATGAGCCTCTATCAAATCAAATCAACCCATTCATGGGCAGGTGGACTTACATATGGGTTGGTTGACTGGTGGACTCATGGGTTGGTTGACTGGTGGGTTCATGGGCTGGTGGGTTCATGGGCTGGCTGGTGGACTCATGGGCTGGTGGACTCATGGGCTGGTGGACTCATGGGCTGGTGGACTCATGGGCTGGCTGGTGGGTTCATGGGCTGGTGGACTCATGGGCTGGCTGGTGGGTTCATGGGCTGGTGGACTCATGGGCTGGCTGGTGGACTCATGGGCTGGTGGACTCATGGGCTGGTGGACTCATGGGCTGGCTAGTGGACTCATGAGGTGGTGGGTTCATGGGTTGGTTGACTGGTGGACTCATGGGTTGGTTGACTGGTGGACTCATGGGTTGGTTGACTGGTGGACTCATGGGTTGGTTGACTGGTGGACTCATGGGTTGGTTGACTGGTGGACTCATGGGTTGGTTGACTGGTGGACTCATGGGTTGGTTGACTGGTGGACTCATGGGTTGGTTGACTGGTGGACTCATGGGTTGGTTGACTGGTGGACTCATGGGTTGGTTGACTGGTGGACTCATGGGTTGGTTGACTGGTGGACTCATGGGTTGGTTGACTGGTGGACTCATGGGTTGGTTGACTGGTGGACTCATGGGTTGGCTGACTGGTGGACTCATGGGTTGGTTGACTGGTGGACTCATGGGTTGGTTGACTGGTGGACTCATGGGTTGGCTGACTGGTGGACTCATGGGTTGGCTGACTGGTGGACTCATGGGTTGGCTGACTGGTGGACTCATGGGTTGGTTGACTGGTGGACTCATGGGTTGGTTGACTGGTGGACTCATGGGTTGGTTACAGGTGTGTACATGTACGTATGTCTTCCGTATGTATGTCACTGTTCGGTTTATATTGCTGCAAATACGTTGAGCACAGGTACTGTAGCCTCCCCTTCCCCCCCCCCCCTTCCATGTTGTGAAATACGTATGTACCCCTCTGCAATCTGCTACTGAACAAGTTGTTCTTCAACTGCCCTCCTCTCCTTCACTTTCTTCCTCCCAACAGCTATGGCACGCTTCAGCTCAGCAATCTGCAACATGTACATAAACAAACATACACACGTAGAGAGGGAGTCTTGTCCAAACCCACTTTCTGCTAATGCAGCTTGTCGTGTGCCTCAAAACATACCTCCATCTTCAAGAAGTGCACATCATCTTCTCAGCAATTCAATTCCAAATTTGCTTTCTGAATAATTGTATCTACATGGACACACAGACAAGCAAACACACACAGGAAAGTTGTGAACACAATCATACCTTATCACATACAGTATAGTACTGCAGCACAACATGACAGACATGTGCTTGTATGCACACAACAGTATACATTCCCTGTACATCTGCCACGTTGCATGTGTACTGTATAGCATCACAGCCTGCACATCATGCAAACTAATGTACCTTAAAGGTTCAGTTCTTCATTCCTCTCAATCAGGCTGAGCCCATGGCTGTTCCTGTCCCCACAGCACTCTCATAACGCTTCCTCAACTGACAGAGGGGAACACACACGTACGTACTGTACTACACATGACATCATGTCACAAGTAGGATACTGGGCACCATGTGCACACACACACACACACACACACACACACACACACACACACACACACACCTGATGCATCATAGCCTCTATCTTTGTCAGCAGTCTGGAGATAGCCCCACGCTGCACACAGTACAAGGCAATACTAGAACATGATACAAAGCATACATGTGTAAGTGCATGCATACCCTCCCCAAAGAAGGGACCACTCAAGTGCCCTAGGATCACTAGTCCCTGTACACGACTACCAAGGCACTGCCACTACCTGCTGTTCCAGTTCTGCAGATAGGCCTGCTTGCTGGTTGACTTGCTTCCCAAAATCCTGTCGAAGGGTGTCCGTCTCCATCACCTTGTGACTCTGTGCCGGCGCACACTTCTGTAGGAGACATTCCTTGTTGTCCACAGCTGTACGGAGGATCTCTATCTCATTGTCTAACACTTGCATCTTCTCCTGCAGCTCTGCTGCAAGCTGGGCTCATGGAGGGGAAGGGGGAGCTGGAATACTGAAAGTCTTGCATGGTAGAGATGATTTCTTGCAATAGTCCATAACCACACATTTCTTGTGATTCAAACATCACTCTATTTTCTTCTCACCTTCACTATACACCATGCATGCAGCAAGTGAATCAGTGGACCATCATACTGAACATCCTAGACCCATCAGGAAAATCAATAAACACCTTATCTCAGCGCTTCTGGGGAGCCATGATGCAGGAGCTGAAAGTTGCTTTTGCTTTAATGCTTTAAATTTTGTGTGTGTGCAGCTAGCTGCATGTGCAGGTTTGCAGAATAATTTCAAAATATCGCACAATAGACTAGTGAACGCAAACTGACACAATATCTCACTCGTATTCAATGGGGAACTTCCTCTACAACCGCCATCTCGCTCGGGCTTTGCGGTAGCTGAAGCATTCAGAGATTGCCGGCCAAAGGTGCACACGGCCGTTACAGTTCGGGGTCAAAATGTTGACATCATTACAGGGATTTTCCCTTAGCCTCGTGTCCGTACTAAGAAACGAGAATGGGCAAGTTGAACGTGGCTTTACTGAGATACCTGTCCAAAGACGACTTTCGGGTTCTCACCGGAGTACGTTCTTACCTAAGAGGGTTCTTGTTAGCTGGGACGTTTGATTTGTGTTAGTCCTGAATCTCTTTCTTCTGTGGTTGTACAGATTGAGACAGGGATGCGGAACCACGAAGTGGTGCCGTCGCAACTCGTGGCTGGAGTGGCCGGCCTCCCGCATGGTCACTGCCACAAGATCCTGCGGGGAGCTGTCCAGATACAAACTGATCCATTACGAGCACAAGAAGAGTGAGCTCAATGGGAGACCTTTGCATGTCTTGTCATTGCCCAGCCATTCATGATTCTCAGGGTTGTTGTCCGTTCCGGAGTAGAATTAAGCCCTCTTAGCACCAGACTGGAGGAACTATGCACAATGTTCTTGACAGCAGATTTTTACATGTTCATGATTTTGAGGAGTAAAAGAAATTCTAACAGTGGAATTTTGTAATAAGTGGATTGGTGTGATGTGGTGTGGCTAACATTTGTCCTTTATCTTTTGTTTCCATGGCAGCTACGGGCTACCGGCTGACCTTTGCCGGCTACGACTACTTAGCACTGCACGCTCTCACCAGTCGTGATGTGCTGCACTCAGTGGGCAACCAGATTGGAGTTGGCAAGGAATCAGGTGGGTCATGTGATCTGAGTCACGTGATCCGGGTCATGTGATGTGGGTCACGTGACCAGACCACACCCACTAGGTCCTTTGTCTTTCCTGTGCAGATATATACATAGTAGCGGACAGCGAAGGCAAGCAGTATGCAATGAAGCTGCATAGGTGAGGCCAGTGCCATGTAGTGAAGGCTTTGATTGCTTCATAAGAGCACTGCATGATGCAATAGGTGCACTGCATGATGCAATAGGTGCATGACATGATGCAATGTATTCACTGCATGATGCAATAGGTGCACTACATCATGCAATGTCTTGACGGCATAATGCAAGAAATGTGGTGCATGATGCAATCAGTGTGTGTATTGCATTCATTGTGTGCTATAGGTTGGGTCGTAATTCCTTTCGGAAGCTGAAGGAGAAGCGTGACTACCACCAGCATCGGCAGAGCATGTCGTGGGTGTACCTGAGTCGCCTCTCTGCTGTCAGGGAGTTTGCCTACATGAAGGTGTGTCCGAGGAAGGAGGAGGGGCTGGACATAGACATGCCAGTGTCCAATAGTGTTACTAACATGGTTTGTTATGTTTGTTATGTTTGTTATGTTTGTTGTTGTTTTCTTGTATGATTACAGGTGATGCATGACCACGGCTTCCCTGTTCCACAGCCCATTGACAATAACAGACACTGTGTAGTGATGGAGCTCAAAGATGGCTATCCACTGTGAGTGGTGAAGTGGTGGTATGTCACTGGGGCTTGCCTGCTTGACACAGCAACCCCCTACATCACACATGCACACACACACACACACACACACATGCACACACACACACACACACACACACACACACACACACACACACACACACACACACACACACACACACACACACACACACACACACACACACACACACACACACACACACACACACACACACACACACACACACACACACACACACACACACCTCCTTGCCCACCGCCACCACCCTATAGGTGTCAGGTTCATGACTTGAAGGAGCCAGCAGTGACCTGCGACACCTTGCTGGATCTGGCCGTGAGGCTCGCTCGCTGTGGACTCATCCATGGAGACCTCAATGAGTTCAATGTGATGGTCGACAAGGAGGACAACCTCACCCTCATTGACTTCCCACAGATGGTCTCCACTGCCCACAGCAATGCAGAATGGTCAGTCTACTTCCTCCAGTGTGTGTAGCAAGGACAGACACTTTACATCAGAACTTGCATTGTGTACATCTGTGATGTGTTAGTAGTTGGCCGGGGCAGGGCACATGATTGGGTGTGGTAGATAGTGCATTCAATGTATTATCCCACTATGAAGCATTGATTTGAATGTTGTGTGTCAGATTGAGTTAGTCGAACATAGTCCTTCTGTCTTCTGCTGTTTGGTTCTTCCTGTGCTCTGTCAGTGAGCACAGGTTGTACAGAGTACTCTTCCCTCCTTAGCAATAGCACTACAGCATGGTCACATTTCTTGTACTGCCAGCGTACATAATGTCACTTCACCTTGGTACGTATGTACACCCTCCCCTCCTCCCTCCCCTCCTCCCTCTCTCCTCACTCCCTCTTTCCTCCAACTTCCTCCCTCATCCCCCCTCTCCCTCGTCTGCCTCTGTCCTCCACCTCCTCTCCCCCACTCATGCCCTCTTCTTCTCTCTCTCTCTTCCACCCACCTCCCCATCCTTCTTCCCCCTTACCTGGTGCCATTGCGACAGGTATTTTGACCGAGATGTGCAGTGTGTCCGTGACTTCTTCCTGAAGCGGTATGGCTTCTCAAGTGACCATCTCCCCCACCTCAAGGACATAAGGTGTGGCACACAGGTGTCTCATGCACAGCCTGAGGTCCAAGGATGAGTGTGATCCTTGAGGAAGTGTGTTGCTGACCTCTGGCCTCTCTTCTCCTTATTGCTGTAGGCGAGAGGCCAGTCTGGATCTTGAGGTGAAGGCTAGTGGATTCAGCAAGGACATTGAGGAAGACAGCCTTCAGGAGCAGCAGGTTGGTCAGGACAAGCCCTTGGTGTTGCTTGTGAGAGGCTGACATCATTTGTCACTGAACATCACCAATTGTCACAGACTCATCAGTGGTCACTGGCTGTCATCAGCCGTCATTGGCTGCCACTAACTGTCACCAACCAGCACTTTCTGTCACCAGTTGTCACTTGCTGTGTTTTACTGCAGGTTGCTGATTCTGACACAGAAGAGGAGGGGGAGGAGTCTGATGACAGCGATGATGACACATCATGTGACTCAGATAGTGGGAAATCCCCACAACCATCCCCTCCATCATTACCAGCTGCCTGTTGTCCTGGAGAAGATGGCCAGCTCCCCAAGGCAGCCATGAATGAAGGAGGGTGCAGCGACAGTGACTCACAGTCAGAGGGAAGTGAGAAACCAGCAGACTTGGATGAGCTCAGTCTGGAGAATAGACTGCATCTACCTCACAGGGACCAGCAGGGGGATTCCCCTTGCCCCTCCCCCTCCTCCATGGGTGGGGCCCCACTGGATACACAGTTGATGCAGCAGCAAGTGAGACGGGAAGTACTGCAACGGAGACATCGGCAACAGCGACCTCGGGTGAAGCTCCAAGGAACAAGTGCGAAGGGCAAGCGATCAGCCAAAGGGAACAGACAAGCTGTGAAGGCAGCCATGAGCTCACACTTCTAACTTTTCAGTGCACTGAATGCATGTGTACATAGAGAGACATAATGTTATACAATCAAGTTTTTGTGCAAGTGTATAGTGAAAGTTGCAGCTGTTAGGTTTAACTTGTTAGCACCACTGCTGTGTAGTTGCATGTGGAAAAGGGTATCCTACTATAATTCACGGGATCTAGAATTTGGATGTATGTTTGTTCAGCCATAAAATCGGCGCCTTCCCGGGAATCGGCCCGAGACGCTCCGTGCCAGTGGAGGGACTCGGGGGACATGTTCTTAGCGGGGTGCCGTTCGCCTAGCTGCCTTGCGGCCGAAAAGGGAGATGTCCTTCGTCAATTCTCCGCGGGCCGATGCGCCATTTTTAACATTATCGACCGGCCCTTCCACTACCGGTCATTGGCGTACTTGATACGAGCCATGCCAGTTAAGGGGGTGGGGGGACATGAGCTTAGAGGGGTGCCGTTCACCTAGCTGCCCTGCAGCCGAAGAAAGCGCTTCCTTTTTTCCCGCGGGCCGAGACGCCATTTTTAATTATTTGTTTCTGGGACTTTCGATTACGGAAGATCTTATTCGTTGTCGGCAAACGTTCGAATTAAACTCTACCGTCGTTATAGCAGTCAGCTTCCGTTGCTACCTGTGCAGATAGTTCAAAACTGGCAAGGTACCGACTCACTGGCTTGCGATAAGCTGGAACCTGCCCGTAGGGCGGGCATTCAGCTCGTATATATAATACATATTGCCATATCAACAGTATTGTAATAAATAGCATAAATTTTGGTGGGAATATTTTTGATGGACTGGTGGCTTAAGCTTTGAGAAACATTTGCCAATATGGCTGGCCCACCAAAATTTCTTACATAATATTATTAGGTTTGCCTACTAAATATATACCATAATTTGAGTAATCTGCCAATAATTTTAGGCCACATATACAGCAACAGCATTTGGGGCAAGCTTTTCTTGTCTGGTTGGCCTAGTTTGTTCCCCATGTGCACATGTGTATGCAGCATGTTTCTGCATATTTGTTTGAGATACTTACTTGTACAATGTAATATTATATTATTATTGCTATCATCAGCCCATGGCCATATTGCTGAAGTAGAGAATGAGTTGACAGTTTGCATGACCCAGTGGTTACCTTACACATCAGACCAATCCCCTCTCTGTCTGACTCCCCATAATGAACCTGACATGGAACAGGCACAGCTAAGATCCTACCTTCAGAGTTGTGTAGCTTGCAAAGGTGGCCACTACGTATACCCAACATTGACCAAGTGTCAGCAGGAATGTAGTCACTTGCACTCCTCTAACCTTTATGGTGCAACACCTACTGACCTACAATTGTGCTTGCGATGTGGTGTTAACGTTTCCTGCCATCAACATGCTCTACTACACTACTTGCACTCATGGAATTAATACTGTGGTGTTGTGAGTTAAGGTAAGTACCCACCATCATGCACACATCTGATACATCATGAATGCATTTCTGTTTGGCCTCTAGTGAGCAGTGTTTGAGGTGCAGCAGGAATACATCATACACCCACTGCAGCTGCATGGCCATGCACTTAACACTTGTGACATGTTGTATTCTAACAATTGGAGGGCACAGCAAGACACTGCTCAGGTATGCAACTTTGCAAACAGCTTATGCTGCATAGCCAGAAAGCAATGTCTTTGGCTGACATACCCTCACAAGCAGTGAGGATATAAAGGAGAGTCACCACAGGTAGTCTAGAATGACAGACCCGACATGCGCACCATACAACCATTCATGGTCCCTACATACAAGAATGTTGCACCTTATAGTCCTATAGCCTTGAATGTAGCGACCATGGTTAATGCTCTACTGTGTAATAACCTTTCTTTGTTTCTGTACTTTTATGCCATCTCTGCATCCTTACCATTTTTTTAGATTTTATTGTTTTCGTTTGACATTCTGTTGTATGGCTTCGTGTCCCACTTCCGGTGGTATATGCCAGTATGTTGGTTTATATAATACGTAAACTGCGGTAGTATAACTGTGTTAGCATTTATGTTATAATGTAGTGACCAAAGTATTGAGGATAGGGAATTTATATTGTACGCTATTTATTCGGCCGGAAGTTTTTTTTGTTTTTTTTTTCCGTGACCAGAAATGATAACAATAATAGGCACATATGCGCACTGCCGATACATAACACATATACATTGGGAACAAGGGGAAATGTTAAGGGAATATGGATTGCAGTTAATTGGGTCATAGGATGGCAAGTTAGATTGAGGGGACGTACACGCCCTTCACGGGCAAACATGCATCGGCCAGAAGTGGACCGTGTGCGAGACCAAGGTACTTTCAAAACCGGCTTCTAAGCGTCGTCTTAGCGAACTTTGGACGTTCTCTTCCGCCGCCAATCGTGGAACAGGCTCTTACAGCACTTCTGGTCGACGGGCAAAGAGACAGCTTCGAGACAGCGCCCAACAGGTCATCGACTTCAACCCGCCCCGTCTTGGCTCTTGGCCGCGCCCACCTCGGAGGACTTCACTCCGCTGCCTGGAACACATGACGGTTACTTAGACAGTTGCGAAAAGTAGCTATACTTATCCTGTATTCTACGTGATACGATTTTACGTTGCGAGCTGCACCACCACTTGCTAGGATCTGACACTCGCGCGCGATAGCTTAGACTACATTACGTCAATGTAAAATGGCAGCTTAGACTACATTACATCAATGTAAAATGGCAGCTTAGACTACATTACGTCAATGTAAAATGGCGGGTCGGCCAGCCGAAAGCCCCTTTTACCAGCCTCAATCCGTACAGGTACGCGACTGAAGTAATGTATTGACTAGTTATCGGATCAGGTGCATTATCCGGACCAAGGTGAATTTTGCAACTGTGAAGTCATATGATAAGAACATGACCCTACCCTAACCCTAATCCTAACTGTAGCGAGCGCCCAAGACTAAGTTGTTGTAGCGAGCGCCCAAGGCTAAGTTGTTGTAGCGAGCGCCAAAGACTAAGTTGTTGTAGAGGCACCCAAACTAAGTTAAGTTGTTGTCAAGGTGCCCAAGAACATCACGGTTGCGAAATTCACCTTGGTCCGGATAATGCACCTGACCCTAGTTATCCACACTGCATGGTACATTATAATTAGCTTCACTACGTACTATTATCTTCCCATTATCATTATCATTGTCATCTTTAGCTATCGTGGTCATCAATGCATGCATTAGGAATCTAAATGAAGTAGTAGACAAAGCATCAAACTTACAGTACTTGTCTACCATAACAATAGTGCTGGAAAAGCTATATGATGTAGAGACTACTTGTTGTATGTATAGTTCACATACAGCTACATAATCACAATACAGCTATAATTATGTTACTAGCTAATTAGCTAGTACCTGTAGCTAGCTATCCCTAGCTAATTCACCTTGTGTGTTAGTGTCACTCAAAGTCATCATCATCGTGATCATGGTCATCACCCACTATACTTACATCGGGATCAGGTAAGCTGAAATCAGTTGTTTCTCCATCACTTGCAAAGTAAACTGTCCATTTGGCAGTTTTTCATCAAATGCTGTGATCCTTCCTCTGTACCCCACCCCATCACTGTATTTAACATCAACTTCCTTAAAAAGCAAGCTGGTGTCCTTAGCAGCAAAGTGCTGCTGCTTGTCTGGGGGACCATGCTGGCATTCTGAATCCTTTGGGTAGGACCGTTTCCGTTGCTCCCTTCGCACTTTGGCAGATTTCAATCTTGCTTCAGGATCAGTCCTATTGTAAGTCAGGTCTCCACTGCAAATGGCAGCCATGTATGGATATGCACAAGACTTGTCACTTTTGTACAATGCACGTAGCAAAGATCTAAGTGATGCAGTGTTTGTCATTTTGGAGTCCCTATTCTTTCTTTCCACTGCATTTGTGTCCTTAGGACAATCTCTCCAATCATCATTTAGTAGGGAGAATGAAGTGAGGGCTTCTCAGCTGGCTCAGGCATCAGAAAGGGTTGGTTCTCTAATACCAGCTTCACAACAGGGTTGAAAACCTTGCCGACGTTTCGACCAGATGCTCTGGTCTTCGCCCTGAAGAAGACCAGAGCATCTGGTCGAAATGTCGGCAAGGTTTTCAACCCTGTTGTGAAGCTGGTATTAGAGAACCAACCCTTTCTAGTAGGGAGAATTCCTTACATAGCATTTGAAGGTGACACTGCCTGGTCCACCATTCTACCCATGCCTTTGCCTTTCCCCAGTGACTGTTGTTAAATGGATGCAATCCATGGAGGTGAAGGGACTCCACTGGCTTTTCACCACACAATACTTGAAAATGGAGGAAGACTGTTGACTTTGATTGACCACAAGGTATGTGTGAGGCTACTGTATTGAATGCTCTCTTCTCCTCAGCTGTCCTGCACACCTTGTCTGCAACCCTCTGATAGGATCTGGCCCAGTGTACTTGGCACCCTCTTAATAGACCATTTGCCATAATGGCACCTACTGCTTTTCACAGTCCACTCGCTTCAGCATCACTCTAATCTATCACTATACCCCTCAATGTCGTTCCTACTTCAAAAGTGCTGCAGTCTGCTCTGGTTATGTCAAATGTCTTACTAAAACCAATACCATACCTATCAGCATCATCTTTTGACAAGAGGCAACGTCCCACTATGATCCATCTCATTGCTTCTTCATCAAACGCTGTAACATTGAACAGGTATAATGTCACATTCTATGAAGGTAGCTTTAGATAGTTGTTGCGGCATAAAAGGTGACTGTAATAAAGCGAACTTTATCCCTTTGGAAATCCCAGCTTCCCTCATATATGGCCGACCCAGCTGAGCGTACTCCTTTGCAGTGTGTGGACTTCCGGAGTGGCTGTTGTCATTAGCATCAGTACTATCAGCTACTGTCTCAAACTCAAAGATTGATTGTAATACTTGGTTCTCTGTACTTCTTGCCTTTTTTATCTCCAGTCTCACTCGGCCTACATGTGCTGCTGCCAAATCCGCAGAGGCTGGAACAAACCCAAGACCTGACCCTTGCTGGACTTGAGTTGCTGTGAGTGTTTCGTCCATCAAAGCAGCTGTTTGTATTTTATCTTTTATGTAACTGCTTTTGTTAGTAGCTGATTTTCTTCCCTTTCTCTGTACGCATGCAGTACACTGAAGATGCTTTGTCCATGGTGTCGTTCTTTTCCTGCAAGTTGGATTGCAGAATCTTCATCAATAATTGTAGCATTATTAAATTTTCTGATCATTGTAGATCTCTTTGAACTGTGCAGGTGTTGTGTAATAATTGATGTTACATTAATAATAATTATGTAATTGTATGCAACTGTGTTTTGATTTTGAATGAATCTACATGCATACC
Organism: Ianthella basta; assembly: GCA_964019415.1. Lineage (NCBI taxonomy): Eukaryota > Metazoa > Porifera > Demospongiae > Verongiida > Ianthellidae > Ianthella > Ianthella basta. The sequence goes on along the minus strand of OZ025884.1, from coordinate 6,464,083 downwards.
TATTGCTTCGCAGTCTCCTGATCTGTTGTCTTCTGTGCTGTCTGTTGAACATTGCAATGTTAGTGTCCCTCATCTCACAGGATCCATCATGAATGTAGCGGTGCTGAAAATAATAGCTCTTAGTCACTTTGGTATAGCTCCACTGGTGCTCAGCAACAGCTGATTCCGCTATTGCGTAACATATATACTCATGCATATATATGCGTTGGGTTATTTTCGGTCGCCATTTTGCTAGTTGCAATATAGGTCAAAATGGTGGGTGGCCGATGGCACTAGCTGTAGCGCTGATCTGGCAAGACATGAGGCTCGCAACGTAAAATCTTAGCACGTATATACACCTGGTGCAGCTCACAACGTAAAAGCTTATCACGTATAGTACAGGATACAGACAACATAAAATCGTATCACATATAATACAGGATATATGTACTCATATTTTGCAAACATATGAGCGACCCTTTTGCCATCACAAAACACTAGAAACTCTCGCAACTGTGGGTTCCTTGGTGCATTATGTTTCTGTAAATACTCTTTGTAAATGCATGTGCTGCAAGCAGTCATGTGTCTGTGCTGGTGGAGATTTCTCTGTGCTTGTATGTGGTGTGTGCGTGCGTGCATGCGTGTGTGTGTGTGTGTGTGTGTGTGCTGAGATCACTGAGGTGTATGACACAATGTCATGTTTACCTATTGTGAGTGACCGAGCAGCGACCGAAGAGAGCAAGTATTTCAAGTTGGGGTGGCAGCCCCACGAGTTATTTAACTCAAAATACTTGTTTTTATTCTTTCTACAGTAGTTTCTGCACAGTTATGGAGTGGAATCTCAGATATGATACATTCCCTTGTTTTATGCTTCTGGAATGGAATCAAGGAGAGATCTAGCACCTAGCTACGCTCTCCCTCAAATTAATCCACTTGTGTTTGAAAGCAAGGATGGCTTTGTATTGAGTACAACTCCCCCCCCCCCCATAAGCAGTTTCTTGTGGCAATTCCTCCTTCTGTATAGGAGCAACACTACGTTTTGTTTGTATAATACAGCATACAAACAACCACCACCATCGATAGCACTATACTGAGCTATCTGATAATGTCATGCATATATAGAGGATCACCGCTACAATTGTTCAATATACATATTAAGCAAAATGAAGTTATAATTAACGAAGACATGCAGTGTCTATATGTGAAGGAGATGCCAGGAAAGAGACAGAGAAGGAATAAGATGAGAAGGTGACTTGATTTGATACTGTTTACATGAACATATACAAAAGCATGGTGAGATACCAAGTCAGTGTACGTGCAACAATGCACATGTATATCTAACTCCTGCATGCATTGATGAGCTATTGAAGAAGTAAGCTTAGAGACACTAATAATTAATATCAAGGATTCATACAGTGTATAATGTACTTTATTATTGTGCATTCTAGTGTCAAAATATACTGACATAACAGTTGATTATAACTATATGATACTGCATGGGCTTGGAGGTGGTAGAATTTTTGAGCTTTCTTTCTTGTTGTTTGGGTTGGCCTTCTTCAATCCTGCTGCAGCAAGACGTTGCGTAAGGTATGTCTCGAGAGTAGGCCCATATGTCACTGTGGTTATCTCTTCTTCTATAGGTGGGGGTGGCCAGCCTCCTGGTACTGGTACTGGATAGGGGGATACCCTTGTAGTAGTAGAAGTTGAAGTGTGGCTGGCAGTAGAATCAATGCTGCTCTTTAAGAGGTTGTAATTAACTTCACCTTTCTCCAAGTAGTCTCGGCTGAAGACAGTGTTACGAACAGGAATGTACTCGGAGATTGTTGCAAATGTTTCTTGAACAAGATTTGGAGCAAGCAAGTACAACTTGAAAAGGCGTGGTTCAAATTCCCACTCCTGAAAATTTGGCTCCTGATGCGATTTGATTCTTATTTTATCCCACGTCAGTTTCCATGGTGTTGTCAGAAAAGCAGCATACTGCTCACCACACCTACAAATGTAAATATCAAAGGCACCATTAAAGAACCACTGCCTGTTCACATAACCTGGCCAAACCTGTCCCAAAGGCGAGTGCATGGCCTGGTGTGTGACGTAATTGTTCTAAAAAAAGAGTGGGGGTGTATATTCTGTCCCAAAGGAGAGTGGTTGATGTGTGCACGTGACCACAGTGTGCCTGTTTGCTTAACCTAGCTGACCTGTCTAAAGCTGTATACCAATTAGGCGGACATGGAGCAATGGAGCAAACTGAGATGTTTTGGGCATATGCATCAAGCATTATGCAAGCGTAATTGCCTAACTTCAAGCATAGTATATCAGCATAATTGGTCATAACTTCCTGTGCGTACTGGTCAGGGCCAGTGGAGTAGGTCCATGCAGCAGACCCAGTGGCTGCCAGACCATTATTTGCAGACCTGACATAATTTTTATAAGATGCACAAAGCTTGCAAAATGGCTAAAGTGTCAAAATCAAACCTTCCCAATTGTTGGTGCAGTTGTTGACTTAGGCATCTAATAGCCACATCTGAAATTTGGAGCGGATTGCTTCTTCTCTGCATGAGTTATGGGAGACTGAAATATATTCAAAAGGTGTTCCACTAAAGGTGACAAGTAATAAATTAACGAGACAAATACTTATTGATAACACACAACTGGTGTTTCCAACCCTTTACGGCTACATTCTGTAGTTCAAGCTCAAATAGGAAGCTACGCAAGCATATCTGCTCGCCTCCAACACTGGCAGTGCCTTCTAACAAGTTCTCCAGGTCGCCTTTTGTGGTTGAAGTCTATCAAGAGATTGTCCTTTGAATCAACTGTTGCAGATGCCGAAGCTAAGCCATTGCAGTTTACAAACAACTAAAACAGCTGTGCTCTGTAGACAGGAGCACCTAAACCAAAGCCCCGTGTTCAGCAGGCAAGGAAGAGTCAATCAACATGGCCTAAGATTACACTGTCGCTGCGTCTCGCCTGTTTCGCGAAGAATGGTTCTCTCGTCGTGTTTCTCAGCCAGAAAAGAGCTCCCTTGGACACTGAAGCCTTCGTTTTGGCACCACTGAGCCCCTAAGATATTCACTCATCTCCTGCCCGTGGACCAACTTGCGGCCAGCTTGGCAACATCGACGCTTTGAAGTCGAGGTGTGATAATCAATCAATTAGTCATTCGGGTCGCCATAAAGACTGAAATCGCTGGTTCTAAGCTCAATCTCAGGGTTTCAAGCATCAACGAAGCCTTCTGGTGATCTCTTCGAAGCAGTGAAGTACTGGAAGACACGTTATTTCTTCGCATTTAGCTCTTTATACGCTCACTGCTATAGCAGTGTACAGGACAAAGGTGTTGCTGGCCTATCTAGTCTGGCGCGTCTCAAACGATGTAGACGTGATTTGCTTCATTGTTTACAGCACATCCTTGGGCAGATTTCTACGGCAGCGATTTTGGATAAATGTTTCTGTGAACGAGTAATTGCAAATTTTGCAACTTTTAAAAAAAATAGGGAATAACTCAGCAACGAGAATGAAACTAGTAAACTGCTGCCATAGGTTTGTGCACACATGTCTGTAGATAATATATCCCAGGTTTGGTCCATCTCAGCCTTTGGGGGCAGAAGAAGATAGACTTTCCCTGGAGCTGCTTGACTTCAATTAAGGTGATAATTTTTCACTTTCAATTAGATTATCTCAATAACAGTATCACTGGTCAATTAATTTGCCCCTTCCCATGTAGCCCTCGCTGCAAGGGAAGCAGGGTTGGTGGCCAGTCAAGCTGAAAAGGCAAAAACCCAGAAGTACGCCCTTCTGGGTTCCAGTCACCACTTTGTTCCTTTCGCAATCAAAACATCAGGGGTGTTCAGGCCAGAGGCTATGTCCTTCATCAAGGAACTGGGTCGCAGGATCAGGGCTGAGACCGGGGAACCACGCTCACTGCAGTTTTTGATTCAGGGAATTGCGGTAGCGGTCCAGCGGGGCAACATGGCAGCAGTGAGGGGTACCTTTCCCCCATCAGACAATGTTTTTATTTGATTATTTGCAATCATTTAGTAGTGCAGTGGTTTAGGCACTGCCCATTTTCAGTACTAGTAATTAGTAATTTTATTACATAATTATATTTGACCCTTTATGTTTCTTCTGTTGTCACATGTGAAATTAAGGATTACTATTATATTATTAACGAGTGGCACCAAATTATGGGAAATTTACCTGTCAATCACATTTGTAACAATCATGATTGTTGGTCATATGGTTTGAGAGTTACATAGGCAAAAGTAATGTACCCTAAAGGAAGCTTTTAGCCTTCCTACTACTTTAACCGCTGTAATCATCTGAATAATCTCAATTTTTTATTCTTGGGATGTAAACTGACACTGTCTCACTCATAGTTGACATATCAAACATCAAAATCTTACTCAACTTGAAAATGACACCTAAAGTGGTTAAAATCAGTCTGAACCAATTGTTGTACTTGTGTAACCTGACAGGTATTCGGCTCCAGTTACATGTAGACTCTGGTTATAATAAGACTCGATCTGACTGTCAGTCGATTCAGTTCTGGCAGTTGACCCATACGATAAGGTCCATTTTGTGCTGCATGGTTTGGTTGTGAATGCTGACAAGTGTTACAACTTTTATCTAATAATTTTTTATACTTTGAGTGTGATTGGCTCAATTCATGAGCAGTGCAGCATAGCATAATCCTTCAAGTATATCCTGAGCATAACAGGCTCAATCCTAGACCTGTCCCAAAGGATAGTGGCCTGATGTGAGACCTGTCCCAAAGAGTGTCTGTTTGCATAGCCCCACTTGACCTGCCCCATGGGGGGTGTCTGTTTGCATAGCCCCACTTGACCTGCCCCATGGGGGGGGGTGTCTGTTTGCATAGCCCCACTTGACCTGTACCAAAAGAGTGTCTGTTTGCATAGCCCCACTTGACCTGTACCAAAAGAGTGTCTGTTTGCATAGCCCCACTTGACCTGCCCCATGGGGGGGGGGGTCTGTTTGCATAGCCCCACTTGACCTGCCCCATGGGGGTGTGTGTCTGTTTGCATAGCCCCACTTGACCTGCCCCATGGGTGTGTGTGTTTGCATAGCCCCACTTGACCTGCCTCATGGGTGTGTGTGTCTGTTTGCATTACTGTGCCTGACTTGTCCTAAAGAAGGGGCAAGGAGAAACAGCGGAATGGTGGAAACAGCGGAAATGGCAGAAACACTCAGAAATGAAGTCCCATTTAAAATCAAGCCTAATAATAAGTCCCATGCACCCACATAATATGTCCTACTCACTTAGTGAATCACACTGAGTACCTCATCACAGAACAAAATCAAACTGAAACACAGCACAACAGCCAAGCTGAGTTCAAACACGATACAGCAACCCAAAATTGTTATCCCAGCTTCACAAAGCTATACATTAATCAAGGAACACCATGAATGAGGCAGGAAGTGCCTGGTTATGCACTGAGAAATGGGAAGCAGTGATGGTTTAGGGATGAGCAACTGCTGTGGCCATGGGTCAAACTGTGACCAGACATGCAGACCAAACTTGAATGCATGGGAAATGTTGATGGCACATAGTATGCATTAATATTGCATCAGTGCATGGAGTGGATACAAACAGCATTATCAGCAGGGCCGTCGGAGGCGGTACGGCTGGTACGGCCATGGCCGTACCACTTTTTGAACAGCTAGCAGGTTTTTTAATTTTCAAAAGCAGTGTTTTTAGCTACTAAACCAGATAACCCCTACCCTACCTTAACTAACCGTTGAGGAAACAATAAAGCAATGATCTTAGGTTGTTAGCAGATGCAATGAAACGGGAGATATCAAGTAGGGTCCAATACTTCACGATTTGCAAGCATGCTCCTTCTTCCGCCATGTTTTGTTACGTAATCGATTCAAAACGTAATAAAGATGGAGGCCAGCAGCGCATACGTAGTCAATCGTTTTCTCGCACCAATAGACCCACATTACCTGGCGCTATGAAGCATGGCTTGTAGCGCCACACGTCAGCGAACCGCTATACCCTTAACGGTGATGTAACAATTCAAAATGGCCTCATCGTCGAAGCACGTGGACCTAAGAACGCCGACAATAGGTGACAAGCCTCATCAGCCTCGCGCAGGTTTTTAGTACCGTAAGCGTCAATTCGGTGTGAAGAAGGTCATTTCTCGAACTTTCCAAGAGAGCTGGTATACCAGGTGAAGATTTTGTATAATAGCTAACAACTTTGAAATGCTAGCTAGCTAAATCAAAGACTAGCTATTGTATCTAATATTTAGCTATATAATATATACGTATGTGTAGCCTATGCATGGGCACGTATCTAGCTTCATACAATGCTGAACATTTAGTAAACATGATTTAGCTGCTTTTTGCTGTATATCACTGATATCATTGTGAAATCTATGTAACCCTCTTAAAACGACTTACTGACTGATTGAGAGTGCATGCTGGGCTAGCAAAGGCATCACCATTCTTGAGGCACAGATCTGTAGCAAACGTTATCTGTATGATAATGAAAAGTAACTAAAAATATTTTTCGCTCTCTTCGCTTGCGACATTTTGTATCCTTCACCCAATGGCCTTACCACTTCTAAATTGCCTCCGACGGCCCTGATCAGCAACCAAACAATCCCCCCTGGTGACCAATGTGCCATGCACTGGGAGTGGAGGATGGTCATGCAGCCATGCAGTCCAGCTCCCCAGCCATGGTTCAGCAATGCATATACCAACAGCATTTCCCATGCATTCACTTTCGGTCTGTCTGTTCACAGTTTGACCCACGGCCACAGCAGCACTGACAGTAACAGTTTGCGTTACTGCGTCGTGTTCGAATCCGGCTTGGCTGTCGCATTGCGTGTGAAGTTCAGTTTGTTCTTTGCTGTAGGGTGAATTTATTCAGTAGGCTTTACTAAGTGGGTGGGACTTATTATCTGGGTGGGGTTTATTATGATTATGAAGGGGAAGAGGGGTCACACAACGCCTGACTAGAAGGGGACTTCATTTTGGAGTGTTTCTGTCATTTCTGCCATTTCCGCTGTTCTGCCATTTCTGCTGTTTCCGCCATTCCGCCGTTTCTCCTTGCCCCTAAAGAAGGGTGGCCTGATGCATGACCTACCCAAAGGAGAGTATAAGGTGTCTGTTTGCATAACTCAGTGTGACCTATGCAAGAAGAGTGGGAGTACGTGTCTGTTTGCGTAACTATACATATATGTCTGACTTGTCTAAGGAGAGTGTCCTGATGCATGACCTGTCCCAAAGAGAGTAGGGAGTATTGGGTAGTCTCTTTACTTTGCATAACCCAATGTGAACAGTCCCAAAAGGAGAATGGACTGATGTATGCCGTATGTGTTAGCCATGGCCATATTGCTAAAGTAGAGAATGAGTTGACAGTTTGCATGACCCAGTGGTTACCTTACACATCAGACCAATCCCCTCTCTGTCTGACTCCCCATAATGAACCTGACATGGAACAGGCACAGCTAAGATCCTACCTTCAGAGTTGTGTAGCTTGCAAAGGTGGCCACTACCCAACATTGACCAAGTGTCAGCAGGAATGTAGTCACTTGCACTCCTCTAACCTTTATGGTGCAACACCTACTGATCTACAACTTGTGCTTGCGATGTAGTGTTTCCTGCCATCAACATGCTCTACTACACTACTTGCACTCATGGAATTATTATGTTGGGTTGTGAGTTAATGTAAGTGCATGCCACCATGCACACACATCTGTTTTGGTGTGCTTCAGTCAAATAAATGGACATATGGTGTATATGAGAAATGTTGATCATGGTTGGCGGCACACCGTTACAATACATTGGGGCACCATACCTAATGCAAGCCATTTCATCCCATCCCATGATTGAGCTATTTAAAAGAGTGCCACACCTCTGTTTCTGCATTGTGCTACTGATGGCAACTGCATAGTTTTCAATATGGTTCACCTTAATTTTTGTTCACTTCTTGGCTATAGAGAAGTTTGAACCCCAATTGCTCATGTCTGCACCTAGCTGCAAAGTTTCTTCACATTGGACTAAGTTTCACACTGAAAATACGTGTGGTCACAGTAGAAGCCTGGTATTCACACCAATTTGGGGGGATACATAACTTTGAAAATGCAGTGACGATTTGCTCATCATCTGCTGTTGAATGCATTAGTAATATTTCCCTTATACACATGCATGTAAGCTTGAATATGCCAATAAGCAATACATTACAAACTCACCCACTGTATTTGGATATCTCTGGCAGAGTATGGGAGTACTGCCATGCATACAAGTCCAGTCCTGCAATGAAAATGATAGAACAATTATGTGTACTGAATTCATGGTACCACAGAAATAATATTATATATATATGCCCTGCATGTAACAGTGAAAATCCACTAAATGGCCACCTCTATAAAGCGACCACCTTAGAAATAAGACCGCTTTGGTTCAGTCCCAATCTGTGTATACAGTTATTATGGTTCTCAGAATTATGACCACGTCGAAAATAAAATCACTTTGCATGGCCTGGATGGTGGTCTTATTTCTGAGGTTCCACTGTGATATAATACCATTCACAATAAAAACAATATGAGAAATAATACAGAATGAGAAGCAGAACTGATTGGAGGCTAATGGAAGAGCAAGTGGAGGTTCAGACCAGGGAGAGGACGTGGAGAGAATGTGTTTGTGAGATGCCAACTTGGAGATACCGGAGGGAGGGAAGAGACTTTAAGCAGCATTCTTGTACTTACAGGATGTGTATGGTACAGTCTGGAGAGAAAGACTGGAGTGCTTTGAAGGAGCATATATGGAGTGGAAGGAATTAAGCCTATTGGAGAGCGTGGATAGCATGGATAGCATTAAGCTGCTGAGAGCTCGAGGGTTGCATTGTGGAAACCGCATATCAGACAGCACGGTAGTGCTGTCTATGCAGGGATGGCAGTGGTTGTTTGTATGCTGTAATACAAATGAAAAGTCGCACTACTCCTGAATAGGGCCAAAAACTGGAAAATGAAGCTTACCACGAGAAAGCAAGGACTGAATAGTGCACATAGCCAACCTTACTTCCCAGCGAAGGTGCGCCTACACGTAGATAGCACCCTCAACATTTATCACATTTTGTCTTATTCTTATTCTTATTCTTCTTTTTCTTTGACAGCCGTAGCGCACGAACCAGAGGGACCAGGAGAATACTTCGCGCACCATACCATATTGCACCATTTTTGGCTGGCTGCATTCCTTTGTGGGTTAGAAGGCGGCGTGAGTTAGTGCGAAAGACAGCGCTTGCCACAACTCCTGCCGTGTTGCTTGGCCAAGCGGGACGGATGCCATTTTCAAATTACGTAATTAAACCAGATGAAACCAGCGTGACTGGTGCCATTGCGAGCAGCTGCGTACAACTTCCAGAGGCTCCTTCTTCCGTTGTTTTGCACCACTGTGGCATTCTTCACCTTGCTCTACGACTTAGCGTGGCATTGGCTTGTGGAATGAATTATTCACAATGTCAATACAATTTCTCAAATGCAAATTGCAGCTAATTCTATCAGGAGCTATACAAGGAAGTTAAATAGCTATATTGTGCCTTCTAGCTCACGCTCCGTAAAAAGTGCAGAAACTAGAAATAATAAACATTTTCTACAAAAATAGTAAGGATGTAGGAATGGCATAAAAAGTACAGAAACAAGTAAAGGCTGTTACACAGTGGAGCATTATCCATCGTCCTTACATTCAAGGATGTAGGACTATAAGGTGCAACATTCTTGCTTGTAGGGACCATGGTTAATGCTCCACTGTGTAACAGCCTTTACTTGTTTCTGTACTTTTTATGCCATCCCTACATCCTTACCATTTTTGTAGAAAATTTTTATTATTTCTATCCTGTATAAACAGTGTGGGTTCCTGTGCAGCAAATTGACCTTTGTATTCCCTCCCTTCTCTGGATTGTTTGTGAAGGATAAGTTTGTCATTTACTCTCTATGCTGCAACACACATAGCTCACCCATTTTCTGCCAGCTTGCATCAGAAAGAGCACTGTCAAGCTGTTGCTGTGCCAAATCCAACTTCACTGAATTTTCAAAATGAGGAGCATGTCCAATAGCAGTGGCAATCAGAGGAGCTGTCATACGTGAAATGATCCCATTATATGCACCCTGGTTTAAAGGATCAACCCTGGCAGGCTGAGGGGCTGAAAACACATTTTGCTGGTCTCCTGAGTCCATAAGAGCTCTCATTTGAAGGACAAGGGATTGTCTGGCTGCTGCTGATACAATGTCTTCATGTTTACTGTTGAGGGGCCAGATCCTATCAAGGGCTTGCATTTTAGCTTCATCGAAGTCACCCATATCTGTAGCTCTTCCTTCTGGTGTTAACTTCAGTTCACTATCTGCAGCTGCATACAAAAGGGGTACACTACATGACACAATACTAGTCAGTAGAAGACTGTGCATTGTAGCTAAAGCTTACAGTGTATGCAAGCCTATACTTGTTTTGTATAATTAACTTGCACTTAAAGCTTGTGCGAGTTAGCAGTCTATATGTACATGACAGTCCGTAGAACAAGATCTACATAAAGGCTTATGTTATACATCCTGTAGTACACACCCCTAAATGTTTGCAGGGTCACTCTGCTTAGCAGCATAAGGGCACATGCCTTATCCAACAACATTGCAGAATTAGCCAGCTACGTCAGCACACAGTGCTGACGTAGCTGGCTAATTCTGCAATGAATTCTGCAACTAAGCTTTAGCTGGCTAATTCTGTTACAGCTAATTTTTGCTCACAGTAGCTACAGCAAAATTGGCCAGCCTGGCTTGTACTTACAGCACTCAAGCTGCTTAACAGGAGTGTTTGTCTGAGTTATGCTAGTTGAATTGAACTGAAGCCTACTCAATCCTACATCTACATCACCCTACTCAATGACCTTGAAGCAGCGGGCCTCTCATCAGTCTTAGAAATGCTTGAAGTTGGCACCCTTGGCCACTACACCAATCAAACAATAGCCTCTCTCTGCACACTCCTTCCCAGTCTGAATAAGAGTGCAGCCCACCACCTCCTCAACCTGAGCAAGATCTCAGTATCCTGCTCCGCCTACATATTCAATGCAAGGCACAGCACCACATGGATTTCATCCCACTCAGCTTGCCAGGCACTTTTCGGCCACAATGGCTGAGTGGGTATACCTGAGTCCAAGCGTTTTACTATACTAGCGGATGGACGCGCCCTTCGGGCGCGTCCTCTCGCTGGCTCGCCGAGCACCGGCTGTTCGTGCGATGGCTGTTTGTGCGCTAACTATAGTTGGTCATACACCAGGTCATGCTGTAACAGCTAGAAACACACATGTGTACATTATGCAAGGTGTCTTATTGCCAGCCTTTGCATTGTGGAGTGTTTCCCTTTGTTGTGTCTCCTCAATGGAACAGTCAGGAATAAGCTCAATGTTGATCTCTTAAGCTGATTCATGGTTGTTCCCTTGAACTGACATTTTAGACTATTATCATAATATTGGTGCATAGCTCGGTTCACACTTAGGCATACGGCTATTGGAAGAGGCGGTTTCAAAAGTGCGCGAAGTAACCATTGCGCAATGGCCAACCTGGATATCTTGAGCCCCTACTTTCGCCTTCGAGCCGCCTTCCTTCTCCTTCAACGGCGCTTTCCGCTATATAGTTTATGTCACCCACAGTCTTCCGCTTCGAGCTAAACCGGGGGCAAAGAAGCCGATGCACCATCCGAACAGGAGGAGTTAGCGGACAACCGATTTTCCTGCAACTTCCGTAATCTACTTGGCATTCGTCCGTAAAACAAAGATGGCCGCCCACAGTTAAGCTTGGCGAAACGTCGGAAAACCTTCATTTCGCAAGTTGTCGCACAAAATCTCCGCCTAGGACACCCTCCGGCTAGCGTTCAGGCATTCGGACCGCGTTTGCTGAGATACCTCCGCGCGGTTTCGGAGATTAGTACGGACAAAAAATCGGCCTAGCTCCATTATAATAAGATAATATTAAGATAAACTGGGGTAAATTCCGACACTATATCTGAGTAGGGTATTTCCGTCGTGTGAGTCTACCACTACTTATTGAGAATAAGAAGGAGCGCGCTCACTCCCGCTTAAGTTGAGTCCAGGAGATAGGTTGTACAGTGGAACCCCTATAATGCGGACACCCTTCGGGGAACAAGAGAAGTGTCCTGATTATAGGGGTGTCCGCATTTCAGAGGTACGGCTTATAGGCCCATACGTTAAAACAATCATCTGGTATGCATGAAGAGTATCAAAATAATACGAATTTGTAAAGGTAGAGGTGGTTCGCTCGAGTACCCGACTCACTCACCATTTCTGAAGACGATTCTAAAGGGTAGCTGCTCGCGCTAAACTTTCCCGTGTTAAAGGCACTTTCAAAACCCATAGTATAGGCGATTTGCGGCACTCGTTAACTTCTGTGCTGTTCCTGTCACTTGTCAGAGGTAGCGGTGCAAATCAGGGAGCGGCCATTTTCTGGCAGCTGATCGAAATGTCCAAATAATCGGGTGGGGTTTATACAGAGTTGTATAGGGCGGTACACAGGACGCCTGTCACGTGAAAATTGGACTCCCATAATATACGTTCCCCCCGGTTCAAATATTTCGAAATATTTGGACCACTACTGGAATATAAGTTCCCTACATTCCACACATAGAACGAAATGGCGGTTCACACAACGAACGAAATGGCGGGCACTAGCGCCTATATAGAGAGTGGAGAATTAGTAGAGAATAACGATTGAGATGGAGCAGAAGGAAGAACCTGGTACCGAAGAAGACGTTATATTGGAGCTTGCTATTGAGTACGTGCTGGGTAATGGCTACCCCTCTGACCTAGTCAAGGATCGAAAGCGTGCAGTGCGGAAGAGAGCGGCGACGCTAACAGCAGAACAGGGTGAATTTTTCGTTCAGAGGAAAGGGAGAAGGGTCAAAGTAGTGACCTCTGCAGAGGAGCAGCGATTTATCCTCAAAGCCTGCCATTCGGACCCAACATCAAGCCACTTTGGCGTAACGAAGACCTGGCAAAGGGTATCCGAACGCTTCTATTGGAAAGGTCTAGCCAGTGATGTCAGGGAGCTGGTAAGTTCATAGCTATATCCAGTGGCTAGCTAGCTAGCTATGTACATGCGCATGTGTAACTGATTTCACGTGCATGTAGCTAGTAGATGTTTCTGCTAGATACGTAGCTGCATGTATTATCATGGAATCATGGTCACCTCTTGTTACTCATTTGTCTTGATCACTGCTTTGTAGAATTAAAATTCGCTATTTTGGGGGAAGGATGCAACCACGTGGAGCCACAGCTGACAGTCAAAGTTCCAACTATACCACAACAGGAGGGGAGCAAAGATTGTGGTGTGTATGCCATTGCCTATGCATACCATGCAGCCCGAAAAGATGATATTACGGGCATCTTTTTTAGACAGGAAAAATGAGAAGTCACTTGGCAAAGTGCTTTCGCAAGGGAAAGATGCTCCCTTTCCCAAGGGATAGGCATAGGCCCAAGTTCTTGCACCCACGAAAGCCAAAGAACATCCGTCTGTATTGCAATTGTCTCATGCCAGAGACCTGGAGCGACATGGTCTTGTGTGATTCATGTGATCAATGGTTCCACATGCAGTTTAGAGGAACAGTGGATTTGTAATGACTGTGCATGACATTGTGCTATGTAAGCTACAACTTATTTTACATTACATTACATTATAGCTGCATTTGTATTTATTCACATTCTGCTTAAATCATGTATTTTTATGAAGTTCAAATCCCCATGCATGTATTGTGTTGATGATGAAAATGAAATGCATATCAAGTAGCTATTAGGCCTGGAAAGCCCAGAATCTAAACATAGATGAGGGGGTCCGCATATTTTAGGGTAGGTCCAAAGATTTCAGTCCATTTCGGAAATATTATGGTTCCGGGGGGTCCAAATATTTCAAAATATTGGGACCGGGGGTCCAAATATTTCGAAATATTTGGACTGGGGGGTCCAATTTTTTCATGACACGCCGTCCGCAATACGAAATAACGGGGTGTCCGCATTTCAAGGGAAACTTATACAGGTAGAATAGGGCCAATCATTGGGACTTTAGAAAGTGTCCGCATAATCGAGGTGTCCGCTTTTTAGGGGTGTCCGCAAGGCGGGGTTCCACTGTAAAATAGCGGTGTTATGCTGAGCTAAAAGCCCACCGAGAAGGAACAAGAGTCGAGACAAAAGCTTAGTGACGAAATTACCCCCAAAACCGAGGGTCTCGGACCATTTTCATGTGCCACCGGTGTCACAGTGTATTTTATCCCCCGTATAAAGTATCCCCCGGGGTAACAGAAGGTTGATTAAACGACACAGAAATGACGATAATAACTAGTAAAAAGCACCCTACTACAGGATGAGGCTTAGCACTACCAGCAGAGATTGTTAAGCGACGATATCTGCGAACACTGCACTTCCTTTGCAGTCCATGCAGAAGACTACGTCAACCTTGTTAACTGACGATGGGAGTGAAGTTTTTGTTTTTGTACCATAGCTGGGATGGTTGTATACTGGTTCCCTGGATTCTCGAATAATGTCAAGACTGACAAGAGGTCACTACTAGCTACAACAATCAGAAGTGTTTGAGTAGCAGTACGGCGTGCAGTTTCGCAAACTGGTGGACATCGATGCTACAGCGTGAGCATGTGAGGAGGATGAAATGGCCGGGGGGAATACAAAATCGGGGGGATGGAATAAACCGTAACACCGGTTTACCTTAGTTTTTGTCACACTCACCTGAACAAAATGATGTTTAACTTACATGTATTATACAATACGTAACTCACAAAATGTGTTCTACGGTTTTCTTGTGCGTAGTTAGCTACAGACCAGCGGGAGCTGCGTACAACAGGAAGCGACAGGAGCTTCTCCAAAACCTTCTCGGCAGCTCCACAGTTTGAATTCCGAGTGTGGGTAAATCAATGACGACTATCTTTAACCACGTAGGTAGCCTTTATTTGGTGGGGTAACAAAGCCGCTTTGTTATTGCTGTCGGATTATGCGGCGCTTTCATAATTGTCGTGACAACAATGTACAATGCGCCGCATAATCCGACTGAATGACAAGCGAAACGCTAAATAATCGCTATATGCTGGCTGAAGAGATGACCCTGCAAGCGTAGCTATATAGCACAATGGTGCCGGCGCGCGCACAAAGGTGACTCTAGTCGCTCACGTGCGACGAATCAGTCAGCTCACTTAAGCTTGCAGCTATATAAGGCGGTGTCCCATCGCATCAGTGTGCAACAAACCAACTAGAAGTTCGTCGACGTACGCGTCCGAGCTATGTCCACAGCCTCGAACTCCGTCCTGTAAGTGTCCCGTAAGAATTTTGATGATGAATGCACCGTGCTTACGTAGCTAACTAGCTTAGGTGTAACTTTAGCGCATGTTTTTTATGCCTAGAGCTGCAGCTGAACAGCAGATGGAAGGAGCGTTGACCTCTGGTAGTGGCACACAATCGTCTTACAAGGAAAACCCCCTTCACTCTCTGCGAACACCAGGAGAAGTGGTACGGCGTCATTATTACGCCAGACCTGAAGGTGAGACAAATTGTGTGTACAGCGTAGCTACTGCTAGATTAAAGGATCATAATTGCTGCGTAGAAATGGTTGTCAATGAGAAGGAAAGGATCATAAACGTAAGCACACCAAGGCCCGATGGAAGGAGCTACGTCCGAAGACAAGCCCGATGGACTTAAGGAGCTACGGTCCGAAGACCTTAAAGGCAACCTGTCGAAACAAGTCACGATCAACAATCACCTCAAGCATGGTTTGTATGGGCTGCGGAGCGAGTGGTTGCCGGCGGGGCGTGTCATGCCGATAACGGTCCCCCCAGAAAACGGACCCCCGGATCGTTATCGGCAACGTTTCTTCCGTTTTCGATCCCCGGGGTCCGTTACCGGTGACCAGAACGCTGCCGTAAGCTACCCCCCTCGTCCGGAAATGGTCACCCTCCTAGAAAAGCATTCGCTATCGGCCGAAATCGAAGTCATTCTGCTTCATCGTTCACAATCGAAATCCAATTGCAAGGTAGGCTGCCTGTACGTGTGGCTGTATCTACTCGTGGACTGCTAAGCTAATTTAGGCCTAAACTGGAAACTCCCATGTAAAGTTCCTGTCTATGTATCTGATTCATAATTATAGTTACAGGTGGTTCAAGTCAACTGGGAGTCGAGGTTGTCGGCCAAACATCGCTTCAAAACGAGTGCTACACTTGGTCTGCATCTTGGAAAATGGCGGTCTTCGCGCATCGAACGGTACACGTACTATCTGTCGTCCCTCTCTAGCTGCAGATACGCTTGAATATTGTCATGTAAACCAAAATGTTTTTCTTGTACGGTTAAGGGGCCGTCAAGCTTATTTATCTGCGTCTTCAACGTTGACATCGTACGCGTGCAGGGTATATCTTCCTGCAATGGGGATCGATTTCAGCTAGTGCCTCTTGCCGTTTTCGATCCGGTGGGTCCGTTTTCGGCGGGGGATCGTTTGCGTCGTGACAGGCGTCGTAGCTCAGTGGCTAGAGCACTGGCAGCTTAAGCCAGATGTCCTGGGTTCGATTCCCGGAGGCGCCACTTTCTTTGCAGCCCAAAGTCGTTTCAAAGGTCTACGGACAGTAACGACGCCGATCGTGACTTGTTTCGACAGGTTGCCTTTTAGGTCTTCGGACGTAGCTCCTTCCATCGGGCCTTGCTGTGCTTACGCTTATGATCCTTTCCTTCTCAGCGTAGCTACTGGTAGCTACGTCATTTCACTTGTCGTTTTGCACAGCACATCAGTAATATCAGTTTATCAGTAACAAGGCCTCATAGAGACCATACCCCGTGCGTGCGGAGACTGTGTAGACCTAGCTATTATTGCCCCGCGCGATTGCGCAAGGGGTAGAGCGATCGGTTCTGTCGTTGTCATCGTCATCGACACAAATTTCGGCATATCACAACATCAAGGCACTTGCGCTGCTTGTAAGCGCCACGTAAGGCTTGCCACTGGTGGAAAACCGGCTCCAGTTTCTTCAAATCGATTCAATACCACTGGTGTTTGCAGCATTTGCCGACTAAGTGATGCTTTCAGTTGGGCCACCATCTTATGCCAGGAATGTAAAATGGCGGAGCCCAAATAGTAGGCAGCTATATATATACCTACGCGTTGTGGTTACGTCGCAGGCAGCTATACTACTTCTTGGTACTGTTCCACACTGTATGGTCATAGACTGTTCTGCCCAACATACAAAATAGAAATTTACCACTTACACTACGGTAGAAAAACTATAGGTAGCTAGCTAGCTACACAGATTAGCTAGCTACACATATATATTGATATTATTATTATTTAAGTGCACCGTGTTGTATAATACAAACACTAGGGTGTCAGCCCCATGCAGCACTATAATATAATTAAATGTAACAGTGTCAAAAGAATCACAATGGGCATAGTTCTTTAAGGGCAGCTTGTCCTTTTCTGCCACATCCTCTGCAGCGCCTTCCGCACTCTTCCATCTTTGCATGCCTCCTCCAGTACCCATATCACCCTGTCATCATCCTTCATGCTCTCCCATCCCACCACTATCTCATTCATCAGCCTTGCCATTTCTCTCCTCTCTTCTGCCACAAATACACACCGGCACACAAAGTGCTTGACATCTTCCACTTCACCACTGTCACAGTTCTTACAAAGTCGTTCGCCCCTACTTAACCCACACCATCTGCCAGTTTCTACCCTTAATTCTGCTGTTCCCCCTCGTAGTTTCACCATCATCCTCCTTTGCATCTTACACTCTATCTCCACACACCGCGCCTTGCATTCAGCATCCATTAAACTCCCAATCACTTCCAGCTTTGGCCGTTCCCTAGCTGCTTCCCTCCATACTTCTCTCACTTCCCTCCATGCTATGTCCTTCAACACCTGCTTTACTTCTTTCAATGTCAACCCACTCACGGCCTCAGCATCTAACCCCTTCCATTTGAACCTCACCAAACTTTGTTGTAGCTCTTTCACCCACCGTACTTTACACCCTACTTCCAAGGCTTCAAGCATCACAACTTTCAATAACCTGCCATCAGTCATCCTCATTACCTGTACCCAGAACTCAATACTTCTCTTCATTGCCACCCATTTCATTGGTAGCATGTTCATCTCAAATTGCAGGGAGACCAAAGGGTGTAGTCTCCCCACCCCTAAAAAGATTCTTGCCGCCCGCATCTGCACATTTTCAACTGGCCCGAGTTGTGCTCCACAACCCCATACCTCTGCCCCATACAATAGCACAGACTCAACAAGAGATTCCATCAGCCTCACAAAGGTAGCTCCTCTCACTTCCCCCACAGTGGCCCTGCACCTTCTGAGCCAGTCACTTAGTGCTCTTGCTCCCGCCTTTCCTCTCTCCTCCACCATTCTCGTACCTTGCAGGTGCTCATCAATCACACACCCAAGATACTTGTACTCCTGCACCACTGCAATCTCTTCACCTCCAACATCAAACTTCTCCTCCGTCCTTTTCATACCTGTCCTTCTCACATGCATTACCCCGCATTTTTCCACATTCACTTCAACTGACCATTCATTACACCATTCTACTAATGTGTTCAACCCATGCTTCATAGATTTTTCATCCTCTGCAAGAATCACTGCGTCATCTGCATACAACAACACTGAGATTAGCTGACCCCTGCACTTTACCCCCACTCCTGCCTCTTTCAGCTTAGTTATCAGTGAATTGATATACAAGGAGAATAACAGTGGCGAAAGGATGCATCCCTGTCTCAACCCACATGTTACTTTGAAAGGTTCACTTCGTCCCTCTCCCACCTTCACTTCACAACTCACATCCTCATAAACTGCCTTTAGGAAAGCTGAGAGGCGACCTCCTAACCCCATTCCCTCTAAACACCTCCACAACTTCCCTCTGTCCACCCTGTCATATGCCTTCTTAAAGTCAATAAAACTGGCAAACATCCCTGTCTTTGTCACTGCTTTCACCTGCCCCAATAATACCAAAGTCATTAACTGATCTCTGCACCCTCTTCCTTTTCTAAACCCTCCCTGCTCCTCTGCCACCAGCTTCCTTTCTTCAACTACATGCACCAACCTATTCTGAGCAATACTGCACATCGCCTTATAAGCAACTGGCAGTAATGAAATGCCCCGGAAATCCTCTGTCTTGCATACCCCACTTCTACTCCTCTTTGGTATGGGGACCACGGTGCTTCTTCGCCATTCCGAGGGAACCATCCCATTCTTCCAGCACCAACTGAAGAGGCTACACCAAAAATCCACCAGGACATCACTGCATACCATTTCAGCCGTTAGCCTATCACTCCCAGGGGCTGCTTTCCGCTTCAAAGTGTCCAAAGCCTGCTTCACTTCTTCTCTTGTCACATCTTCATTTAACAATTCATTCCCCCCATTTACCTCTTCTCCCCCTTCATCTCCCTGAACCTCTGATCTTCCCCCCTCATTCAACACATTTTGAAAGTATCTCTTCCATACCCCTACGGCTTCCTTACCCTGTCTCACCACACCAAGCTCATCATATACCTTACCAATGTCACTCCTCTTTTTTTTACCGTTTGTCAAGCCCAGCTTTCTTGCCATTCTCCACCACTTCTTAGGATTTCTTATCACTCTATCCAGTTCATTTCGTCTGCTTTCATCAAAACTTCTCTTCGCTCTACTCACTGCTTTCTTATATTCCCTTCTCTTCTCAACATAGTCTCTCCTTTTCCCCCTCTTTGCATCACTACCATTACACTCCAACCACTCTCTCTCTGCCCTGTGGAAAGCCTTCCTCAGTTTGGCAATCTCTTTGGTGAACCATGGTTGCCCACCTTTACCTCTCTTCACCTTCATCTCTACCAATCCCTGTCTCATCATCTCTGTCAATTCTCCGTATATTTCATCAATCACTTCCTGGTCGTTCCCTGCTGTTTCCACTTTATCCGTCAACAACCTCACCCTCTCCACCTCACCTTCCAAGTATCCCTCTGGGACCGCGTACCGCTTTACCATGCCATCTTTAAGTTCACCTTCCTCCTTGCCTTCTTCCATCCCACTAACCCAGTCAGTTGCAACCTCCCAGCTCATAAGGGAGTGGTCAGGTGTTCTAGTGACCACCCCTCTGCAATCCATCTCCTCCACACTCTCTGACATGGTTGTCACCTTGAAATTTTCAATGATATGAAAATTCTCCTTGCTGACCAGGCAGTAGTCGACCACTGAACATCCCTTGCCAGAGACACAAGTGAATGCATCCCTTCCCTTCCTCCCATTCACCTCTGTCATACTTGTACTTCGGAGGAAGTCCACCAATGCTTCGCCTTGACTGTTCTTCACCCCATCAATCACTTTTCTAGGAGGGATGCCATCCCTGTCTGTATTAAGTTCCCCACATCTAGCGTTGAAATCTCCACAGATTATCAGAGGCCCCTGTGAGCAAAACTTTGCCACCTGTTCAGATAGCAGCTGGAGGGTTTCCTCTGCCCCCTGTCCCCGGCTTGAGGACTCCGGTGGGATGTAGCATGCTGCCAATATCAGAGTGTCTTCATTCCCTTGACTTAACTTCACCCATAGAATATCCTCAATGTCTGCGTCCATGACTTCCACTGCCCACTTCTCCAGCACCTCTTCACGAACCAACAGACCAACCCCACCTGAACCCCTCACTGCCTTCCTATGGAGGTTTCTTCTATTCCGCCCAAACCACCTATATCCTTCCACAGCAATCTCCTCCTCTCCCCTCAACCAAGTTTCCACCAATGCCACCACATCTGGCTTGTAGAAATCTATCACCTTTGCCCTCATATCATGCCCTTCCCTCATTTTCTCCATTTCACCACCACCTCTTCCCCACCCACAAACATTCCAACACATCATACTCAACCTCCCCTCACCTCTGGTCCCAACATCTGCAAACAATCCCTCTTCTTCCCCTCCCCCTGCCACCTCACCAGTAGCTTTCACCTGTGCCCCTCCGACACAGGTTCCATCGCTAAAAAATCACGCTCTCCTCTTCCAACTTTCTGCCACCGCCAATACTTATGCTTCCACTGCTCATCCAATGTCAATAGATCTCTCTCTTGGGCTTTCACAACAAACCACCACACCTTCTTTTCCTTCCACTGACCCACGTGCTTACTAATGAAGAACCTAGAAGACATCTTCCCCACTACCCTGACCATCTCCTTCGCAATTTCATTGCAGGACTCTCTCTTCCGGGTTCCCCACACTTTTCGCACCCCTGAAACATATTTGGCTGACTTCTCCCTTCCTACACTCTTTGGACTGTTCCCCCCACAGTCATTTTGCCTCTCACTACTTTCCTGACCAGATCTCTGTAGGCATGTTGCCTGTTTCTCTCGCTCATCTGACACTACCATCTTTTCCACCTTATCACCTGTCACCCCTTCACTCTGTGTCATACACTCCAACACCTCCTCTCTCTGGGACCCTCCTAAGCCCAGGCCTCTCAATCTCTCATTCTCCACTCTCATTTCATCCATTTCACTCTTCATCATGCTCATTTCTTCCCTCAACCCCCCTACTTCTTTGCGCAATTGCACCAGACAAGCAGACAAGCAAAAATAGCAAACAAAGGATTTCCCCTCCATCACTCCGGCATCCTCTTTCATTCCCAGGCATCTGATGTGAGACCATCCTTCACAAATCTCGCAGCACACCATTTCCCCTGACTCTACTTCACGAGTACAGAGACATCTAATTGCTTCGTCCCTGGTCTCCCCTAGTCCTGGCTCACCTTCCTTCACAAGACTCACTTTGCCATCACCACTCCTTCCATCGGTCCCTTCGTCACTCACATAATCAACCCCTTCTCCAACCACACCATCGACTACTTCCTCCAACTGTCCACCAATCTTGCTCGCGATCTTTGTCCCAATCCCGTCTCCGCTCTTTTTCTCGACCCCTTCTGCGGTCCTACCATCGATATTGTGAATAATCTCCTTTCTCTCTTGTCCTCTTCTCTTCTGAATCACCCTCCCTACTGATCTTTTCTCTCTTCGCTCACAGTCGCCCATCAAATCTTTTGTCAATCTACGTGCTCTCACGTTCGAGGCCGCCATCTTAATCTCAATGTATATGCAAATATATATATCATAGGTCACAGCATTCTACTGTTACTTGCACTGTATTAACTATGTATACAGTATGAACCCAGTGTCCATGTGTTTCATAGCTAGCATGTCATACATTATATACACTTAATGCTTTCAATCCTATCTTCTTGTTCACACTTTTGCTTCTATAGTGCTAGATAGCACGGGGTATGTACTCTATGAGTACTCTAGTTATGTATGTCAACATTTTTTGAGTGAATTCCTTGAAGGAGTTCTGTAAGTTCTTAGTGAGCTTTGCATGCTAGACAGTACAGGAAAAACATGTTCTTCCAATGTCCATCCACCGTCTGCACACTCTTTTCACATATATGGACGTGGACCGTCCACAAAATACTAGAAAGTGCCGTTTGAATAGCTTCTGCGTGGTTGCTGCAGTTGTCGGGCGTCTACATCCTGGTTTTTGTGCAAAACCTATCTTTCAGGAGCAACACGAGCCCTTAAAAGTGCCTTAATCACGCAAACGGCCCAAAAAGTGGCAGACAGACAGACAAACTGAGCCACAAACCAAACGCATAACCCCTATTGTGCAATCGCGCACGGGGTATAGGCAAATGCAGAACACTGTGGGTGAGCATAAGCAAAGGTGTAGTGCATGTGGAGTGATGTGACTGATGATCAAGCAATGACAGGAGTGAAGTACTTTGATGTGGTCAGTGCAGTGTTGTTTGTTGTGAAGGAACACTGATCTCTATAGCTATAGCAACTTCTGTAGCTACACTGTGCAAGATCAATCAAACTGTCACCAATCTCAACGATCAATACAACCGGCACTGCTCAACTGCTGGACTTCAATAGTAAAAGCGTACAAATAACCAAAGGTCAGACAAAACTAGGTGGCCTTACAAATTTCTAACATACCAACACTAAACACTTGTCTGTGGACGAAATGGCACTGGTGCATGGTTGTGTATGTATATGTATCATGTAAGGCACCAATTGGCTGCTGCACATAGTCGCTAGTAATGAATGCATACACGTTTTGTAATCTATGGTTATGTAAACTGCTTCTTTTTTTCATCTGCAGTATTTAAGAATGGATTCTGGAGTGAAGACAGCGATGCACCTAAAGTGTCAGTGCTGGGAAAGAAAGTGTATGTCAACCATGTACAAATACCAGATGCCCGCCTCAAGACTGGATCTTGCGCTACAGCTGTTTCCTTTCAGCAGCAGTCAAAGGAGCATGGCTACCTGTCTGGCGACCTTCACTTCTTCAACCATTTTCGCCACATGACTGGCACCTTGTCCATTGGTCCCACTGCCAAGGAGGCCAGCAAATGCCTCATTAAGGGTGAAGATGAACTTGGAAAGGTCACCTACGCTACCCAGATATCTGTTGATCCGGAAAGTGACAAAGGAGGATGGCGTACTGGGCCAGATTTTGCCTACTATGTGCCACCCCTTGGCTCAAAATGCAAAGATCCTACAGGGAAAGAAACAGATTGTCCTGATGAATTTTGGCTTGGTGAAGTGAAATACGATGATGAGTTTGGGGCCAACCCCATATTCTTTGATGGCAAGTCGTTCCAATTCACCACATGGGAGGGAACACCGTATACTGATGGTAAAATCACTATGAATTGGGATGCTTCCAGTTTTGAAGGGTTCGTCTACCTTGCAACAGATGCGAAGGCTCCAAAGAAGCACTTGTGGAAAGGTAAGCTACTATAATCATTTAATTGCCGCAGCCCATAGAAGTAGTGGTGGCAACCAAATGCATACACCATGTTCTCAAGACGAGTGTCTCTTATAGGTGCTCAGTACAGGTAGCATTGATTATAGATGCATACACAATACAGATTGCAACAATGCCTACAGTGTTGTGCGAACACAGTACCGAGAGATTTGAAAGACGTTAAATTTTGCTAATCTTGGCCAAGTCAGCCATTCTTCATATTATGTCACATATAAGGTTATCATCATGGTAAAGAAACGCTGACGTCTCCATGTAGCACAGGGATACTGTTTGGATCTGAATATAAAATTCACTGCTGTCATTGCTTGTATGTGGGAAGTGCCTAAAGTTAGAAGTTTATGGTGTCTTGCATGCACTATTGCGGCGGACAATAAACTTCAGTTCTCCACCATGGCAGTCTGTCTTTCTCTAATGCACTGCATAGCTATAACATTGCTTCAATTGATACAATCATGAGGCATTTCGGAATGTGCACAAATTACAAAGTGCTATGTCAATCAATCAATCAATCAATCATTATTATTATGAGAGTGCACCGCACCAAATGGTGCTAGGACACAAATGTCCAATGCAGCACTAGAGCACAAGAATAGGTACAAGGGATAGTTCAATAGAAGGAGAACAAAGAACAGAGTTATATAGGAACATGGACAAAAAAGCATGTGCTTACACACTAAAATGGGCACACCACATAGAGCTAAGATGCTTTAGAATCCTATGTAAATGTTAAATGCTGACCGAGAGGTGTCTCTGAGATTTAGATCACTCGGCACTGAGGGGCTTTGCGCCCGAGTGCCAAGTGGTCTAAGTCTTCAGAGACACCGATTGGTCAGCATTTAAGTGTTATAGATCCCAATGATTGGGCAAGGAGCAGCAGTGAATCAGTTTACCTACTCGTAATTGCATCATCACGTGTCTTCCAGAAGTAGTCTGCTCTTTCTATGGCTGAGAAAACGTCATTTGATTTGGGTCTCAACTTGGGCTGGTTATCTCACAGCATAATTTCTTACAGGTCAGCAGTGGATGCGATGCGTCAGCTAAGCGTAAGCTTACTCACTGTCAGCCACATCAGCCACAGCATTTCCCAGAGCGGTGTACACAAAGCCTGCTCCCAACTCTTAACCAGTTCATTTCTCAGCTCTGGTTTGTATCTGGATTGTTGCTTTACCCTATTTCGCAATGAAACAAGTAAGCTGGGCAACCTGTACATTGTATGTTGTAGCGAATTAATGAACAGTTGCAGTTCTCTGCTATAAATTTCTGTAACTGACTTCCCAGCGTGAACGATGTGCCTTAATTAAAGCCCAGCTAGACGAAATAGAAATTGTGGTGCGAAGGTACAGCTGGGGTGTCTACGAGATTTAGAGATGGCGAAAAGAGGCCCATTGCCATGGTAATGGGATCTATAATACAATTTGAACAGAGGTATTAGGGGACAGGCTACTGCTGTTTCATGCTTGGGATTGGACCAAGTCCTGAGTCACTACAGCCCTGGGCCCAAACTGAACATGACTATAGGCTACTGAACTAGGCAAGACTCCAGCAAGATAGCAACTGCATGAGCAAGACAACAACAAGACAAATCTTGTTAGCTAGCTACAAGACAAATTCGAGACTGCTAGGCTGTAGCCTTAAATGCAAGTGATCAGATTGTACAGTTAAACCAGTGGAGTGGTGATGCATAACAGCAAATAGGTGGGAGGATAAACAAGTCACTAACATGCATTCGTTACATACACTTTGCTGTTTCACATACACTTAGCTGTTTCACTGTTATGTTATCACAGCTACGAACACCTGGAAGGCTGCAGGAGCATAATTTGTACACCAATACACAACACAAGCTGTGTCTGTTCAGGATACAGATACCTTATGCAGCTCAGCATACAACCTTACAAGTGTGCAGTTGTTGAAGCAACAAATGGCTATGAATCGATTGTATTTGTTTTATTAATGTGTTGTTCCATGTTGCTGCACTTACAAGAGGTTGCCTGTGTGATTTGTGGTCATCTGTACATGACACTAACAGGCAAGGATCTAGAGAATGTCTCGACGTTGCTGTAGATCATGTCAGCAACTCTCCAATCATCTTGAGTTGTCTGCACAGCATAGCAGACCTAGCACATTGGAAGTGTGACCCCAGTGACAAATATTGCTCAGCACCATTATATCTGTACTTTCAATACAGATTTATATGCAACTAGCTGCAAGGCCCACCTTTGGCAAGCCCACTTAGGTTATTGTTGATTAATTGTCTGTAATGGCAAGCAGTGAAGAACTGTTGGTAGGTAAACGGGAAAAAAGTGATGCAGCAGCAGAGGTGTATGTCGCTATACATGGACCAGGCACAGTAGCTGACTATCTATTTAGTGTGTGCATAGCTATGCTCATAGCACGTGTGCACTTCTATAGAACAGAGTGAGGCTTTGCTCAACATGGAGCTTGGTCGTGTACGCATGGCATGGGAAGGTGCAGAAGAAAGGCAGCACCACTCTTTTATTGGCAGCCAGCTTATAAGGGAGTCAGGCAGTCTAGGGTGGTTGACTAACAATCCAGTGCTCCAGGTTCAAGTCCTATAGTGTAGCCACTTCCTTTTCTTTTTTCTTAGCTAGTTGTTTGCCTACCAGTCTCCAGCATTGCCACATGCTATTTTCTGCATCAATAGCATAGTCTAGCACATATACTCTACTGGACATATGCTGATCATATTGTTACTTGCATTGTGTGATGGTAACTATCACATATACACTGCAGACATCGATCACTAACCATTGGTCTGCTATGTACGTACGTACAAACTACATGTGTTGCCATTTCATAGTCTGAATACTATAGTATGTTATCACTATAGATGGCTGTAATGTCAAATTTCATAGTATGCACAGTACAGTGGACCCTATCTAAGATGGTCACTGAGTTAGGCAGCCACCCCTCTAAAACTGCCAGCCTCCCTAGCCCTAAGTAGCATGTAAACATAGCAATCTACCTCTGTACGAGCAGCCACCTCTCTATAAGGGTCAGTTAGAGCTGGCCCACAGGTGGCTGTCGTAGACAGGTTTCACTGTAAGGTTCATTGACTCAAATGCAAGGAACACCCTAATTAATTTTGAAGAGGTTATGAATGGGCCTGTGTACAGTTTTTCTGACAGTTTCGTGTACTCGAGACAAGTACAGTTTTCCTGACATTGTATGCCATGATAATATTATTCTGTAATATCACAATGCAATAAGACTGTTAGGTTGTCCAACAGTTAATACAATTATATCATTGCTATTAATGTATGTAGCTAAATTCAGTAGTTGTCAACTCCATGCATGGCTATATACAGTTGTCCACCTTTTGAGAGACCACCCTTCTAAGACATTCTTTTTAAGAAGGCGGTCTCTCAAAGGAGGTGTCTGGTACGTCTGTATACTGCATGCATCTGTGACTAGTGAAGGCAGCTAGTCTTGTAAACGGGATAGTCCTATGTATAATAGTGTAAATTATAGTATATTTAGCTAAATGCTCATGCATTGATCCAAAGATAATGTATTACATGATGGTTTTATTATATATATATAAATTTTATTGATACATGCTAGTAACCAATCCTTGTATTGGAGGATCTATGGTATAATCTCTGCTTTATTGTATATCTACTACTCTGTAGGTTCAGTCAGGAGAAGTGAGGAAGCAAAACTGTCAATGGCACCTCATATCCTTGGTGACTACAAGTCAACCAATGGTGACACCCACGTGACTATCCATCCCAGTGGAAATGCGAGTGTTTCGGTGGCTGGCAAAGCTGTTCCCAATGTCCACAGCAGGGGCAATGTTGTACACTGGGACAATACAGGTTTGCACTGCACAGTAAAGTGTTTGTCACTGCTGTACGCATGCATAGTGTGCACACCACAAGCATATTATACTGTTGGCCAGTGTATGGCAGAGTTGAAGCAAAAAGAATTCAACAGAAAAATTCTACACTGAACCAGCATGGTACTACTTGTGTAGTTGGAGACCCAAGGGGTCCATAATGGGGTATATAAGCACCCTGATGTCCAGTGGTCATAAAACAACTTCCATTACTGATGCACAATGGAACAGCTGTCTGTGTTACACCATCTGTTGCATCTGTTTGAAGACTGGGAGTCAAAATTTATTCACTGGTGGATGCCACCCAGTATTGTGTAGGATCCTTTAGATCCCCTAGTATGCATGAATAGGTCAAGGTACATGTCGTTTTGCACTATGTAGATGATGGCATAATATTATATAGAATGTTTGATGCTTTCCTTCACCTTTATTTTGCCCTACCAATACATATATTTGCTCTTGCAGGTGCTGATACAACTCCTACTGGGGCTTCTGTGCCAATAGTTCCTGTGAAAGGAGCTCTGACTTTCAATGAAGCTGGACAAGACTTCCGAGGATTCATGAGCCATCCTTTGGGTAAGCAATAGGCATATAAGGGCAGCCACTTGATTTCCTTATGGAACAACATAAAACCTGCTGAGTGGTTGTTCACAGAAATTACAATGGTAACAAATGTCTTGTGTTTTAATGATTATAAGCCATCAGCAAGCGCATCTGGGATACATATGTCTTTGTATACCTTTCATTGTACAACTATCATCAAGAATAGAAATGTCAAAGTATAAACTGGAAGCTAGCTTATTGCCTGCTTCTCCAGCATTTGGTTTGTGAGAAATCAGCATTGGTGAACAAGAAATGTTGCCATCAATGAATGCTGTTGTGGGAATATGCGAGAAGGCTGAGTGGTGATCAGAAGACATAGCTAGGTGTGCAATTCTGTTATTTACCTTCTCCGCATGAAATATAAGCTTTAAAATAGCTGACAGCCAAGTTACAACGTGAAAATTGACTTATCGCTCTAGCTGGGTACATATTTTCGATCCTTATATTTCTGTGGAGTAGATACTCCACGGCTTAATTCCACATGGAAGTGGTAAACAATTGTCTTGCAATTTGCAGGAAGAAATTCTTAAGCACAAACACGGCTGGGCCATTGGAAGAGGGCCACGCCCAAAGACAGGCATAATGGAAGAGGGCTATGTCCGAAGACCTCTTGACAATACGTCAAGAAGACACAACCGGTATCATTACTGTCCGTAGACCTTTGAAACGACATACGTAGGGCTGGAAAGAAAGTAGCGCAGCTGGAAATCGAACCCAGGACTCTGGCTTTAGCTGCCAGCACCCTGCCAACAACCACTTACTCTCCAGCCCTTAAAGACCATGCTTTAAGGAATCCTATATATAATGGAATTAAGCCCGAGTATCCGTGTTCCGTATTCGTAAGAGCATTCAATGTTTGCTACGCGAAAACAACAAGCTTTCTTATACAGCACTGGCCTAGCTCCATTCAATTCAGCTGTGACGTGAAAACAGCCACGTATGATGCCTTTACCGAGCCACTGCGGCAGCCATGTTTACCAGATACGGCGCCATCTTTGCCAAAGGTTGCCGAGAAGCGCGAGGTGGCAGCGCAACTGAACGCAATGGTCTTTATAGGGACCGCGCTGCCCACGGCGTATCTCGCGAAACGCTCGTGCTTCCTGATGACTTTGCCTTCTCCACCACTACGGGCGATCTCTAGGAGCGACTACACTGGATGAGCCTGTCCTTACAGAGGATCCTCTAGACAGCTGTCAGCAGCAATTGCAGCAGGATTAAGACTGCCTGTGGTTAGCTCCTTAGTGTTTTTATTGCCCAGCTTAAGCAACTTTACGTGCTTGTTCATCATGTAGCTAGCTAAACCCAGGACCAGACACACCATTGGTATTTACTTACACAGGCCCCTGTTTTCTCATGGCCAGCTGGATATTGCACTCAGTCACGTAGGTGCACTACAGCATCTTAAAGTTAAAGACAACATACCAATGACCATGGCACACGTTAGCTACACTGACAATGTTGTATCATTATCCTGATAATTTTATGACAATATTTACAGTCTATTGGTTTCCTCCTTTTCTTGACTTTCACTATTTTATGGTCATATGATATTTGAATGCTCCAGTCATTGTCAGTCTGTGCACTGACGTTTTCACATGCATACGGTGTCAGATGGCCATTGATGAGTACTGGGACCCAGACAGCTGTTGTCAACATGTTGGCCCCCAAATAGCTATCGTCAATGTGCTGGCGTGGACATGCCGGCGCAGGGTAGCCTTTCTTGCTAGTTGTTGCTAACTACAGGATTATTGCTGTGTGAAGAACAGTTGCAGGAAGAAATTCTTGAGCCTAAACACAGCTGGACCGTTAGAGGAGGGCCACTTCTGAAGACAGACACAATGGAAGAGGGCTACATCTAAAGACCTCTTGGCAACGCGTCGACAAGACACAACCAGTGCTTTCTTTCTAGCCCTGTGTTGTTTGACAGTAATGACGTTGGTTGTGTCTTGTCAATACGTTGCCAAAAGTCTTCGGACGTAGCCCTCTTCCATCGTGTCTGTCTTTGGACATGGTCCTCTTCCAATGGCTCAGCTGTGTTTCCACTTAAGAATTTCTTCCTGCAACCGTTCTTCACACTGCAATAATCCTGTAGTTTGCCATACCATTGTGTGCATGCGCAGAGGCTTTCTACTTGGCAGAAAGGCGCACACAGACACGTCTAGGAGACTTTCTGTACAGTGCTAACCACCATGCATGTGTAGCCTGATTTGTGTTACTTGTGTTGAGCTTATCCAATATCTATTGACAAAGAGGTCATGCAGCTGGTGCCTATGGACAAGGAAGGTGTGTGTGTACTTTGCTGGGTAATTTGGAGGTGTTAATGGACGTTGTTGCCAGAAATGGTTCCTACATTTTCATGGTTATTGTACCAGCAGAGCCTTTAATTTATGAGGTCACCATGCAGTAATAAGAATTACAAACATAACTAATTATCCTACTTTTTCTTCTGTTGTAAATTTATACAATTCACTATAATTATTGTCTTTCACTTTCTGCCAATATTCCCAAGGTCATTCAATGGTGGAGGGATTCAACTCAGCACCAGTGTTGATGGAATTGAGTGATCAAACTCTTACTGTCTACGAATTGGCGTAAGTAATGTATAGAGAATATACTGCCCAATAAAATTATTATTTCTCATGCAGATAATCTTAGTGGCCCTGATCCTTTTGTACAGTATGTTACTTAAAGTAGCTAGGGGTGCTTTATGTGATTCATGACACGAGGTGTGGGGTTAAGTTGCTGATAGATCATGATGGAAGCTGATTGCGTTTCACACAAGAAACCCACACACTGAGCACTGAGTAACTTCACGATATGGAGTGACTTGTGTGGGTGAATCTGGCTAAAATCTGCCACTTGCTGCAACCTGATGCTTATGCAATTCCATGGGTGCTCCTGTATCCTAGAACCTGATTGGCTAATAATGTACTTTGAATCGGGAAGATGGGAGCTCATGAAACTGGATGAAAATGCTTCTCACATACATGTACACATGCAATGGTGCCTTCACTCACTTTGAAGGAACCATTATGTCCCTCCTATAGCATTTTTGCTTATTGTATAAATAAACAAAGAAACACTGCAAAGGGGTAGTGCTTGGATAGCAATATACCTTCACAACTACACCATCACAAGTAGAATATTCTCTGAGATCTTGATGTCATCACTGCTGTTGTGCATGTACAGTTCTCCCTGACATTTTGTGTATTGTACTAGAGTGCTTTGTAGAAGCTAAAGGATGTTCTTTGTGAGCCATACATCGTTGTGCAATTTAAAGTCCTCAAAATTTGGTCAGCACTCTTTGTGCAATATACAGTAGTTATGCATATTATGTCATCATACAATTTGCAGGAACATGACAAGTCTCAGTACTTTCACTGACAAAGATGGCAAGACACACACATATGATGCAGCAATGGATAATGCTACTGCTCTCTTTCAAGTAAGTGTAGCTATATTACTGTGTTCACATATAACTGACCGTTTGAACTGTAACAAACTGAATCAATCCAAACCATATGCATCCTGGAATTGTGCAGGGAGCTTTGGCTGGATTATTAATGCGCAATTTCTTAATATCACTGTGTCCTATTCTTTCAATGCATGCAGAATGCTGTGCTGCAGTTTATGTCTGATGAACATGCAAAGGACTTTTTTGGTGGAAGGCCTCCCCTGAAGGATGATTTGATGAAGCCCATTCTGCACCCCACTGACAACACTAAAGCAAGTCAAATCAAATCCTTCTATGAAGACTATGGCATTGCCTACTTGTGCAATGGCCTTGTCACTTACCCCCCCAAAGGTGCATTGCATGGTGTAGAACTTCAGCCTTGTGTACAAGAATGTAGATTTGGAAAATGCGTCATTGCATTTGCTAAATTGAATGCAGGTGAGGAAAAGTATACCGATAAGATTGACAGGCAGAAGGTGAATGACTATCTGCAGAAAATGGTGCCAACCAAAGAACAATACAAGGACCAGACTGCTTCTATCTACTTGGTAGCCTTCCAGGAAGCAAGACCAAGGTCAGGCATGAAGTATTTGTCACTGTAACAGATTGCAGTACATCATGTGGTGAATTATCTCCCATGCACACAGGCTCAAGCTGTACCTTGGTGACACAGCTCCAGATTCTCAGGGAAGGACTGGTGGTGCAAAGTGGGCAAGCAGCTTTTTGGATGAAATGACAAGCAACCAAGCACTGATGCAGTACAGATTGGCAATAAGGCACCATGAAATGCAAAATTATGAGGCTGTAAGTACTTCCAAAGCTCTGCCTTGAGCACATTCCTACTGGTAGCTACTTGTTTGTAGTCTGTTTCACTAATGGGAGCAAACAATTGCAGCTACATACAAGGGCGGATCCAGGGGTGTTTCCAAGGTTTCCAGAAACTGGTCAGATCACCTCTGGCTAGTATTTGCATGTATCAGTCTTATAATGTCGATGCTTCCTTATAGCTAGCTATACCTTTATGTGTTGGAAACCAGTCATAAAAGTTTCTCGATCCGCCCTAGACATATATGCATGAAGTACAGGGTAGCAATGATTTTACTGTAATAGTCCATAACACCACACATTTCATGTGATTCAAACATCTCTCAATTTTCAAGTATTAATTATATTGGCTTACCTTCTTACTTCATGCAGCAAGTGAATCAGTGGACTATCATACTGAACATCCTAGACCCATCAGGAAAGTCAGCAACCACCTTATCTCAGCGCTTCTGGGGAGCCATGATGCAGGAGCTGAATCAGTAAGTGGCTCAATGCTTTGTACTGTATTAATGCACATGCACGCAACTCTCATAGAGGTTTTCCACTACATACATGCACTCTCCACATTGGTAATTGAAGAAGAACAAGATGATCACTTGAAATTAATTGCAATCATCTAAATATAATGAATCACGAAACGTGATTCTGATCATGATTACATCTAATTTATAAATAAATATGAACTGTTGCTGTACACACTAGCATTTCTTTTGAAATTGAGCAATTCATTTCGTAGGCTCTCGAAATTTTTCTCAAAATTTCTCTCTTATGAAATTTGAGCGATACTATTTCATAGACTGTCTCTGTAAAACTCTGTACGCACAGAAATGTCTTTGTTGCTTTATTTCATCCAGAGGAGTCTATTGACAAGGTGTTAACCACCTTAACTAACTCCCCAGATTGCCACGATATACTCTTCCATGTCTGGTGAAGATTGTTGGAAAACTGAAGAAGGAGAGAGAGAAGTGTAATGAAACCACGATCTTTCCCTTACCTCTTAGATAGGGTGGCAACCGTAAAACACGCAACTTGGACGAAATGACTTTAGCCCAAATATAATTGCCCATTACTGCCCATTTTATGCCACTAGCCTGTAGTCAGCTACACAATTAAGTTTTGTCTGAACAAAGGATATGTCCTGTTGCCATGGTAACATGCATCTAAATGCTGTTTCTAAACATCATAGACATCCCAGCTGAAGTT
This sequence comes from Ianthella basta, assembly GCA_964019415.1. Taxonomy (NCBI): domain Eukaryota; kingdom Metazoa; phylum Porifera; class Demospongiae; order Verongiida; family Ianthellidae; genus Ianthella; species Ianthella basta. Next base: position 6,430,320 of record OZ025884.1, on the reverse strand, counting down.
TTGCGCCGTGGTCTAGTTTTGATGTGTGCACGTGGTATTCTCACTTATGCTCTAAATGCGTCTAGCCATGCTTTAACTGAGGAGCAGTTGTCACAGCCTATGCTCTATAGCAGAGAAACTGAAGTTGTACAGTAGTAACAAATTTATATGTAAGTATTATTAGTTAATAATGATACATTTATACATAGTTTACACCTCTGTCAATCTCATATGAGAAAGTTGTGATCAGTTGTGGTTACAGTGACAGGTTGTCTGGCTTACTTGTTCATTGCAAAGGACAGATAAACAATCCCACCATGAATCCGAGCAGAGGAAGGTAGTGGTTACCATCTGACACATTTCAGTTCACAGGCCCTGTTAACAACATGTGGCACAGAGAAATGCTGTGACCAATGACACATGACTGCCAGTGAGTAGCTGATGCACTGCATCTGCTGCCGACCTGTGGAAAATGTCTGCTGAAGGATGACCAAGCCGTGCTAAGACCTAAAATTACACCACATTCTCTCCATCATTGTTGAGAGCAGCTAACTACTACAGGAAGACGCATGATGACGCATGAGGATAAGAGCCAATAAGCTGATTCTCTGCTGGCACCTGCCCAATCATTATGGATCAACTGTATAACACTTAAATGCTGGCCAAGTGGTGTCTCTCAAGATTTAGACTACTCAGCTGTGTGTTCTACATCTTCAGAGACACCTCCTGGTCAGCATTTAACAATTACTTGGCAATGGCGTTACTTCAGAAATCATGCACCAGAAGTGCACTTGAATGAACAAATTTGAACTTGTGTTTCTAGTCTGTACTGCAAATGTGTGTGTTGTGTGTGTGTGTGTGTGTGTGTGTGTGTGTGTGTGTGTGTGTGTGTGTGTGTGTGTGTGTGTGTGTGTGTGTGTGGTGTGTGCAATTGTGTGACTGTGTGTGTTGGTATCAACTACATCTGTGTGCTTGCGCAAGCTGCATGTGCATGCTTGCAGAATTGGTGTTTGGTGTATATAGTGTTTGTGCAGGATCACAAGCCCAAGATGATGTTTAGGCGTGTGTGCAAGTTACTTTGATTGTTAAGACTAAGAAGGCATGCATGACAGTGAAACAGATGGAGCAATGGGTTGGGACAATAGCAGACTTGTATAAATATCATATGAATCAGAATTCTCATCATCAAGACTCCTGTGTGTATACGTGGCCCCTGCACAGACGTCTATAGCTATGAATCATTCCAAAATAAGCATCAAAGCACAACTACTCTATTTTAGAGCTACTACATGCTAATGGAATGGTAACTCTCATCTGGTGCAATCAACTGTTATATTTCCACAGGGTAGTAGATTTCAGTGGCCCAGACGGAAAGGAACACCTTGCTGAAGTGCTGAAGGATTTGATTGACAAGTATCTTGATGACATGACGAAGAATCCACCAAAGACACAGGAAGCTATTGAGCAGGTTACTACTAAATTAAATCCAAAATTGGTACTTTTCCTTTAAGGGCTGCTAGTGCCATTAGTTGAATTAATATGGTTACATTTAACCTTATACAACTCACACAGTTTGATTATGTATGCTATGCATTCATGTCTCACAGTTCAAGGCAATGCAGGAGTTGAAGGAATCTGTGCAGCACACTGTAGACCTGGCTAATGTTTTCGCAGAATTGGCAGCTGTTTCTTTTGGTAAGTAACTGGTATAATGTATACATCTTCCCTTCCTCTCCTTTGCCATTCATATCTATAGGATGTAAATATGGTGGGGGAAGATGTAGTGCCCAAATGTATATGCCTCCAAGGAGAGGGGGTCTCAGATCATGCCCCCAAGGAAAATTTAAGATTCTAGGCCCCTGAGATTGATTTTGATGCAATTTGAGAGGTAAAAATTATATTACTGTCATTACTACCATTGATAAGTACTCTGGGAGGAAGCTGGAGTGTTGGAGAGGAAGGGAAGCTCCCCCCCTCCCCCCAGTAGCTTGAGCCCTGCCATTATTAAGATTATGCATAGTGGCTATGGGTACACCTGCACAGGCTGACAGGGCCAGCAGAGTATATAGGTATGGCAGACCCAGTGGCTGCCAAACCAATATTTGCTGAACTGACACATATTTGAAGACCCACATATAAGACTTGCAAAGCGGCTATCAAATAAATCCAAGGAACTACTAACCACTGTAATCATCTGAATAACCTCTAATCTTCATTCTTGTGAACTGACACACAACCTTGCTTGTATATAGTTGACATATCACACAATAAGATAATTAATACTCCACAATCACTTGCAAATGATGCCATCTTGCTTGCGTAATCAAAGCGGGTATAGTGGTATCGTTGCAAGTCCCTGTGGCATGTTCGGAAAGAAGAAATAGATCTTCAGTGTTGATCTCTTAGGCGTGAATTTAGTTTGCATCATAGATCTATTATTGTATCTAACAGCAAATCTCGAGGGTGTGCTCCAGGTAGTAGAACTAAAGGGCTTGCTAACTAAAGTTAATACTTTTATGTTTCATTTGGCCAAGATCATTTCAACTCGAAGATTAGCATTAAGCTTTATGCCAATCAGAGACCACCCAGAGTCAGTCTTTGTGGCTCTGTAGTTCAAATTTTTCTTGGGAGGCTTGCCCCCATCTGCCCCTAGAGTAAGAGGTTATTGTAATCTATATCTTTTGGTTTCTTCCTGACCAAAGCCAAATTGCTTCTACCAACCCGGCCTGGGCTTAGTACACTGTGTTTCTACAGCTGCAGTCCATTTGAGCTTCTTGTTACATTTATTCACAGTTGTCCTCCCTAGGACTTGAGTCGGCAACACAGTGTAATGATTTTCTGGATGTAACTACCACGATCACATTGACTGGCATATGTTCTGTCCTGGTTTCAATGTCTAGTTATGCCACCTTCCATCACTCTAACATAATTAAATAACTAACTTGTGATTAGTAAATGTATTGTAGTAATATAATTATGTATTCTGTATTTTAATGATTTGCAGGGATGAATGCAAGTTTCCGTGAAAAGATTCGGGCCATGGCTGGCAGGTTGGCTAGAATTGGTGACAGAATTGGTGATGGCTTGGACCGTCTACTGGAAAACTTTCCCCGACTACGACAGACTCTCACAAGGCTTGCAAGAACCAGTGGCAGTTTACTAAAGCTGCTTTCTAGCAGTGCACTGTATGCAGGAATGATCGCTACCCTTGTCTGGGGTTATAATGACTGGGGAGAGTTGAGTGGTTTGCAGAAATCTGCTCTCATAGTTGACAGTGTTGAAATCTTTGGACGCACTCTGCAATACCTACCAGATTTCCTCAGACAGGCTGGTGGTGTTTTAGATGAAGCATTCGCAGGATGGGATGCCTATGAACAGATGTCTGCTAAAGTTGGTGAGGCTTTCAATAATTTTGCTACATCAGTTGATGAAGCTGCAGGAAAGGCTGGTAGCAGTCTTCTTAGCAGGTGGAACAGATTTTTCAATGCGGAGGGAGCAGTTGATGAAGTAGCTGTTGCTGAGTCTCGATTGGCAACCCTTACCACTCCCAAATTGCTTTCTGGATTTCTAGAAGTTGTTGGAGTTGTTGCAGGTTAGTGTCCACATGTTCTGAACAATGGCTCATTCTTGGCGGTAGCACTATATAATGTATTGCAAACTTTCTTTGAAATGCAGGTGTACTTGCCACAGCAGTGTCCATTCAGGATTTGTGCAATGACCTTGCAAGTGGTGCATCTACTGCAGCAGTGGTTGTTGATGGATTTGTAATAGCAATGAATGCCCTTTCAACTGTGTTCATGGCTACAGGTTTGTGCTTATCACTCATTTGGGACATGCATGGTTATTATGTAAACAATGTGGCTTCAGCTCATGGCAAAATTAAACTTCATATCTGCCCCTAACCCCCCCCCCCCCCCCCCCCCCACCTATCCCTCTGGATTATGTTGAATCAAAATGGTCTTTACAAGCATAGGAAACTGAACTGCCATGTGGGTGACATGTCCACATAATGGTGCACCTTCAGGTGTGAATTTCCTGTGTTGCCATGGCTATATACAGTGATTTTGTGATTTCTAGTCTCGATTGACATTGCGCATAGCACTTGATCACATGAGAAAAGTAGTGAAACAATAGGCTTGCATGTGCTTCGATCTACATGCATATGGCAAGCCGTGTATGCGTGCAAACCTATCGTTCTGATGCGTTACTCACACGAGTGCAATGCGCAAATGTCAATCGGGACTAGAATTTGTGAAACCACTGTATGTGTGTGATGCATGTGATGTGCACGTGATTCAAGAAGCCTAATAAATTGAACGTCATATCCAGCAGCAGCATGAAATGAGATTTCACACACATGGCAAGAATGAGCTTGGGAAAGAAGAAAGCAAGCCAATGTCATTGCCGTTCACAAACTGTGAAGGGAACAGCGTTTAATGCCTTAATACAAAGGAATTGCCTTCTTCGAACACAGCAAACATGAGATGACGTCATAATTTTGCTTCTGTTCCATTCTCTCTATATGGCTGTTCAGGAGGTGATCATGTGACTGTAGCTTTTGGGGAAAGCAGAAATGACTTTAGACAGTAATGAGTAATGGAAATTCTTGAGCATGAACACAGTAATCACTGCAGAACTGCATAAGCATGTGAAATTCTCATGACTGCTTGATGAAGCATCAACATACATTCGAACAAAGCCGTGAAAAATAACTGCGCAACTTCAAGCTCCCTCAAGCCATGTGTTGTTGTCTCACTACAAATACAGTAAGAACACTTGCAACTGATGTAGATTTGTGTAGAAAGTGTGTGTAGCACACTTTTTCACAGCTTTATAGCACACTTCAGCCATCAAGTCTGATGCACACATCACATGCAGTCACATGCGTTGCCATGAAAAAGAGCAGAATGTGCTGAAACTGAATAGTTCCCCCTATGTAAAAATACTTTGTTTACTTTAATTTAAGCCATGTCCCATGCATATTGTGCATTAACGTATCCAGCAGACACACACACACACACACACACACACACACACACACACACACACACACACACACAATGGTGGTGGAACATGATTGGGTCTGGGGGAGTGCCACAGCCCCTAAAGCCCCCCCCCCCCCCCTTCTGCCACCCTAGCACACAAACACACACATATATGCATGTGCACGTTCACTCTGAGAAAAGGAGTGAGAGAGCATCATTTTCAGTTGTGTCAGTATTATATCACTTGAACTACTTTACTTCCTCCTGTGCAGCTATTTTCTGCTCCTGGGCAGGGCCATTCGCTCTTGTGTTTGCCTTTGCTGGTCTCATTTTGAGCATAGTCCGATCCCTCATACCACCTCCTGACCCCATCCAGAAGTTTGTTGACGGTGATGCAGCAAGCCATGGTTTCCTGAAGTAGAACTAAAATCAATGATTTCTTAGGATCATAGTGTGTGTAAGCTGCGTACAAACGCTTTAGTACTTTAGTTGAAATTAGTTCATCAGTAGGTGTGTGCCATATTGTTGTACCATTAGAACCTTCTAGCCTAGCTTCCAGCTCACCTCTCTATAGAGTCTTTGAGTTTGGTATAACTATATTACTGAAGACAAGTTGTGTGTTGGTATAATAATTATTATACTAATTCAAATTGTTGCTAATGTGAAAAGGGGTAGATAATTAACAATACTATAATCATACTCCTTTTAATTATGCTGTTTTGTAGTCTATCACAGCGGACTATTGTAGGCCTATTTACAATAACATCTTTGGCATGTTATTCAGTATGACTACCGTTGTAAGACTTTCGGCAACTCCCTGCATAGGGGAAACATGCCATTGATTGATTGATTGATTGATACCTCGTATGAGTATTGTGATATACTCAATGTATTGGTGAACTCAACATGCACTGGATGAGAGGGCATTTTGGTTAATGACATTGTCGACTGTTTTCACACAAAGAGTGGTCCACTCCTACTATGTCACTTACTGGTGCCTGGATTTGAACAACTGGACTAGCAGAAGAGCTACAATGCTGCAGTTTGTTAACTTTTCTAAGCAGTAGCTATTGTACCACCAGGTTTTCATATTGCTTATGTACGTACATACGTATTATCTGTAAATAATGTGCAGGTGACACTTTGATAGTTGTGCCATCTAAAGGTATTGATAGCATTAGAGGTATCGATAGTATTGGCCCAGCACTAGACCTCGGGTAAAACTCCAAGGTACAAGTGCAAAGGGTAAGCGATTGGCCAGGGGGAACAAACAGGCTGCATGTGTAGGCACAGCCACGTACATTATGAGCTCTCAGTTTTAACTTTCGGTGCACTGAATGCACGTGCATGTACCTACATGCATAAAAAGGCATACATAAGCGAGTGTTTGTGCAAGTCTATAGCAAAGTTGCAGTTGTCAGATTACTGTATGGACTGAAAATTTACATTGGCAGGAATGAATTTTGCTGATTGCTCAAATCATGGCATTTGGCGTATTTTACTTTGGCAGTTTGGCAAGCCTTTGCCATAGTGATATTATGTAAACAATTTGGTGATTGGAATATTGATGGATTCGATCAGCCGTTGCAGAGCATGCCTGGTCCCAACATCACCAGCCCCTGTGGGGGGAGACAAAAGTCCTGGATTGTGCAAGAAACAACATCATCCTGCAGATCAAAGAAGCCCTCCACATCTCCCTCAGGAACCCGAGGGAACTGGTCAACAGGGACCAGGGTCTCAGCATCGATAGTTGTTGGAAGCACCTCCTCAACGGCTAGACTGCTGAGAAGACAGCCACAGAGCAGGACTTGAACTACCTTACGTAGATGCATGACGTCATCCTTTGTCTGACCAATCAGTGTAGAGTAACTGTCTATTTAGTGCAGACTTCTCACCTTCTTGCAGTTTTGCTTTTTGCGTACTCTGATGAAGACCACGGCATGTGGCCAAAACATCAGCATTGATTCATTGTGATTTTGTGGTTGGAACAGAACGAATCACTACCTCAATCATGTCCAATAGCCAATCACTAATCCCACTTCGCGACTGGATTCACGCTGCTCTCTAAATCCCAATCTACCAAAGTAAATTCCCAGCCATGTTATTTAGCAGCACTGCATTAGTTGTGGAAAAGGCTTTACAAACGGTCAACAATGTGTAAAACATGCATATATACACACAAAGTGGGTATTTGGGATAAGCTCGCACTATTCTAGTGTGGCCTAACATACTGCCCATTTGCACATGCGCACATTATGCACCATGCTACCAGTCTGGGAGTGTATGATTATAGTATCATATAGGTACTGCATTTGGGGTAAGCTGGCACTATTCTTGCACGGTTGACCTATTGCCTAACATTGTCCATATGCATGTAGCATGCTACCATGTAATATTTCTACACATATGCATACTAATTATGTGATGGGGGAAGGGGAGGGGAGAGAATCAGTAGCATGACCTGCCCCCACTGCCCCGCCCACCCATGTGCTTACCATGTGGATCGCCATATGTACTGCTTCCAGGAATCGCTGCCGGCCTTCTCCACCTCCAGCCTTTAACTTTGAATTCATGCTATTTCCTGTGGTTGGCCTATAATATTGCCCATGTGTGTATGCATGTACAAAGCGGGCTACCGTGTATTTCTGGACACACCAGATGGCTCAATACATAATACATGCTAATTATATGGAAGGCTTACTTATACAATGCCTACAATTAATATTGCCAACTACTGCATACCTACATAATGTTTGCACACTACAATAAGTAGTATTGCAATGAGAGTGTGCACAGTCATTGATTAACCATAAAGTTATAAATTTCCTCAAGTCTATGTGGACAGCAGTTGCTCGTTCACTCAAACTTGATTCCTTGTGCCAAAGGCAGCTCCTTGCTGTAGTTAATGGTGCTGCAATGGAAGGCATGAGGGGAAGGGAGGGGGAGGGGCGGTAGAGTGACCCGCCCCCACTGCCCCACCCACCCATGTGCTTACCATGTGGATCGCCGCATGTACTGCTTCCAGGAATCGCTGCCGGCCTCCCTCCCCCACCCTGTGTGCTTGTTGCCACCTGTAACCATGGCAACAACAATATAGGTGAACATGGGGGAATACCATTAGTCAACATCACACCTCCTCACCAAAGGCCCCGCCTATCTCTGCTCCACTGGTGGGGATATTGACATTGACAATGCCACAGTCTGAGCCTTTTGGCCTACAGCGAGGGAGAAACAGGCAAGGTGCTGTGTACAGGTACATGGAGAGAGTGTCCCATATAGAGGAGCAACCTCTCCCTTCTCCACTCCACACACCCCAGCCACTTGAAGAGGTCCCCTGTGTTTGAAGTGAAGAGAGCGCTGGTCAGTCCCTGGTCCACCTCATTGTTCCATGCAATGGCTTCATCCAACTCCTATATGTACACACAATACACCGTATAACAAACTACAGTATACGTACATACAGTAGATAAGGACATCTCTTCCATGCATGCCTGTTGCATAGACAGTTCAGACACCAGTACCATCATCTTGTGTGTAGTTTCATCAATCTTGCTCTTTTATGTTGAACCTACATACATAGACAGCAGCACCAGCAGAGGGAACCAAGTCACATGCACCAATCGAACACTAGGATGTCCTGGTGGCTTTTAAGACAATATTACTACAAGACAAGGTTGTCCTTGTCAAAGCAAGCCACACAAAACCACTGTATGTAACAGTTTGTACAGGCAGCTAATGGATGAAGCAGGTCTGGGGTGTCCCCCTGAACTGTGATGGTGAGAAGGCACTTACATCATGGTTCCTAATCATTCAGTACTATGACTAATACTATACTAACTATACAGTCCCCAGAAAATCAAATTCAGGCCTAGCTCCATCCAGTCAGTACCTTGTAAACAGGATGTTGACTAGTAGCGCATACTCTATCCCAGATATTGCTGAGAATGTTCATGAGAGGGTGGTCTAGCAAGCTAGACTTACACACAGGTTCATTACATATAATATTGTCACTCGATACATCACATGAGGGTATCGTGTTCATACAGATATTTGCAACTTGCCATGAAATGTCTTAGGCATGGCAGAGCTCATAATTGAGTGATATTATTAATGAAAGCACACTGGCAAAGTACGTAACTCCTTGATTAACAATTCAATGCACTGTTTTGCCCATCGCGGCATTGCTTCATCGGGCATACATGTGCCATTCAAAACTTGCAACTTGCTGGATTCACACAACATGGGAGCATTTGCTGGACAGAGTGTTGCTCACAGAACCCTCTTCCACAAACATTGACATAATGGCTGACCCCAACATGCATATGCAGAGATGTGGTGATGGTTGTTTACATAGGGTTTCCTACTATAGTGGACCCTGTGTACTAATCTACAAAACACTCTACTGCAAGTGCTGAAAATGGTTGAACCTTATATACATGTGTATGGTGCAGGTCACAGAGCAGCACTGATCTCATCCACCTGGTCAGACAGGGTCTGCTCCATAGTTCCAGTCCCTGAATATTACATTCTGCTCCACTAGGTGTTGAAAACATATTAATGAAGGCTAGCCATTTTGTTTAATTAAGGTGGGAGTGGTCATTGTGTAGTCATCCTATATATACGTAGCAACTTTGAGATGCACACACGCACACAGCTCTGCCAGTTTGGGCTGTACCAAGTATTACAGTTTTGGACAAATAATCTCAGTCTGTCATTGCAGCTATGACATGCGCTCATGCTGTACTAAACCAGTCCTGGAACATCAAAAGATCTCTACAGAAATGAGGTGAGTCAAAGCCTTTTGAGTTGCTATCACTCATTTCTATACACTGTTGGCCACTCTTGAAAGTCCCTTGTAATATTTAAGGAAAATCTAATGCAGTATTGTTTATGGTATCACCCTAGCAGGGGCGGGTCCAGGATTTTGTAGGGGGGGGGGTCACAAAGTAATTTTTGGCCACTCATGTACTGGCACCACCTGCAGTTGCATGCAGTGTAAATAGCTACTCTAAGAATGCAGTTACATTATTTGGCATAGCTATTTGCATCACGACGCAGCATACCTTTCAAATAGTATAACAATATAAGAAACGTCAAGTAGGTACAATGCTTTTTACCTTTTCTCCTTGTGATGGTTGCCTATGTCATTACAATCATTGCTGTGGCAGTGGGGTGTTATAGATGGCGGAAGAGAAGAGGGGCAGAACAGCAGCAGCAGCAGCAGCAGCAGGAGGAGGAGGAGGTGGAGGGTGGGGAATACAACATGGTCCTAGCACGTCATAAAAATGGCCGTTAGTGGGTAGCATTGAAGTGAAAGCCAATTTTGGCATATTGGACTACTGTACAATCACATCGGGCAGGTTTATGGTAAAAATGATTGTGTCATAGTTGATTCATAGCCCTCTCTATGCCATAAATACTGCTTAATGCCATTTTCTGCTGTGAAAAAATCTTAGGGTCTAGGGTAAGGGAGGGGTCACATTATCCCTTGGACCCCCCTAAATCCGCCAATGCCTAGCCAGTGGCGGATCCAGAGGCAGATCCAGGGGTGCAAAGAAACCCCCCTTTTGCTAGTCACAAGTAGGATTTTGGGCAGTTTTAAATCAGAAAGAGGCGTGGTGACCATATATCAGGGGCACTGTGTGTGCATCTTACTTATTTAGAACCCCCTTTTGGAAATTCTAGATTCGCCACTGCCAGCTCACTTTCTCTGCCACGATCAAACTGGAAGGCTGAGGGTCCTGGCCTTGCCCTCCAGCATGTCAGTGATCTGGCTGACCTGGTCATGAAGCAGCTCCTTCTCCAGCAGCCGCTCCTCCACATCAGCCACTCGGCCCTCCAACTACACATACACACAGCAGCATGCATGAGCAAATTTAAGACTATGCTGACACTCAGACAAACATGTTCATGTAACTTCACACCACTCACTGACCAACAGCACCCAAGACCTCATGATTCTCCAGCTACTGAGAGAAGATGAGATAGAGGAAAGAAGGTTGGAAACAGGTGTGGTAGGCAAGAACATTCTTTGGGGAGATGGGGAGACAGGCAGTGTGGAAAAGAGTGTACTTGTAAGGGTGACATGGAGGGGAGATGGGAGAAGAGGGGAAAGAGAAAGGAATGGATACAGGTGTGTACATGTACATATGTATGTTTGCCGTATGTGTTCCATTCTTTGGTTTATAGTGCTGCAAGTACATACGTAGAGCATGTGTACCATAGCCTCCCCCCTCCCCCCTCCCCCCTCCCCCCTCCCCCCTCCCCCCTCCCCCCTCCCCCCTCCCCCTACATGTTGTGAAATACCTGTGTACCTCAATCTGCTTCTGAACAAGTTGTTCTTCAACTGCCCTCCTCTCCTTTACTTTCTTCCTCCCAACAGCTATTGCATGCTTCAACTCAGCAATCTGCAACACACACACACATGTACACAAACACATACACATGTAGAGGGGGAGTCTTGTCCAAACCCACTGTCTACTAATGCAGCTTGTCATGTGCCTCAAAACATACGTACCTCCATTTTCAAAAAGTGTATGTCATCTTCTCGACAATTCAGTTCCAAATTTGCCTTCTGAATAATTGTGTCTACACAGACACGCAGACACACAGAGGTACATAAGTTGCGAGCAATAATCAAGTACAATAGTACTGCAGCACAACATGACAGACATACACCTGCAAACAATGGACTACATATGTACACGTACATGCACACAACAGCACACGTTCCCTGTAGATCTGCCAAGTTGCATACGTACTGTAGCATCCTAGCCTACTGTACACATTACACAGCATACAAACATACCTTGACAGTTCAGTTTCTCATAAAATAATGTGCTCAGTGAACATACATCCGCAGGCTCAGTGAGAGACTCAAGAAGATATGTGCTCCCCTCAACATCTGCAATGTCTTCACCACAACCAGCACCTTGAGGCAGACACTATAGCAAAAGTGAAAACACGAGTACCAGATTAGAAGAGGAATGGTATCATATGCCAAGTGCCCTGCAAGGACTGTGATGGAGTGTACACCGGTGAGTCCAAAAGAACACTGAAGGTCCGACTGACAGAACTTAAGTGTGTATTGGTGAGAAGTAATGTCAACAGCTGTATCGCAGTGCATGCGGCAGAGATAGAACACAGTATTGACTGGTAGAATGCGAGAGTGGTGAGGTTGGTGTAGGGGTATTGGGAAAGGAGAGCCAAGGAGGCCATCTGGATCAGATGCTGCAAGAAGTCCATGAAACTTCCCACCATCTGGAACCCCTAGTCTGGCCCGCTAGACCGTCCCGTAAGCACCCGGTAGATGCTTACGGGACGGTCTAGCAGGCCATACTACTGGAACCCCATGCATCTTGGACCCAACCTGGAATCAGTAACAGTGCATGCCATCGATTTTCAACTTTCACTTGGATTCTTTTCTTTTCATAATATTATTCATAGGTTAATAGTTTCATTACATAACGATATTCATCACTTCATCTGCTGTCACCCTTTTGTATATAAGCCATTCACTCTCGATAATATCTCACCTTGTATTCTGCAGTTGACAAAGACCTACACTTGACAAAAGCCAGAATGCTTTATCTGAAGTTGTCGCTTCTTTTAGCAGCTGTGGTGATATTCGCTCAGCTAGCTGATGTTGCCGAAACCTGTGAGCCCGATCGGTTTGTGAATCAAGTGATTTATATCGAGTCAATGCGCTACCGTGGTAGGTGGTTGGATTCTCATCACAGTGGCTGGCTGTACTTCACTGCTTCCGCAGAGAGACTAGTGAAATACCGCATCTGGACCAAATGGATTGTGCGTGAAGGACCTGGAAATACCTATCACTTGGAGAGTGTGCGCTATCCCCGTCACTATTTGGATGCTCATCACAGTGGTCACTGCAAGGCAACTTATACCAGTTATCCTAATGATAAAAGCTGGGCTAGATGGTACATTGAACACTTATATGAGGATGTCTATCAGTTCCGTTCCGACCGCTATAGAGGAAACCGCTTGGATGCACATCATTCAGGTCAAGCAAGGGTCACTTATGGAAGTGGAATATGGTCTGCAATGAGAATATACCAACCATAACCTTCACTATTTACTTCATTACTCTGAGCTGAACTGTAGTCACATTATGTCAAACTCTAGTATGGCACATTGACATTTTGTTATTAGTGCAAACACACTGCTTTAGTTGTATGGTGACTGCACAGACATTTGTAACTAGTCATTAAAAGTACCAGTGCATATGTGAAACGCATGAGCCTCGCAGGAAGATGCAGAGTTAGAGGGAACTAACGATTCAATGCACCATTTTGCCCATCACGGGCTTCGTCGGGCATACACGTGCCATTCAACAATTGTGTACATAGAAAGGCATAATAAATGTTATCTTATTATAAGTCTATGATTAAACCTAATGCACATTTTGGTTGTCTGGGATATTCTCCTTCAATTCTAGACCGAACTTCACGAAACGTGGTAGGATTACGAAGAGGCGTACTGTGAGTAACCTCACCTAGCCAAAATTTGGTTTAAGGATGTTCCGTCTGAGTTATTGCCACTTTTACGGTCGCCGCCATATCTAATAGATAGAGAAAACATCGTGTTTTGTTGTCCAGAAACTCCTCCTTTAATTTCTCACCAATCTTCGCCAAACTTGGAAGAGTGTATCACGGCAATACGAGGGGTGACCTAAGGTGGTTAGTGCCTTCGCCGCTGAACTCCTTTACCCGAAATGGATTAACATAAGTAAATTCTGTATGCACGGAGTTGTACGGAGCGAGTCACGAAATGCTACCAACCAAACGGACCGTTTCAGTCAGGTTCAACGCTCAAATTACCAGCTGTAGACTGGGAACCCACCCGAAGATTTGTGCACTTTCTGTCACCAGTTGTCACTTGCTGTGTTTCACTGCAGGTTGCTGACTCTGACACAGAAGGGGAGGGGGAGGAGTCTGATGACAGCAATGTTGACACATCATGTGACTCAGATGGTGGGAAATCCCCACAACCATCCCCTCCATCATTACCAGCTGCCTGTTGTCCTGGAGAAGATGGCCAGCTACCCAAGGCAGCCATGAATGAAGGAGGGTGCAGCGACAGTGACTCACAGTCAGAGGGAAGTGACAAACCAGCAGACTTAGATGAGCTCAGTCTGGAGAATAGACTGCACCTACCTCACAGGGACCAGCAGGGGGATTCCCCTTGCTCCTCCCCCTCCTCCATGGGTGGGGCCCCACTGGACACACAGTTGATGCAGCAGCAAGTGAGACAGGAAGTACTGCGACGGAGACATCGGCAACAGCGACCTCGGGTGAAGCTCCAAGGAACAAGTGCAAAGGGCAAGCGATCGGCCAAGGGGAACAGACAAGCTGTGAAGGCAGCCATGAGCTCACACTTCTAACTTTTCAGTGCACTGAATGTATGTGTACATACAATGATATTCTAAAGGCGTAATTATTTCTATAATCCAGATTAGTGAAGTTTGCACTTGTCGGATTAATTCCTGTTGGCACTAGCTGCTGGGTAGTTGTAGAAGAGGCCTTTACAGACAGTAAAGATCAACACTGTGTGCACATAACTACACTGCGTCCATACATCCATATGCAGCCAGTGTGTGTATTTGGGGTAACTTTGAATTCATGCCCATTTGTGTATGTAGTCTTGTGCACCAGCTGTTCCTGTGGGAATTTCTCCACGATTGCACAATAGGAGAAATAGGGACTGGCGCGCGAGACTAGTGTGTACGTACAACAGGCTACCATATATTTCTGGACACACCGTACCAGATGGCTCAATACATAATACATGCTAATTATATGGAATGCTTACTTATACAATGCCTACAATTAATATTGCCAACTACTGCATACCTATCATACTGTTTGCACACTACAATAAGTAGTATTGCAATGAGAGTGTGCACAGTCATTGATTAACCATAAAGTTATAAATTTCCTCAAGTCTATGTGGACAGCAGTTGCTCGTTCACTCAAACTTGATTCCTTGTGCCAAAGGCAGCTCCTTGCTGTAGTTAATGGTGCTGCATGGAAGGCATGAGGGGAAGGGAGGGGGAGGGGCGGTAGAGTGACCCACCCCCACTGCCCCACCCACCCATGTGCTTACCATGTGGATCGCCGCATGTACTGCTTCCAGGAATCGCTGCCGGCCTCCCTCCCCCACCCTGTGTGCTTGTTGCCACCTGTAACCATGGCAACAATATTGGAGGTGAACACGGGTGAATACCATTAGTCAACATCACACCTCCTCACCAAAGGCCCCGCCTATCTCTGCTCCACTGGTTGGGATATTGACATTGACAATGCCACAGTCTGAGCCTTTTGGCCTACAGTGGGGGAGAAACAGGCAAGGTGCTGTGTACAGGTACATGGAGAGAGTGTCCCATATAGAGGAGCAACCCCTCCCTCCCCCACTCCACACACCCCAGCCACTTGAAGAGATCCCCTGTGTTTGAGGTGAAGAGGGCGCTGGTCAGTCCCTGGTCCACCTCATTGTTCCATGCAATGGCTTCATCCAACTCCTATAATGTACACACAACACACCATATTATAACAAACATACACACATGTTACGATGTACGTACATAGGCACATTCACGCACACGCACACACACACACACACCTTAAATTTAAGAACATAGACAATCGGTGCAAAGGTCTCCGTGTGCACCAGAGGTGAGTCGTGGGGCAGACCAGTGATGATGGTGGGCTCCACAAAGTGACCAGGTCTGTCAATCCTCTTTGGAAGGTGAGGGAGGGAGGATGTAGGCAAGTATCAATACAAATGCCCACCATGACAGACACTCCATGCACCAACCCCCTCTTCCTCTTACCTTCCCTCCGTACTCCACTGTCCCTCCTGCACTGACGGCAGCTTGGACTGCCTTCTCAAAGTTCTGAACAGCTGTCTCACTAATCATTGGACCATATAGGACACCATCTGGGCATGTGTGTGGAGGGGAGGGAAGGGGGAGGGGGAGGGAGAGGGGGAGAGGGAGGGGGAGGGGGAGGGAGAGGGGGAGAGGGAGAGGGAGGGGGAGGGGGGAAGAAAAGTGCAAGGAACAGATGAATGGAGGACAGAATGGGGGACAGACAAAGGCCAGAAAGAAGGTACAGAAAGTGGAGCAGAAAGAGGATAAATGGGAGACAGAAGGAAGATCAAACTGAGTTGCATAATGTCACTCCATGCACAGCTCAAATAGCAACCTTCCAAAGGATCCCCAATCTTGATCTGTGAATAAGCCTTCTTCAGTCTCCCCACAACTTCATCATAGACACTCTCATGAAGGATCTGAGGAAAGGAGGCTAGCTCACTGAAGGCGCAACAAGGAGGTGTGGGTGTGTCTGCACAACACGACACACCCCACCCCTTACCAGTCTCCTTCCACTGGTACATCGCTGCCCGGCTGTCCCCACACACGCGAACAAACACGAGCGCACCACCATCTCTAGGTCCGCCCCCTTGTCCACTGCAGTGGGAGGGGAGGGGAGGGGCAACATGACTCAAACCTGTGTAGCATGCCGCCAGGACATCCTGAGCTGGAAGGCCTGCCAACTTAGTCTCAGTGTGCAACAAGACAGT
Source organism: Ianthella basta (assembly GCA_964019415.1). NCBI lineage: Eukaryota > Metazoa > Porifera > Demospongiae > Verongiida > Ianthellidae > Ianthella > Ianthella basta. Next base: position 6,413,755 of record OZ025884.1, on the reverse strand, counting down.
GAAACCATGACAACTTTAAGGAGTTGAAAGGGTTAATTGTTGTTCATGCACACTTCCATTGGAGGCACAAGCAGCAAGATTACACCATCAATTACATCACCAATTTGGGGGGCTCTCATTGGTGAATGTGACCTGATTCACCACTCTACTTCTTATTACTATGGATAACTTAAATCATATTCCAAAGACACCGCAATCTCCTCTACCAGATGGACACCAGCTCACTCAATTGTTTCAGTGCTCACCAACAATAGCATTGTTCCCTCCCAGCTCCAACAAGAAGCGCCCTGCAGCACACAACAAAGAAGAGAAGCCTCTTGTGTAGCAAAACAGGCAAGAAAGAGCAAATGTTAAAAAGTCAGTACACGAGTCTACCAGCAGTAGCGTGGTGTACCCTCCCTTGTGGTCAGCACACTCCCAGCCCTGGCTCACCGAATCTCTTCTGCACGGCCACGCCCACCTCACGCCCAACTTCACAGCTGCCAGTGAAGGAGAGTAGACCTAACCGTTTGTCCTCAGCCATCGCCATTCTACAACCAGTGAGTGTGGGGGAGGGGGAGGGGGAGGGAGAGGGGAGGGGAGGAGGAGAGGGAGGGGGCATAGGATGCAGGATAGTCTGTATACGTAATCAGTCAATCTCTTGGGTTGTCCTGGCCCCACATTACTCACCCGATGTCTGCACCTCCCAACACAGTGGAGCATATCTGAGGCGGCAAGTTGTTGGCTTCGAGGACCTGGTGGATGATTCTGGGATACATGAGAGGGTGGGGAGGGGAGGAATGGGGCGAGTATACTGTGTGTGTGCAGGTGTGTGTGTGTGTGTTTGTGCAGGTGTGTGTGTGTGTGTGTGCGCAGGTGTGTGTGTGCATGTGGAGTTGATAGGACACAATCATCCCATTCCGCCTGTCTTACTTGCTGACTGCAATGGTACTGAGTGGCACGGCAGGAGCTCCTTTCCTGAAAATGACAGGTGATGTGTTGGAGAGGACATAAAGTCGCTCAATGGACACACACACACACACACACACACACACACACACACACACACACACACACACACACACACACATGTACACACACGCACACGCACACGCACACACACACACACACACACACACACACACACACACACACACACACACACACACACACACACACACACACACACACACACACACACACACAGATTGACAGACAGAGGGAGGCACTCTTACCACAAGACACAGTTTCCAGTAACCATGGCAATGGCATGATTCCAGCCAAATGGAGCAACAGGGAAGTTGAATGCTGTGATAACAGCCACCACCCCAAGAGGATTCCACTGCTCCATCAGCATATGGCCAGGACCTGCGGCAGAGCAAGGGTTTGCTTTGAGGAATGTGACACAGTTGCCAGTACTTTCTAATAGGGTTACTTCTGCAATTGCATCAATGGTCATGTGATGGTCACATGACTCACGTTCAGAGGGCATTACGCTCCCACCAAACATCCTGGAGAGCCCCACAGCATAGTCACACATGTCCACGTACTCCTGGACCTCTCCCACTCCTTCAGGGAAGATCTTACCATTCTCCAGGGACACCTACATAAAGTGGACAAGTGAGGTCAGTCAGCACATCACAACTAAGTGTGATTCCTTTCCACCCTCCCCTGAGTCTTTTCCCCTCTGCTCCCCCCTCTACCCTCCATCCCATTCAAGCTGCTCCTACCCTAATCCCTTCAAGAAGGCAACTACAGGGGACTGTGTCCATCAAGCATCTCAACAGCGGACTTCACCATCCTCAGGACAGCTTGACTCAACACACAGAACAACTTGCACGGCCACACAAGCATGCAGTAGATGAAGGGGTGGGCAGTGACAAGGACTCACCAGTCGTCCCAGGGACTGCAGCTTCTCCCTCAAGGCATGACCAACTTGGCGGACAATCTCTCCCCGTTTTGGCCCTGGTAACTGGAGAAATGTGGCATGGGGTAACACCACCAGCAGAACAGGTGGAAGGACAAGCTGCAAGTGCCAGCCTACTAACCTCCACCCACGTGTCCCAGGCCTGCCTGGTTCGGTCAACTGCAGTACTGTATTCCTCCAGTGTGCCCTCCTGCACTCGAGCTATAGGACGGCCACTGGAGGGGCACTCCGACTCGTACGTCTACACAGGGAAAGGGTGAGTGAGTCAAGAAGCAGGCTGAGTGCAAGGCCACTGCAAGCAGACAAAGAGCTGCCCCTGTGCTCGGTAACAGCTGCCAACAACAACAACAGCAACAACAACAACAACAACAACAACACAACTGAAGTCACTACTGTCACAGCAGTGGACCTTTGCTGTTAGATAAAAGGGCACACTCGATATGTATCTTGCTATCTACTCAATTCACTACACATTGTCCTCCTTGCCAAACAAAAATGCATCTGGCCTTCAGTTAACCACTTGCCGCCCTAAACGCGTATGTTACGGATTTAAGCAGTGGGATATGTTATAAGAGTATAAGCAGCGCCATTTTAATACACATTGCTAGAATGAATTGGAAGGTCACTTTCATGCACGTATGCGCGCAAGCACCACTTAGGAGCACCTCAAACAATACAATGGATTGCAGTTGTGCGAAATAGCACGCCACCAGACCTTTCCCTGAGCGTGCCAGCTCCCGTCAAAGACTCCAAGATTGTCCTCCTGCAAACCCAAGTCCTTCTTGAGCCAGGCGTACGCTGGGTCGCTGATCAGGAGTGAAGAGGAGGATGAGGAGGACATCCTGGCGAGGCGCTTGGCGTGGTGTCGGAGAGAGAGGGAGAGACGAGGGGAGCGGAAAAGCAGCAGGTTTCTCAGCATGCTAGCCGTGTGCTGCGTTTGTGCTGTAGCCGAGGCTGTAGCTAATTAGAGGGGCTTACCTCTGGACACGCCTACGCCCTCGGAGACACACCCTCCCACACATCTCCAAATTTGCAGGCCCCCCAGCGTGCCATCTGTCCCATCTGCCGCATTCTTCGCCGTGGGAGCTCAGACAACATCATTCCAGTTGTTCTTCATCTTTTGAATACAGTGCTTCGGACCCGCGTCCTAGAGACACGCCATCCCGCGCGCTCAGCAGAGAATTGAAGTCCAGGAGTAGCCGGCATGGCAAGACCCGCTGGCGAGACAGAGGATTTGGCCCTTCTGGGAGACCTGACCGAGGAAGTCCTCTTGGCGGAGATTTTGAAGCAAGATACGCCAAGGACCACATCTACGTGCGTGGGCCACTGCTTCGCTAAGCTCAGCTCCGCCCTTCCTTCTCGCTTGCTTATATTCGCTACATTCCTCACCCGTGACCCCTCCCTCCTTCCCTTCCCCTCTGCCTCCCTCTCTCTGCAGACCTACGTGGGAGATATCATATGCGCAGTTAACCCTTACAAGGAGCTGAAAATCTATGACAAAACCGTGAGTTGGTTGGGTACCCTGCAGTGGTGCTGCAGTGTGTGTGGTTGTGTGTGTGTGTGTGTGTGTGTGTGTGTGTGTGTGTGTGTGTGTGTGTGTGTGTGTGTGTGTGTGTGTGTTGTGTTTGCTACTGGGTGTTTGGAGGAGAAGCTAAATTTTAAAGCCTGTCCATAGCCAGAGTTAATGCGTCTCTAGTTCCACTCCTGATGGATTCAAGTTACAAGCAACAATAGCCGTAATGGGAACTGGTTGCAGAAGGAGGAAGGTAGAAAACAGGAAAATGAAAGGAGGCACAAAGAAGGACAGCAATAACACAACACTTCGGAGGATCGCATTGCGAGGCTGTGAGAATGTGTTGTGGGAAAAGCACTTGTGAGGGAAGCCTGTTGGAATCTGTGGCATGTGGTGCTGCTTACATCTCCATCCTTACACAGAGGGCACTGCCTGGGAGGGTGCTGCCATAAAAGCTTAGATAGCCATTCCGTTTCCCTATCAGTCCTGACTACAGAGCAACCCTACATGTGTGCTGTTGGTCTGGCTTGCTAGCCCCTCTCACGCACACCACAGGGCAACACTCGGTGGTCTAAAACAGCCATGTTGTGACAATCGTTTCACAGCTGATGGTGTGTGCTAGCTGTGCTTACGGCCATCTCCACTTGTGCACCTTGTGGCAAACATGACTTTATGGCACAGTAGACCTCCCTTGTTAAGGACACACTGAATTCAGGACACCTCTCTAATGAGGACAGTGCCTATTGTCCCAGCTACATAGAGATGTGTACAAAACTACCTCTGAACAAGGACACCTCTCTAATGAGGACACTTGGGCCTGTCCCAAACTGTCCCAGAAATGTCTACAATAGAGAGGTGCACTGTCCTCCATGGGACCCTGTGTAGCCAGCCCAGACTTGGGCATGAATTCACTGAAGCAGGAAGCATTTGTACAATGCAATGATGCATACCAGCTGTGTGACTGTAAATGGCACTTGTAGCACACCCCAACCCATCTCAGCTGCCCATATTGAGAGTGTTACCCTCGTGAAACATGACTCCCACCACTGCAGACTATGAGCTATCCTTGCACCTTACCCATGCCTCCCACATTCCATGGATACCATCTACAGGGGTGGCTGTAGATTGGTTGCCATGGAAACCAGCTACAGGGGTGTCTGTAGAATGGTTGCCATGGGTACCATCTACAGGGGTGTCTGTAGATTGGTTGCCATAGAAACCATCTACAGGGGTGTCTGTAGATTGGTTGCCATGGAAACCAGCTACAGCCTCACACATTGCCTTTACAGTTATAAACACCTTGCACTGTGGCTATGTTGGATACTGCTTGTCACCTTCTGCGTCTGTCCATCAGTCTGTCAGTCCATGTGTGTGTGTGTGTTGTATCTGTCTGCCTGTGCAGTACCAAACCAAGTACAAGAATGTGGTCAAGAGTCAGCTCCCTCCTCACCTGTACGCACTGGCGGACTCCGCCTACCAACAGATGAATGCCACACAGAGGGACCAGTGCTTTGTCATCAGGTGCACTGGGGGATGGGGGGTGGGGGGTGTGGGGGGATGGAGCGTGTAAAGCACACTTTTCTGTGGGTAGTGTGGTACAATCAGCTTCATACATGCACTGCCTCGGAGTGGAAATTGCCATTTTTGTACTGTGACCGATCTGATGATGTTGGAAGAACAGTGCACTCACTAGGAGAGTTCCAACTTGTGTGCACATAGTAGCTGCCTTTATTACTGAGATATCCTATTTGAACAGAAGTACGTAGGCGCACTTGTTCTAAATATATTTGTTCAGTCAACAATTTTGTACTGATCTTTGTGTATCTGTACACACACACACACGTGTGCATTTGAGGGTCAGCACTGCTTGGTTGTTCTGTTGATATTTTCTCTCTCATTGCTCTCTCCCTCTCCCAAGTGGGGAGTCTGGTGCGGGGAAGACTGAATCTTGCAAGTTCATTGTAGGCCACCTGACAGAGCTCAGCCACGCAAAGAACCTCACTGAGCAGAAGATCATACAGGTGTGTGTGTGTGTGTGTGTGTGTGTGAGTGTGTGTGTGTGTGTGTGTGTGTGTGTGTGTGTGTGTGTGTGTGTGTGTGTGTG
>OZ025884.1:6343232-6403232 GCA_964019415.1 Ianthella basta | reverse complement strand
AGTTCATTAGTTTAGTGGCTGTGTACTGAGGCTGCTGTTGCATCTCTCTCTCTGTCCCTCTGACCTCACACTGCACTTCCTTGTGGTGTTCTGCTCCTTTGTGTACTGTCTCAAGCTCTCCACTTCTGTCCTTGCAGGTCAGTACGCTGGTTCAAGGAGACGCAGACCAGCGCTGTGAAGAACACAACTGGGAACATTCAGCAGTGGTTCCACGGCATCATCAGCCGAAGGTAGGTGATCACATTGTTCCATGGGTTGGTTGGTATACGTAGTGACAGACAGTGCGGTCATCGCTGAAGCATTCTGCACTGTAGAGCGGTTTAAAGTGCTCTCACCTTGCTGTGCACCTCCCTCCTGTCCCCAGGCAAGCAGAACAGCTGCTGACTGACAAGCCCAACGGATGCTTCCTCATTCGAGTCAGTGAGACACGTTTTGGCTATACCTTGTCCTTCAGGTAAGACACTGCTGTTTTGCATGTGCATACGTACGTGGGCACCCTCTACGCTTGCTGTTACGCTGGATGATCCTCCCCCCCTCCCCCCACCTGCAGGGTGACTGGACGCTGCCGTCACTACATGATCGACCAGACCCTTTCAGGGAAGTACATCATTGTGGGAGAGTCCAAGGTCCACAACTCCCTGGAAGCAATGGTCAAGTGGTACCAAAAGGTGAGGCGAGCAGGAGTGAGCTGGTGTGTGTGGCTGAGCCCTGGGACTGATCTGGTCTCCCTCTCCTCCCCTCCTCTCCCTTCCCCTCTCATATCCCCTCCCCCTCTTCCCCTTTCCTCCCCTCCCCTCCTATCCCCTCCTGCCTTTCCACCTCTCTCCCCCTGTAGCACCAAGTCAATGATGATGGAGACCTCCTCACCATCCCATGTGGGCAGGTATGTGATGTGGTGTGAATCATTGCAACTGAACAAGGAATGGCGGTCCATACAAGGCAGTGCCACTGGCAACCAAAGCGCATTAGCAGTTGTAATAAGGGCAGGGTCAGCAGTGGCTGCCTGTGGCGGTCAGCTGTAAAGGGAGGCCTCAACCTCTATTCAGCTCTATCTAATTATAACTGCCGTCTAAAACTGGTTGCCAGACCTTGTTTAGTTCCATACAACTGCCCTAAACAGGTTACCAGCCCTTGTTGCTACTGCCTTACTGGTCACACATGGGTTGCTGACCGTGCAAGGCAGTGTCAGCAGGGTGTGGTCTACCTCCCAGGCACTGGTAGCCGTACGTCAGTACTGTATCTGTGGTTGCTGGTCCGTTTGCTGTAGGCTGGCGTCAGCACTGACTACAACGAGCTGATTGAGGAGGAGAGCAATGGGGATGCAGCTGCAGGGGGCGAGGAGGCAGGAGGCAAGCTTCCTGGAGTTCCTGTAAGTTGCACTCGGAGTGGAACACAGTAGGGGTTATAGCACACGTGCTTAACCACGCCCACTGGGCCACTCCAGCTGACTTCCTAGCACACATTTAAATGGCGTCTCACTAGCATGACAGTGGGGGACTACAGAAGTTTTTTGTATTTTGTATTGATTACGAGTGGAGGTTGTTAGAAGCAACTTGGCACACACATGCACGCACACACACCATAGCACTCCCTCCATCTCTCTACACACTACAGTTGGCATGTGCACACACACACACACGCATGCACGCACACACACCATAGCACTCCCTCCATCTCTCTACACACTACAGTTTAGTCTCAATCCAAGCCAGCTGATGTCAAAGCCAGGGATACGCCGAGTGGGAAACAAAGCGTCTGCAGCGCCGCGTGGACCAGCTCCAGAGCTACCTCCAAGGAAGTGAAAACATTAGTACACACACATTCTTGAAATGCAAAGGGAAACTTGATGTATAATATCTAGTTTGAACAAGGAATTAAAATTATTTCTGTCAAAAGTGTAAAATGAGTGATGATGTTATGAGTTTGTGCTGGTCTCACATGACGCCTCCACTTGTGAATGTTCTGACCACATACAATGAGCTTAGTGACTATTATATATACATAAATTATGTAAATCATGATGTGATGGGTAAATGTGGTTAATGTTATATGGCACAGGGGCTTCCATGCCAACCAGTGAGTATACATACCTCCACATCCATACCTCCCATACAACGTGTGTTGTGTATTTGTCCGAATGGAGCAACTTGAGGACACTACTAAAATGCTAAGCTTGTATTAAATGGTGGAAAGAACTGGCCATAATTTATTTGGGCATAAAGTACACTGCATCAACAGAGCTAGTTCAACACGCACTGTCATTTCTGGGTCATATTTCATAGGGATGCGAAGATTTTCGAGAATTATTTCATCGTCGAAGCACAAAATTGCCTCATAAACCGGAACTCAAGTCAAACCGCGGCGCTGTACGGCAGAGTCGGCCATTTTTTGCTGATTCAATCCCGAAATACATTCTCGATCTGTTGGAATGGAAATAGGTGTGGGAAAGTCCGCGATTAATTTTTTAATCCCGGAAAAGTTCAGGTCTGGGGCATAAATATTAGCTAGGAGATGCCTAAGCGGGGAAAGCATCCAGGAGTAAAGAAGAACTGGGTCTGGGTTACGAAACAGTCCCCAGAGCAGAAAGAAATTACCCCACAACAGCTGAAAACCGTTTACGGAGTAGCGGAGAAGAGATGTGTGACGGGTTCCACATGCAGGTGGGACCCCCCACTGATTGCTGGGTTTAGATACACTTATCTCTTGTCACTATATGGTCACGTGAGTCTACTCCATCTGTGTGCTACAGGAAGAACTGCAAAGACAATCCAAACTGCTTTCTCCACCTCGGAGGGGAGCGATGGAAGGTGGAAAACACCGGTAAGTTGGGGGCAGCAGGTGACTGCACCTCGTTGGCACGCTGGTTCGTGTGGCTACTGTCCTTCGTTCAAATATAAACAATTTCCATTTACCCTCTCTTTACCTTCTCGTTAATGTGCTCTTCATTGGATCAGCCTTCTGTCAGTCCTACGTTTGCAAGTTTATGCATTTTTTCATAGCTGTCTTCTGTGACCTCGTTTTAAGTGTCATCCATCACTTTGCTGTGCACTGTATGCATCCCTTCTCCTCTGCCAGGCCCTAGTGTTGCAGATGAGGTGGTGAAGGAGAGATGCCGGGATGGGGACACTCCTGTGGGGCTGGCCAACCTTGGGGCTACCTGCTATGCCAACTCCCTCATGCAAGTGAGACCCCTTCTCCTTCACCTGCACCCTCCCCAGTACACTAAGACCCCTTCTCCTTCACCTGCACCCTCCCCATTACACTTTGTCCCTTATTCCTTCACCTGCACCCTCCCCAGTACAGTAAGACCATTATTCCTTCACCTGCACCCTCCCCAGTACACTGAGACCCTTATTCCTTTACCTGCACCCTCCCCAGTACACTAAGTCCCTTATTCCTTTACCTGCACCCTCCCCAGTACACTAAGACCCTTATTCCTTCACCTGTACCCTCCCCAGTACACTGAGACCCCAACTCCTTCATGTACATCCCAGACTCTCAATCATTTGCCAGTTGTACTCAACTGTGGCAGTGTGTGTGTTCATGGCTACCACTGTGTGTGCCAGTTGAGTCCAGGTACCTGTTAGAGGCTGGTACCATGTTCAGTTTCATTTGGAGGCAGCTCACTCAAAGTGCTCCCTCAGTTGAGCATGTTGATCTCTCTCAGTCTGCCAGTCTGCTTGTCTGCCTGTCTGTGTGTATGTCCACCTGTCTAATTATGCCTCTCCCCTTCTCCCTCCCTCCCTCCTCCTAGATCTGGTTCCATGATATGGCATTCAGAAAGGCAGTGTATGAGTACGGGTTGGTAGAGACTGGGAAAGATGAGACAGTGGGGGCTCTCCGTGAAGTCCCGGCAGCAAAGAGACCGTGCATACAAAGTAATGAACCCGTACAGACCACAGGCAATCCACTGGCTATGACAACAGATGGGAGTGACCAAAACACATGTGGCTCTAATGAGAGGGTGCACCCCGTTGCTGTTGAAGATTCAGACCCCTCCTCCTTTCAGGAGTTCCGCTCTGATAATATTGTGGACCATCTCTCTTACCTCTTCACACGTCTACAGAACAGTCGACACAAGTGGATTACAGACACACACCTGGTCAACTTCCTGGGGCTGGAGTACACAGAGCAACAGGTAAGGGAGGTTGACTGGTGGGGGAGGGGCATGCTGGGGGGGTGGGGTGTAAAGAGGAGGCATGTTTTATACTTACCCCCTCTCTCCATCCCTCCCTCCTCCTCCCCCCTCCCTCTCTCTCCTTCCTTCCCTGCCTCTTTCCCTCCCACCCACCCTCCCTGTGCATGCCAAGGATGTGCAAGAGTTCAGGAAACTCTTCTTGAACATGTTGGAACAAGTTTTCAAGCAGGACACGCCAGCAGGTGCTCCCAGCAACTTCCTGTCACAGCGGCACACAGGGACATACTCGTACATCACCCTGTAAGGAGACAGCATGGAGACAAGCCCAAGAGTGCCTGCATGAATGCATACAAACATCATCTACTTCTTCCCTTTCCTGTTACTGTCCTCACCTAATCCCTTATAACCTTTCTCCATCCCCTCCCTCTACCTCCCCTCCTTCCTCTCCTGACCTCCTCTCTCCCTATCCTTCCCTATTCCTCCCTCTCCTCCCTTCCCACCCTTCTCCCCTCCTCCCCTCTCTCCCCCTAGTTGCAAACGTTGTAAGTCGTCCACACAGATGGACAGCTCTTTCCAGGAGTTAGAGTTGAGCATTGAGAACAAGTCCACTTTGGAAGAGTGCCTGCACGAGTTCTTCAAGGTATGCTGTGCAGACTGTTCAGGCTCTTAGAGTATTAGAACACTGGCCCACCTACCATCCATCCTGTATACATGTTTATTAAATTATATGTGTAGACATGCACATACACTGTCATACTAACCTGTATACATATATAGTCACAGAGGCAAGTGTATACGTATATATGTATGTTGCTTACTGTAGTATAATGTAACATTATTCCTCAATGTATGTATATGTATAAATGGTATGGTATTATAATAATCTCCCTGGATGTGGTGCAGGCCCTGAGGTCCGAGGAAGGCACAAGAGTGATGCCATGCTTGTATTTCTGTTAAAGCACTCTTATACATACTGTAAATGTAATAGAGACATGTTTAGACGTGGTATTCTTTGATTACCATAATTTTTGTTTACAGAGCTTCGTTGTTTTCTCAAATTTCAGAAATAGTATAATATTATATTACTGGTGAAAATGAAATGCCAATTAGTGTTTCCTCTGTATTCAGAGGTGCTGTGTGTAGTATCCATTTACGTGAGCCCAACCACTCTACTGTGCAATATTAGGCCTGGAATAGAATGGTGTTTGTAGTAACCTCCAGCATATGCCATAATACACACACGTGTTCCCCCTACTGGTACTCCTTGTGCACAGTGTGTGAAGGTTTTCCCTCGCCACTCCCTCTCCTCCCATCTCTCACTTCTCCCCCTTCACACCCCTCCCTTTCTCTCCATCTCACCCTTCCCCTCCCCTCCCCTCACCCCTCCCCTCCCCTCCCCTCACCCCTCTCCTCCCCTCACCCCTCTCCTCTCCTCCCCTCACCCCTCTCCTCCCCTTCCCTCCCCTCCCCTCCCCTCCCCTTCTCTCACCCCTCCCCTTCCCTCACCCCTCCCCTCCCCTCACCCCTACCTCCCTCCCCTCACCCCTCTCCTCCCTCCCCTCATCTCCCCTCCCCTCTCCCCTCCCCTCTCACCCCTACCTCCCTCCCCTCACCCCTCCCCTCCCCTCACCCCTTCCCTCCTCTCTCCCTCCCTCCCCTCCCATCATGTGTCACAGGAGGAGCTCCTCACTGGAGACAACCAATACTTCTGCAGTCACTGTAACTCCAAGCAGGACGCCACAAGGCGGATACAGCTTAGGTCAACTCCCCCAGTCCTCACCATGCTGCTGTTAAGATTCGTGTTCAACATGTGAGCTGGCCCACAATACTTAATACAATCAGTTGTACTTGAGTGGTTGCTAGGGAAACTGCATTAAATACAAAATGGCTGCTGGTAGATGTAGGTATGTGCATTCAATGATGTAATATGTACTGTATATCTGTAGATAGGATAGCTGTACACTTCAGTGTACGCAAGACACAGTCAGTGACCAGCTGGAATAAATGAGAATGTGTGTTAGTGGCAGTCACTTTTAATTGTCATCAAATTGCTGCTTTGTCAGTGAAAGTGGCTTTGTCCCCAGCAGCTGAGCTCTAAAAGTTAAGCTTACGTAGCAGTGCTCTGAATTGCTTTTGAATATTGGTGTGTAAGGACCCTTCCAGTGGAAATTAAGCAAATTTTCAACCCCCCCCCCCCCCCCCTCCCCAGGGAATTGATGGCGAAGATGAAGGTGCCGACGTATGTGGCCTTCCCAGAGGTGCTGGACCTCAGCGCCTTTACTGGTTGCCATGACGATGTGTATCACCTCTCTTCAACTATCATCCACACTGGTCCGACGGCATACTCCGGGCACTACATCGCCCACATCAAAGTGCCTAAGGTACTTAGTGGCCCTTTCATTCTTCTGTGTTTTGAGTTGGTTGGATGCATGTTGAAGGTGGAGTGTTTGAAAACAAAATCTTACTGGAATCAAATCATTGCTTGTTCCAGCATGTTCTCTCTCTCTCATACACACACACACACACACACACACACACACACACACACACACACACACACACACACACACACACACACACACACACACACCCACACACACACACACGCACACACACACACACACACACACACACACACACACACACACACACACACACACACACACACACACACACACAGGATGGTAAATGGTGGCGGTTTGATGACCAGAGTGTGAAGGTACTGGAGGGGAGAAAGTCCCTAATTGGTCAAGAGAAGGAAGTCGATGTGTTTGGAGGTATTAAATCTCTTGCATGCAAATGAGACAGGGGGATAACTCTTTCTGTATAGAGAGGGATGGAGAGGAAGGGATAGGAAGAGGTAGAGAGGGAGAGGGAGAGGTACGGCCATAGGGAGAGGGAAGGGATATGGAGAGATACGAGAAGGACCAACAAACTCCTGAAGGACTGCCTGGTACCACAGTGTCCCTCCACTTCTCCTTTCTCTCAATGCCTAGAGCCACTAAAGAGGCCCAAACCCCTCAAGGGCTACTTCACATCCAGCAATGCATACATCTTGGTGTATGTGAGAGCCTCTGACAAGAGCAGTGCCCCAGACCCATCGGCCGTGGTCCCACCTGACAGCATGCAGAGAAGAGTGGAAGGAGAGAATGCCATCCTGCAGGCTGAGGTGGAGAAGATGATGAGAGAGAGTCGTATTGTGCGGGAAGATGAAGAGCGGCAGAGGAAGGAACTCCGTGAGGTGTACAACAGTCTGCCAGTGAAGCCAGGTGGGAGGGAGAGAGAGGAGGGGGTTGATCATGCAACCATTGTCATGTATTAGCCGTTTTAGAGACAACGTGCAAGGAAGTTCCATCGTGCATCCGCCAGAAATTTTTACTTTTTTAGTTTCCTTTTTTGATGTGTATGTCACTAATGATGCAACATTTATGAAATTACAGCACAAAATTTGGAACTTTTGTGGATCTTGTATTCAGTGGTACAACTATTAAATAACTATTTACAATATTGAATATTACAGTAACTGACATTTTGTGCCAATGAAATTTCCGGCAGTGCTGTATCTGCTGTTTAGAGAGTGACACCAGCTTCCTCCACGTGGCCATCCCACTCAGGTTCCAAATCCTTCCACTGGCTTAGCACAGCATGGATTGCAAAGCTGTTGTCTGGGCAACCACCCGGCCCCATAAGCAACGAGTCCTTTCTATGCCAACACAGCAGGTATGTGGGCACTGCTAAGGGTTAGGGTAAGGCCGTTTTGTGACCAGTTGAACCAAGCAGTAGGGCCTTGGTCTACATTGTAGTGGAGCTTCTTTATAAAGGCACCCTGAATTCAGGACATCTCTCTAATGAGGACAATGTGTACCATCCCTGCCACATAGAGATGTGTACAGGACTACCTCTGAGTGTCCCCCCACCTGTCTCCCACCTGTTCTACTATCAGTCCAGCATGCCCTTCTTTAACTATTTTCTGGGGAGAACACTGCTCTGAAATATGGACACCTCTCTAATCAGGACACTTGGGCCTGTCCTAAACTGTCTCAAGTTGTCTGGAATAGAGAGGTGTTGTGTTACTGTGTGTCTATCTTCATTTGTCTGTGCCACTGCTGTAGGCTCCTTCCTGATGCAGCCTCCAAGCTGAAGCGAGTGAACTCATCCACAGTGAGTGATTGGTAGACGGATGTGTGTGTGTGTGTGTGTGTGTGTGTGTGTGTGTGTGTGTGTGTGTGTGTGTGTGTGTGTGTGTGTGTGTGTGAGTGTGTGTGTGTGTGTGAGTGTGTGTGTGTGTGTGTGTGTGTGTGTGAGTGTGTGTGTTGTAATAACATACATTAGCAGTATTTCATGGTACCCCACTGTGAGGAGTGGTCCATGTGCCTCTCATCACTGCAGGCCTCGTACTTGTACAAGCGTTTTGGACTGGAGTCAGTGGAGCTGACCAAGTGAGCGTATGCACACCGAGTACTGGGACTTCTGCCATACAGGCATGTACTGTATGTTATACCCCAGGGCACAAATATTTCCCTAGGAAGTTTTTGGTTGATTAAAATGTTTACCGAACAGCATTCATATTCTAGCGCTTGGACTGCGAAACAGACAGTTTTTTTGGTTAAATTTGATGTTGTGTGTGTGTGTGTGTGTGTGTGTGTGTGTGTGTGTGTGTGTGTGTGTGTGTGTGTGTGTGTGTGTGTGTGTGTGTGTGTGTGTGTGTGTGTGTGTGTGTGTGTGTGTGTGTGGTGCGTGTGAGTGTGAGTGTGTGTATGCATACGTGTGTGTGTGTGCTAAGTCTGTCTTCTCACCTTACTGTTTGCTGTAGTGAGATGATGTGTGTTCAGTGTGTACTCGAGCAGTGCTCACTCATTCAAGGACAGTTGGAGGTGCAGAGAGACCAGGCCCTGCTGACTTCACTGCTGAAGACTTCATGCACTAGGTACTAAGTGGGTGTGTCACTAAGTGAGCGTGTCACTAAGTGGGTGTGTCACTAGTACTAGGTGGGTGTGTCATTGGTACTAGGTGGTCGTGTCACTAGTACTAGGTGGGTAGTGTCACTAGTACTAGGTGGGTGTGTCACTAGTTTTAGGTGGATGTGTCACTAGTACTAGGTGGGAAGTGTATGTCATTGGCAGTAGCCGGGTGTGTCACTCTGTCACTATTCAACAGTCACAAAGGCTTCACTTGCTGTGTGTTTATGCCGCAATTCACTCATTTGGCGAGTGCTTTCTAATGCCATTTTGAAGTGTAGGGCTAGACACCTCTTGGAGCACTCAAATAGCATGCAAAGAGTTAGAAAAGTGTACAATTGAAACACGTTACACCATTGTGATAAGCTCTACCTATACCCCGTCTGTTGGTGTCTGTAGCTCTTCTGGGTTCTGGGTTGGAAGGACCAGCCTGCAGTCATGGAAGAGACTCCTTAATGCTGTTGTGTTGAGTGGGCAAGAGAAGGCACAGGGTGGGGAGAAGGATGAGGAAGAAGCTAACCTGAAGGAGAACGTTAGAGAGAATTTGGTGAATCTATCTTGTAAGAAAGAGAGCGTTGTGAGTCTTTTGACAGACAGTGAAGGGGAGGCGTGTCAACAGGAGGCGTGTCAGCAGGAGGCGTGTCAACAGGAGGCGTGTCAGCAGGAGGCGTGTCAGCAGGAGGCGTGTCAGCAGGAGTCAGAGGCATGTCAGCAGGAAGCATGTCAGGAGGGGGCGTGTCATCTAGAAGACCATCAGGAAGTTGAGAAGGGAGCAGAGGATGGTAGCACTGACGACCTTTACTCCTCGGCCATGGACAAGGGAAGGAAGCCAGTGGTTGAAGACAACAAGGCAATGAAAGAGGATGCAGGGGCATTCAATGAAGATGTGCTGTGTGCTCACGGTGTGTGCATATAGTTCGCATGAGGGACATATTTCAAACGTTCTAATGTATGCACAGAGGAAGCCACCTACCAATAGACAAATCAGACAGTTTCTTTCATGAAGGCCTATTTGACCAGCTAAGGCCATTGTCAGCTGCTAGACTAGAGAACCACTGACACAGAACTTTGCTGCTGACAACTGCCATGTATACTGGTTTGTCTACTCCTGTTTCAGTGTTCTGTAGCATGTTCTGAGTCTGTCTGTTCTACCCAATCAGCAGTGAGCCTTCACAACATTGTGTACTGTGTGTAATGGCACTTCAGCTGGCTCCTTGTCATGTGATGATCATGTGAATGTCATGTGATTATCATGTGACATGCTGGTAGTCACATACTGATGGTTGTTCACATGTGATGTGATCATGTCATGCAGGACAGCTAACAGTGAACGAGTCCCAGAGGAAACTTGTGACTGCCGATGCCTGGTCCCTCCTCAAGAAGTACTTCCCAAATGCTCCCACATTTGAAGCCCTTACCCACCCCTGTCCACTCTGTGCGGTGAGAAAGAGTTGCAGTAGAAGCAAATGATGCACCTCCAGTAACAGTCGTCTTCCGGAAGATAGTTTAATGGTTTACTGGACATTTAGTTTTGTAAGGGGAGTGGCTAGTGGATGGTGGAGTGTGGGAGAGGGTGTCACCTTCCTGTGCAAAGTGCATTAGATGGTTACAAGGAGAGCTTCTTGACACAGTATGTAAGCTTTAACATGATTAGTGGTGAGAATGCAGTGCCATGTTTACAACCTCAAGGAGGTTGTGTGCCGGGCACACAACCTTCTTGTCCCTTTAGAACCCTCCTTGAGGTTGTAAACATGGCACTGCATCCTCACCACTAATCATGTTAAAGCTTACATACTGTGTCAAGAGGCTCTCCTTGTAAACTGTGCCCATCACAAACAGTCTAGTGAGACCATTGTCCAGTAGCTCATCGATACTCTGTTCCTGGTACCTTTGTGCTGGGGGGAGAGACAGCTGCAGGGCACCTTATAAAGGATATCGTTTTACGCACCCGAGGTCTTAGTGTGTGATGTTGTTCTTCTGCAGAGCGTGGCAGCATGTGAGGTGGAGGAGGAGGCAAGGTTGAAGGAGAAGGCTGAGAACGAGAGAGCAGTGTTGCCTGACCTGTACGCACTCAAGAACAGGCCAAAATTAACTGAAGTGAGATATGTACAGTATAGTATGTATATGTGGCATACTGTATTATATCATACACTAATAAACTGTATTGTATGCTATTTATATGCATGTTACATGTACATACTGTACTTTAATCGTATTTGTATGTGGTTTATTGTGTTGCACAATTGTCTTCCTCCCTCCCTTTGAAGGAGAACAGTGTGGCTTACGTTGTACCAAAGACATTTGTTCAGCAATGGATCCAGTTTGTCAGGTATGTAGCCAGAGGAGGCAGAGTGGCTTAGGTGTTCTTGGGGAGAGTCTCTTGTGCGTTGATGTCATGTTCCCTCCCTCGACCCTTCCTTCAGACATGGAGGTGCAAAGAGTGTTCCTGAGTTGGATATGGGCTCGCTCCTCTGCTGCCACAAGGGACTGCTTCTCGACCTCCAGCGAGGGGAAGCTGCACTGCACGCGAGGTGGGGAGGAGGGGGGCATGGTGGATGTACTCTCTTCTGCACACACACACACACACACGCGCGCGCGCGCGCGCGCACGCGCCTACCCTCTCTCCTACCTACACGTTTCCCTTATAGTGTAGTACTATTGTGGGAGTACGAATGGGACACACTGAAGTCTTCCTACATCCCCTGTGAGGAGGTTCGACTGTGGAGGCGTGCAGAGGGAGAGGGAGGGAAGGAGGAAGAGAAGACTACTCCTCTCTTGTCCAACCCAGGTGGGCTGAGAGCAGAGTGTTTGCACTGTGTACAGGGCACTCGTTGTGATGTGATGCACTGTGTTTGCACTTCTCTCCTTCCTCATGTCTTCAAAGCTGTTTGCTGGAAGTGTGTGGAGACCCAGAAGAAACAGGAAGCGATGGTGTTCGACAAGGCACATGTATACATTCATGCAACTGAGGGAGACCCTCACACTGTGGAGGAGAGCAGACCAGCTCATTCTGGGTGGAGTCTGAGGTACCTGGTGTACTGTTTCCATTACCTGGGATACTGTCACCATTATCTAGGGTACCGTTACCACTGCCTGGGGTGCTGTTGCAGTTACTTGGGCATTCTCACCACTACCTGGGGTGCTGTTGCAGTTACTTGGGCATTCTCACCACTACCTGGGGTGCTGTTGCAGTTACTTGGGCATTCTCACCACTACCTGGGGTGCTGTTGCAGTTACTTGGGCATTCTCACCACTACCTGGGGTGCTGTTGCAGTTACTTGGGCATTCTCACCACTACCTGGGGTGCTGTTGCAGTTGCTTGGGCATTCTCACCACTACCTGGGGTGCTGTTGCAGTTGCTTGGGCATTCTTGTCACTACCTGGGGTGCTGTTGCAGTTACTTGTGCGTTCTCACCACTACCTGGGGTACTGTGACTTCTTCCTGGTGTGCCATGCCCCCTTACCTGGTGTCACCTGTCCTCCCCCTGTAGGCGGAGGCTCCCCCCAGGCTGTAACAAAGTGGAGGTGACAGCTCTCCAGACACTTAGTGACCTAAAGCTGCAGGTTGGCTAAACTGCAGCTGACACACTAGACTCTACTCTCAATCTTCCTCTCATCCTCTACCTTCCCTTCCTCCTCTCCCCCTCCCTCTCCCTCTTCCTCTCCCTCTTGTCTCCCCTCCCCTGTCCCCTCTTTCTCCCCTAGCTAATGCACACTTATGGCACCTCTCCGTCAGACATGTCTGTGTACTTCAATGGAGAAGAGTTGACCAGTGGTGAACTGGCACTAGTCGAGTTTGGCATTGTGCCTAACTCCCTGCTGGTGGTGAAGGTGAGCTGGCAATCAATAGGTCTTTACGCCTGTTGGGGAGGGGTTCTGTGTTGTAGCTAGCAGTGTGAAGTGGAATCCATGCAAATATGGGTGGATTGAGATAAGGAATGCTACCAGGATTGAGAGTAGTAGGCATCTTGTTAAATGCACACTTAGCCATTGTGTTAACTGTCTCAAGTAGTCACTTGACGGCCGGTGTGTGTGTTTGTTGTGGTATCTTCTGTGTGTGCAGATGACATCTGTGGAGGAGTCGAGGAACAGGTTTATTCGAGAGACAGCTGCCAATGAGAAGGAGGGAGGGTTCACCGGTGTGTGTGTGTGTGTATGTGTGTGTGCGTGTGTGGTGGGTGTGTGTGTGTGTGTGTGTGTGTGTGTGTGTGTGTGTGTGTGTTGTGTGTGTGTGTGCATTTGTGTGTGTGCGTGCGTATGTGTGTGTGCATGTGTGTGTGTGTGTGTGTGTGTGTGTGTGTGTGTGTGTGTGTGTGTGCCTTTGTACACTGGAGCTCCTAATATAATTTTGTAAAGAGCGCATTATAATCATGATATATACAGTGCACACCTTGCTAATGTGTGAAATAAGACAATGTGTTGTACTGTCCCAGGTGGCTGTATAAATTAATTGGTCATGTGTAAAAATTAGCCAAAATAATTATAAGCAGCTAATTAAGTTACATGCAATGTGTATGTATTGTCTGCATGCCATTCATGTCTAATGTTGAACATCCACATGCACTTGTATGTTGTACAGTAATTGCCTTTGTACTGTAGCTACTATATATAGCGTACATGCATGTATGTACAATTAGAACACATTCTGTCTTGTGTATATATTTGCATGTGCACATGACACAGTTCCAAGTGCACCAGCATCTTTACATCAAAATAAGTGCAGATGAGTTGACTGATTGAGGTGGACAAGTCACAATATATGTATGTACATAAATTATAGTTCTTGTTGAGGTAGATGGGATATTAGCAAAAGATAAAACAATGACAAGATAATTTAAGCTGGCTATTCTGATTCTGTGCTGTTAAGAGCTTCTGTGACATTTATTATCCCTGCAAAAATAAATAATAATAATACCAACAATTATACTAAGGGCAGGTATAACAGCCGCAAGGAAGAAGATCATCCACTTTGATTTCTTTGATTCAGTGTCAACCGAGAGGAGTCGATGTTCAAGTGCATCATTAGCCGACGAAGGACCCATGGGAGGTAGTAGTATTTGTACTCTGTCATCTGTCTGGTAAGCTGCTTGCAGAGCTGCTCTCCTCTCAGAGTTCTTGTTCCTCACTTCATCCACCTTCTCATCCACCCTCTGCAGCATCGTGTCCACAGAGTCTTTCCATCTGAAGGCCTCCTTTAGCTTCACACGGCTTGGCTCCCTATCCAACAGGTAGTCCTTCTCCACTGCATTGTCATCGCTTTCATCCACTTCCTCGTCAGCATCACATCCTTCATCTTCTGTCAGCACTACCTGCTGTTGGCTGGCACGCAGCCCATCAGAGTCAGTGGAGGAAACACCTTCACCTTCCTTCGCAGACCTCTCCTTGGCCATCTGTCTCCTGCGCTCCTGCTCATGTACTTCTATCAGCACACTATTGCTCTTCACCGGAATCTTCACTCGTTTCAGAGCATAAAAGTCTAAATCAGTGTAGAGGTTGTTCACTCGTCTAATCTCAGACACCTGCAGAGAAGACAAAGAGAAGGAAACTGCTAGAACTCCTCATCAGTTTGTTGCCTGTTACAGTATGTGTAACAGTCACACAGTCTACCAGCTCACCACTTCACATACAAATGTGCCATTTCATGTTCTCTCAGTGTTGGGGTCGCTTCTATATTAAACTGCTGACATTCAATATATATATTATACTCTACGTACATTCAGATCTGAGTATAGTTGTCCATTGTGAGCCCACCCAATGAAGCCCCCCTTCCTTCACATGACCACATGACCAGTTGTCTACAAAAGCAATTAGCTAATCAATACAAGTATCTAGGTATATGTGCCAAGGACCTAGGAGGAGGAGGAGACATGTCCAAAGTTGTTTAAAGCAAGTGCAAACACACAATTGTGTCAATTATTGATTGACTACTACTGACTGCCCCTCTCACGCAAATGTGCATACTGTACACACACACGCATGCACACACACATACACACACACTACACACACACACACACACACACACACACACACATACACAAACACTACACACACACACACACACACATACACACACACACACACACACACACACACACACACACACACACACACACACACCACACACACACACACACACACACACACACACACACACACACACACACACACTGTCCTCTCATCCTACACTGTACTGTAGGCAGAAAGGTCTACCGTAGGTATTCTCACATGGACAGCTGTTTATGGAACAAGGGGACATGTAAACACAGGCAAACATGGCTGACCACAATATGTCAGACAGCTGGTTCCAAGACAACAGCAATCACACACAAGTACGTACACACAAACACACACACACACACAAACACACACACACACACACACACACACACACAAACACACACACACACACACACACACACACACACACACACACACACACACACACACACACACACACACACACACACACACACACACACACACACACACACACCCACATACCCACACACATGCACACTTGCACACACATGTGTACATACACATACACAAATGTATGTAAACATTTCAAGACGAAGCAACTTCACTGAGGTAAGCTGGGGCGATTTCCTCGCCATGTCTAACCAAAGCAATTCTGTCACATGTTACTAGCTATGTACTGAGAAAGAGCGCACCCACTCCAGCACAGGTTAGAGCGGCTGCCTTAGTAGTGCTGCACAGAGCTCAAAGTGAGTTACGAAGGAAGGAGAACAAGACTAGCTGTAACAAAGTTAAGGATTTTAATACCCTTAGATACAGAATTACCCTGGGTCAGGTCAAAGGTCAAGCCAAAAATCGTACACTCTTCTCTTGTTTTCTAGGCCAAGTCCTTTACGCCCAGCGGGCGTTTAAGTAACTTACAGGACAGCTGTATCTGATCGCCAGGCTCTGAACGGTCTCGCCAGGCTCAACATCCTCTTCGATAATCTGTGAGGAACTTTGTTTTCTCTCTCTCTTTGCATGGGATCTACCTTTGGGTGGTCTCCGGGGCTTAATCTCAATAACAGTTTCAGAGTCGGATCCGTCCTCTTCCCCAGTGGCACCCGTTTGCCCGCGCTGGATGATGTCTCGTTTTCCATAGACGTAGGCCTTTCCTGACTTTACGTTCTGTTGAATAGGCTTAATTCCTTCGGGTTCTTTCTTCGTATACTTTGATGAAAGCTTAGCGGGGGGCAGCAATTTCACCGATCCTTCGTAACTCAGAGACAATCCGTTGGCTTTCTCTCTCGCTGACGCGGCCATTTTACAAACCATTGCACAATGAGGAGGATTTTTCATCAATCATGGTGTGGTCACGCCCACAAGTGATCTGGAGATCTGGTCGCATACCTAGGATAGTGAGATGGCTGAGAACATGAGCCACAAATTGAAAATCCCTAAGCGCGTCGTCATTCCAAGGCGCTTTAGAGCGACATCAATGTCTGACTCAGTGAGAAAGGCTAAATCCGAGACTGATATAAGCAGAAGGAAGGTAACACCCTCGATGAATTTTGTTAGCACGCTCAGAAGGAGGTTCTCAAAAGATGACGAAGAATTAACTGTGTCAGTAGTGGAACCTATAGCCTCCTTAGATTGGGACCCCAGCTGTCTCCTGGAAGAGTTATATTCTGACCACCAAGTGTTTGTACATCCAGATGTTGCCGATGTTGATTACTGCAGGTACAAAGGATTCTTAAACAAGCTTCCAATGGGCCAGAACAAGGCCACTGTCATCAAGGGGTGGAAGCGGCGCTACTTCAAAGTGAAAGAAGGCTCAATTTTCTACTATGAAACACGCGAAGACATCAAGGCATTAGGACGGCTGTCCCTTGAGAAATGCACTGTCACTCTAGAAGATGACCAGTTAACGATAGTGGACAGTAGCGGGCGTGCCCTTAAATTACGTGGCAACACAGAGGAACTGGTCCTGTGGAAGCGGGCAGTGTTACTAGAATCAGCGCGCCCCACCATCATGCCACCTCCGTTGCTGACCCCCTGCATCAGCAATACTGTCATAATTGACATTGGGTCCTCTTCGGTGCGAGCCGGGTATGTTACAGACAACACCTACCCACAGTTATTCTTCCCCTGTGTGTTTACAGTTGATGCTCATACAAAGGAAATAACAGGTGTTGGTATGGATGCTTTGGTCCCTGAGTGTCGCGAGGAGGCCAGCATGGTCTTCCCTTGGAAGCATTCAGCTCGCATGGACAAGCAAGTCAGTCGAAGTGAATTCCTCTTCACACTTGTCAAGTATGTCTTCTCAAAGCTCCGGGTCACCCCGGCTGAGTGCTCCGTTGTCATGGCATTATCGCACATGGGAGCAACAGACGATGAGAAGCAAATGATTGGAGAAGTCATGTTTGACCAGATTGGAGTTCCCTCCCTCCTGTTACAAGACCAGGCTGTACTTGCCTTGTATTCGTATGGCGCAGTGTCAGGTGTCGTGGTGGACATTGGGGACCGGTGTGACATTGTGCCCATCATTGACGGGTGCAGGGTCGACGGTGGAGCTGTCAGGCTACCCTTTGGGGGGAACGCTGTGACAGACTCGCTCACACGGCTATCAACTGAGAAGGGAGTGCGATACTTCTCGGACACAGAGGCCTATATCACTAGATACGTGAAGGAGACTATAGCCTACGTGTCTCAAGACTATGATGCAGACCTGCGTTCCTCCAGGGAAGTGCCCGCCGCTTTTGCTCGCTTGGCCGAAGTTGCTCAGTATCACTTGCCTGACCACCGTGTCATGATTACTCTGGATTCAGCCCTTTTTCGATCGACAGAGGGACACTTCCAGCCGTCAGTGTGGGGGAAGGATGTTCCCGCTATTCATGAATCTGTGTGGCAAGCCGTCCAAGCCTGCCCTGTTGATGAGAGGAAGAGTGTAGCAAGCCAGATTTACCTCAGTGGTGCTGCAACCCTTTTGACGGGCTTCCAAGAGAGGCTGGAGAAGGAGCTCGCTCGCCTTGCCCCCGTCAGCCTCCCCATTAAGGTGCATGGCTCGGAAACACGCGGGCACGCAGCGTTCATTGGTGCGGGTATTCTAGCTTCATTGCAGAATTTCCACAGTGTGTGTGTGAGCAATTCAGAGTGGTGTGCACAAGGGTTCCATGCCTTTTCAAAGTCCTAATTGTTTCCACTTAAATATAATTCTGTATTTTGATCACCAACGTGTACGTGACCTAATGTATTGTATTTTCCGTGACCTAAAATTTTGCATCAAGGGTGTGGAGTAGGCTTTTATTACCGTCACAAAGGAAGTTGAATAAACGCCATCGGCTATTAAACAACCGCTGCTAATATATTCTGCTCTCGCTGCAGATTTGCTAATCGATATCATACCTGGCTGTTGAGGCGAAGAGATGGCGCTGATGAAACCCCAGCCTACCAAGACAGACTCTTTCGAGGACTATGTTCAGCCCATCGACGCCCTGAACGGCCTCCCCACAACGCGTCCTAAAGAGGTTATGCAGGCGCGGAGGTCCTATCGGCTAATTTCGGACAAGAAGATGCAACAAGTGAGGGATGCGGCGGGGGGAAGGAGGTCCTCGTCGGCTGAGAGGATCAGACCAGAGCAACTGGAGCCGCCCGAAAGTGTGCCGCCGCCTGCGGCCAAGCCGAAATCTAAATCCACCACCAGTCAACCTCTGCCAGACTACGAAGAGCCCTGGGACCTTCGGCTGCCAGCCTTTCAGCGTGCCTATAGAAAGGACAGTACATCCGAGGCAGGAGTGCCTCGGCCGCCCCCTCCTCAAGTCCCTCCACCTCCCGCTCCAGTGTCAAATGAAGAAGAATACGAGGACCCTTGGGACAGCAAGCGCACAGCCGTACACACCTTCGTCTCTCACGACCCTATACCTCCGCCCGTCTCCCGTCCACCCAAACCACCTCATCTGAACGGAGAGCACCCCAGGAGTCTTTCTGTCCCCTCGCGAGGCACCAGGGCTTTGTCAGAGCCACCAGAGATTGACACAAACATTCCTCTAGAAGATCAACCGTAAGTGTGTGTGTATGTGGTGTGTGTGCATGCATGCGTACGTGCGTGCGTGTGTGTGTGTGCTGGAGTGAGCAAGCCCTCTTTGTAAGGTGGATGATTGAAATCAACAGGGTGTGACCTATCGTATATACAATTATGTTTTGTGTGCCATCCTCACTGTGATGTCTGTACCTGTCAGTGAGGCATGTGGTATGGATGCACAGGAAGTGCTTGCATCTCCAGTCTGCCCATCATTCCAACTTCTCAGCTGGGAAGCCACTGCAGAGCCTAGTTGATGTGGACTCGTTTGTCTTCCCTCCTTCAGGTGGTACCATGGGACGATAGGTCGGCACCACGCTGAGGAGGTGTTATCCAGGATGCCTGATTTTAGTTTTCTTGTACGGAAGAGTGAAACCTCGCTGACAAGTTACTCTTTATCACTGAAGTGAGTTGTAGCAGTTGGACTGAGCACGTGCGTGTGCGTGTGTGTGCACTGGTACGTATGCATGGCACTTGTGTGTACTCTACCTGCAAATCAACATAATGCATTTTGGCAGAACTTCCTAGTATGTGCTGGTTAACATGAACACCTCCAACTGCCTTTGTTTCTGCTTCCTTCCAAGGCCAGGCCCCTCCTCACTGCTTGAGCCTCTGTTTGCTGACCTACTTCCTGTTTGAAAAAGGGGGGTTCTGAATGCTTGAGCTTCTGCAGTGATGTAATGTGTGTCACCTTTGGCAACAATACTCCCAAACACTTGATGTCACAAATCATGTGGTGTGTTTATGATGTGATGTGGCAAGGGACTCTTACCATCAGGAATGGTAGATATAATGCCCATGTGTTTGTGAAGGTGATCCAGTGACTCCAGTAGATTGGGTGTATATAGGTGATTGAGACCCTGTTTGGGTGTGTGAATGACTTCACATGGTACCCTGTGTAAGACTGTCAGGCTGAGTGCCCCTATGCATGTTAAGGTTGTGGTTAGATCATATTTCACACTACCCTGCTTGTGCTATGCCTGTCTCTACCAGAGGGCAGAGGGCATGTCCTTCACAGTTTAAATTCATTGCCTTTGGTGAGGTTTCTCTTAAAGCCGTTCATTGGTCTGTGAGTCTTTGTTTGAAGGCAGGTGATATGAATTCTGTTATGCTTTGAAGAGGCTTGTTTGTGATATCTGATAATGGCCGCTCTCTCTGAAGTACCAGATGGTGACACTTCACACAATGCCCACGTGTCACATCCACACCATGTAGTACGTGCACATAAATTGTGTGCGTGGTCACATAAACATGGACACACACAGGAAGGTGTGAGGTCATGTGTTGCACTAAAGGTTACCTACATTACCACAGACCCTTTATTGTGGTGTGTGTCTAATGAATAGGTCAACTCCGTGGTATGATAAGATTGTGAACCTGGGTGGGATCACGTTTGTGCATTTTCAATCCAAGCAATGGTAGTTTGTAGCTATCACGTTCTTAGTAAGTTGATGTTCTGTCAGAAGAGCTCCATCCATTCTCAAGGCCTGACACAGGTGAAGTGACGTAAACACCATGTTGTCGAGTGTGGTTTAGCGTCCAAGCCAGTGATTCTGTTTTTTCACAATTCTTCCCACCTCTATAGTTTATTTCAGTTTCTACCAGTTTCTACCGGTTTCTACCAGATTCAGTGTATAGATTTCTGCCAGGTTCTATTGGGTTCTAAGTTTCTACTGAATTTTACAATTTCCCCTGTGTTTGTCACAATTGAAACCTGCTAGCCTGTGCCGATAGAGACTCCTTGTGGTAGGTAGTTTTATCGTAACAGCCATGACTGCTGTGGCCAAGAATCTTTGTGTTAGAGCCACCGTGGTGGTGAGGTGGTGATGTGATGCTTACGTAGAAGGTAATGCTTTAGATTACGTCACTGTGTTGAAGGTCCCATGGCATACATTAGATACTTATATGGGAAGTCCGCCATGGGACGACACCAATGTGTCGTCTATTTTTGGGTATGTATATTGTCTACTAGCAGTTTGCCTAGTGTGTGAGATGTTCATTGTGCGAGAGGAGGGATGAATGGTTCAATGGGCATCTCTATGGAGTGCTATTTCCTGTAGCACTACCCCTGTTTCCTCAATTAGTAAGGAGAGAATTGCATGCATGTGGTTGATGAAAGGAGAGTGCATATATGCACGTACTCTCGCTTGTGGAAAAATGCACGCACACACACACACACACACACACACACATGCGCGCGTACACACGCACATGCACACCCACACGTACACACCCACATGCACACATGTACATGCATGCACGCACGCACTAATTTGCACACGCACATGCTGGCTAGGCTCGTGCCAGGCACGCACACACACACACACACACACACACACACACACACACACACACACACACACACACACACACACACACACACACACACACACACACACACTCCATTTTATGCGGCCCCTGTAGCAGCCATGATGTTGAAGCATTTCGTGCCTGTACCTCAGCTAGGCACGTGAAATACATGTACATACATACTCTCTGCACTTGTGTATTGTGAGTAGCATAATGACGTGGTGTTTGCGTACATGGGGTGAGGGAGGGGGAGACTGGGGTATGTGGGATGTCGTTTCACTTACTCTGTTTTGAATTCACTGTTTTGTACAAAGTATGACTACACAGTTATATTGGGGACGCATCTGGTTAGGTCTGGAATGTCTCTTATATTATGCATCTTTAATAACGGCTAGCCATTAAGTAACTTTTATGAGGATTCTCGCTGCCTTTTATAGAATGTACAGTAGCGTCAAACATGTATGTGTACAACTCCATACGAATATGGGAATCTTGGTCGTAAGACGCAAAATGCTTGTTCAGCAGTTTAATATAAAGGCAGCACTAACATACAGTAACTGTGCATTTGTTGTGTATAAAGTGCTGAGAAGAGTCTGAAGAGATGCCTGGTAACTGCGCTGGGCAACCACAGACTTTATTTTGTGGGAACGTTGAAAATGTGCCTGGATCGCTCCTTTGTGCAATCTCTTCTTAGAGGTTTGTTGTAACCTAACAAAAGCAACTACAGTTACCTTCTGCCTTTGTTGATGTCATGACAACCCTCAAACACAAAGACTGTTGTGCTTAAACACTTAAAAGTGTCCCCTGTGACAACTACAGACATTTTTGGGTCTGTTGTCAACACTGGGCACTGGAGGCAAAAGTGTTGTATTGTACATAAACATATGCTGTGTATCTATATTAAATCTCTAGATCACGATCTATGTCTACACTAGATTTTATTATACTGTAAGTGTGTGTATTAATTAGTATAAAATCATGCAAGCAATTCCAGAAATAGGTATTGGTGTGGAGAATCGACTCTAAATGGTCTTTAATAGTTTCCCCTTTATCAGCCCTCGATAGTCCCTATCAATTACACACTAACTGGTACAGTGAAGCCTTTCTCCTGGCTGCAACTGTCTGGGTCTATCGATTGTTCCTGCTAATGTCATTGTCGTCACAATCAGCCCCAATTATAACATTATGCTGTAGTAACAATTAGTCATCGTGACGTCACTAATGCCTTGTCTTGGAGAGGCCTGAAGAGGAGGACATCGTATTATTGCTGGTCGAACACTAAAAGTATTTGAGTGAGTTTCATGGGTATTCCAGCTGCTCATGCTTCTGATTGTTTGTGCAGCGAGGGAGAGGTGGTTATGTGGAGGAGTTGTGTCAAAACAGCTTCGAGACCAAAGGTGAAAGTGAGGTTTGTACAACTAAGTCAGTGTTTCTTGTGTGTTTTGCCTTCTAAGTGGAAGAGGTATGCGTTAACAAGTGAGTGTTGAGTTTCAAGTGTTCCGTTTGTATTCCTTTCATGGTGCTCAGGAATTCCATTCTTGGTAGTCATGGTAATGTTTTGTTAGTCGCCATGGTGACCTACTCCATTACATAGTTCCGTAACAGTTTTTTCCACCTTGCCTGCCTTCAACCGTATGGGCTTATTAATTAGTTTGATGTAACTAACTTCTGATCGTCTTCGTACACACACATACAGTGGTGTGTGTGTGCGTGTATTTTATATTAATACCCTAGTGTGTTAGTAATATTAGTTATGCTGTTGGTCAGTACTAGAGGTTATGATTATTTAGTCATAGCCACCGCCACAGAACATGATGCCGGGAATGCCGGGGTGTAGCCAGCCTCGCACTGCAGCTCCTTGTTTCTAGTGGTTGGACAGGCTCTGCAGTGAGGAGACAGTTATCCTAATCACCTCTTCCACACCCTCAACCTCACACTAAAACACTGCCTGTCAATCAACACCCTAACATACATGGTGAAGGTGAAGGTGTAATTGGCTAGATGGCACCATTCAGGTGGAGTGGATCGTCCTTTGTATGACAGGGATGCCTTCATAAGATTACACAGATTCACTTTGACACCTTTTTCGGTTTTCTGTGCACTCCCCAAGTCAAAGAAGACGGTGAAGACCGAATAGTTTCAAAGGAAGCTTTCCCGCTCCTGTTGCAGGTGGTCTAGGGATACGAACAATAGATAGATTGGGGGAACTTCATGTCATGGGTAGCGGGTAGATTACGAATGGCTTACGATATGACACAGGGAGGGAGGAGAGCTTCACTTGCACTTGTTTTTGGGTCAACTGCTTGTTTCTTCTAGTGGGGAATCACAAGATGTTAATGTAAATGTCCGGGTACTATAATGTTTACGTTAGTTTATTGGTTTGGTTTGGGTTGGTTTATATGAAGCATTTACTGACTGGTATGTTTCATGATCCTTGATACATTAAGTAAAGCTCACCAAAATCTGTCTCCAATCTCTGCTTTCTCTCCACATCTGTTACTCTGGCTTGCCTCCTTGATTCTTTGTTGCAATGAAGTAATGGCCACTATGTTACACAGAACACTTTGCACTGACAGTGACACTCACAAGCCCACCTCTCCAGTATACCTCAATGGAACTATGTAGTCATTAGCATCTTATCCATTTCTTATCATCATCCATCTGAAACTGCAGTATGTGTCTTCACACAAGAAGCTTTCAGCTGCGAAGGCAGTTTACAGCTGTGGGTGGATGGGGATGGGTTGTGTGATGGTGAAACAATTTTAATTTTATGAGTCACACATTGTGTGTTGTGTCAGTAAGAACTGGAGCAGCTTCTTGGGATAGTTGGATTTGATGTGAATTAATGCAGTTATAGCACTGTGGTATGTAATACTAATACAGCAGTGCTGCAATTTGTGTAATTAGATCATGTGCCTGCCAATCAACCAGTTAGAACCAGTTAGAGCTTATTAGAGAGGTTAGTGGCATTCACCAGTAGGACTGCAGCACGGGCAATCTTTCTGAAGCCTGTGCAGTCACTTCCTAGGAGACTACCTACATATTGGCAAAGTGCTGGTATAGTATCCTAGGTAACGACTGTCAAGTGGTTTAGGAGTGGTTTCGAAAACGCATAAATTGTCACAGACTCGTAGTAGTGAAACTCAAACTGTTTCAGTTAATACTTAAGCGAGTTAGCAAGAGATTGTTTGCCATCTGATACTGAATAGCTAACATACTTGTGATAAGACGCATACTAGTATGTACGTAGTTCAGTTCCAGCTTGTTTCAATCTGTTGTCCCAAGGAATCTCCATCGCTCCCTACGCACTGGTAGCTCTGTAGCTCTCCACGCTCCCTTTTAGTGTACGTAGCATGGTGGAGCCCCTCAGCTGACACGGAGTGATAGGGCCTAGGGAAGTTTGCTAGGTGATTTGCTAGACGATATGTTGCACACAAAGTGTTAATTGGGTGATAGTGTCAAAATCATCGATGTTCTGACATATCACATGTTTGTGTAAAATGAGCCACAGAGCGCTCTGGCTTGCTAGGGTAAATCTTATCTGCTCTGTACGGAAGGTTTGTTGAACGCAGTTATTACTCATCCAGTGTTTAGTGTAGTTGAGGGCGAGTGATTGTGTGAATGAACCATATCCACCGCACTTAGTGGTGTTGTCTTAACATAGTGTAGTTCAACCATTTGTGGGGCTTGGTATCATTTTGTTATCCAAACACCTCTCTCACCTCCCTACCTCTACTTGTGTACATAGCTTCCAATGCACATGTGCACATCTACCTTTGTGTGCTTGCTAGCTCACAACTCTCTGTTCAGCAGCTAACTTATCTCTTCTCCCTTTGCATTCGCAGGTGCTCCTCACAGATGGACACTCTCCCTTACATCCACATCAAGATCGTTATGGAGAGTGACCTTGGGTACGTAGTGGGGGAGTTCAGTAAGCCATTTCCGAACGTCCCTGAAGCGATCAAGTACTACACAAGTCACAAGTTGAGAATAAGAGGAGCAGACCACAAGAAACTCAAGCATCCTGTCAGTAAAATGGAGTGAACGTCTGCCAATGTGTGTGTGTGTGTGCACTTGTGCAGTTTCCACTTCATGCAGCTTTTTCATCTAATTTCATTAATACTATGGGCACACAAGTATTACACATACTCTGCACATGTACTGTCCCATCAAGTCTTATACATTGTACTACATACCACACCACCCAGTGACAAATCCCACAGAATACATGCATGGATTCACAAGTGACTACATGTGGTTATATTATGTTCATTTAATTATAGGTGCATGCACCACCATTTTTCCACACTGTGTCAAAAATCCCTATAATTTTTCAGGGAAATTGTTTCTTCATGCTGTACGTACGCAACAGCATATGGAATCATTTGAGAGCAATTAATATTAATACAACACATACAAATGACCTCTATAATACTGCACTGACTACTGCAACATGTATAGTCCTGTTGTCACAATAGACAATCGCATGCATCAGAAGGTGAGCTGACAACTGTTCATGTACTGTCCAGAAAAAGCACAAAAAATTAAGTCAGCTTTGAAAACGCTTTCTGAAAATAGGGGGAGGAAAGTTTGCTGCTACATCTTCCCATTGCTTCTCCCCGATGACTAGTTGGTCATTGGACAGCCGGCTAACAAAGAGGACTTTGGGGGAGTGTGACGACACCAGTACACGTTTTTGGCGGTACAACTTGCTCCACACTCGAACGGTGGTGTTTTCTTCAGCTTTTCGTTTGCTTCCTGCCTTCTTTATCGTCTTGTTGGAAGACGGCGCTGCTTCAATAAGAGGTTGTAAGGTGGATGCATCCACAAAGACAGAACACTCCTGGCACACAAGCACAAGGACGTCCTTCCCTGCACCTTGGACAATTGTCATCCCCAAAATCGGCCCCCAGGTCTGAGGGAAGCCATTTTCCTGTTCTTCGTAGGGGGCAATCCACTCTGTTATTCGCTGCTCATTTAAACTGCAGTGAAGGACCTGCCTGTCTGTGCATGCTATGAAGAGACTGGTTTCACGGTAGTGAAAGCACACCTGTGCAATTGAAGATGAAATTGCAGGAAGGCTAAACTGCTGTTCATCTACCATTCGGACCAGGACAATCTCCCTGTGGCCGTAGACAACAGAGAGCCATTCGCAGTCTGGACTCTCCTGAAGGGATGTCACTGGCTTGCTTCTTCGTTTTACAAGCTCTTTGAACCTCAATACAGGATTACCACCATCAGCTTCTTCCTCTACTGTTCCAAGAAGAATTGTGCCATCCTTGGCTGCGACAACAAGACGTTCCCCTGACAAAATGGCCACATGCCTCGCCACCACCGAGGATGCAAGTAGGAGCTTGACCTTTCCGTGTTGTGGTAAAAGACGATACAGCCATAACTTTTGTGAGTTGGACAGACACACAAGAGAGCCACATCGCGAAATGGCACTGGACTCAAGATGATGTACGGCACTCTGTGGCAGCTTCAAGCGGATTAGACAAGTGGGTTGGGCACGGATGTGGCGTGTGGTCTCATCCCGTGTGGAAGTGGCAGAGGTGACAGGGGTTGGCGTGGCAACGGAAGAGAGCCGCCAGATGTCCGCACAGCTCTGTCTTTGGTGGAGTAACAGCTTTCCTTCCTCCACAACATGGTACCTTCTGCTGCACTGTGGAAAGGGGTAGATGCAAGTGCAAGAAGCCTTCCTAAATCGCTCCTGGTCGTACTGTACTATTGTCGTGTCCACTCCGCCTGATACAAGGAGACCTGATGTGGAGAGAGCCACTGCTCTTACGTCATGCGAATGAGCTATTACTTCACCTGAATGGACCCAATCAAAATGGCTGCCATCGCTGCGCTGCACTCGTTCAAAGCGTACAATCTTTTGATCAATTCCACCTGCAAACAATGCCTTCCGGTCTCCACTGGAGGCAAGGGCCAACACATCCGCAAGATGGCATTTGAACTTCTTCTGAAGCGTCCCATGATGAGTGTCCCAAAATTGAACTGCTCCAGTTGAGTCTCCGCTGGCTAGGACATTGCCGTCCAAGGTCACAAGACCCCACACCAGTGTAGACCTGTCTCTTTGATCGTCCAAAGTGATTCTGAGGTCGCATACGCCACTCTTGACGTTATACCTTCGAATAGCGCTGTCCACGCCCCCTGCAAAAATGGCCGCTCCACTTGGTTCCCAAGCAACCGACAGCACCCTACCTTCCTGCGGTCCGAGAGATTTCACAAACTCCAGCTCTCCCGTGGTACTCACACTATAGAGACGCACGCATCCATCCTCGCAACCAGCTGCTATGGTCTCTTCGTCCGAGCGGGAGGCCATGCACCACACTGCTCCGCCATTGTTCTCCAGCGACCGTGCCGGGCGCATGGACGAAACATCCCACAGGACAATCGCACCATCCAGACCCGCCGAGTACAGTCGACTTTGGCACCACAGAAGTACCTCGACGGAGGCGTTGGATCGTCCCGGAGAGACTGCCAGTTGTTTCCATCCTTCCCTCGGCCTCCACAGCTCCACGCTCCCGTCAGATCGGGCAGCAGCAAGTTGGTCATCTTCAGAGAAGGCGAGACAGTTGATTGCTTGCGGCTCGCAGACCAGAAACCTAGCTCTGTGCGCTTGCAGCACACTCCTCTCTGCCATGGAGTCAAAGGGCACGTGGGTCTGGCGTCACGTGACAGTCAGGCGAAGGTAGCAGCACCGGAAAACCGAAGAACAAAATGGCCCACTATCCTGATCCTGAAGATGAGCTTATACCGGAGCCAGTGTACTTCCGTCTCGGCGACTCAAACTTCAGAAAGATGGAAGACATAGAGAACCAGATTTTGGGAGACGAGGAGGAGGAAGATCTGAGCGATTCTGAAATGGAAGTCACTGACCTCACAGCCCCTCCATCTCAATCGTACGCGCGCACCTTCTTACCTTCCACATCGCTTACCCATGCACCACATTTGCAGAAGTAGCAATAGTGAGCAACGTGTGTGTTCCCTTCTGCGCAGGTGGTTTCACGGGTGCATTAGCAGGCAGGAGGCAGTCACGCGACTCAAGAGTGCTGGAACCGCGCACTGCTACTTGGTCAGGGAGAGTCAGACTCGACCAGGGACGTACGTTCTCTCCTACATGGCCCAGAATGGCTACGTGCACCACTTCCGCATTCACACCATCTGTGGTGACTACTACATCGGTAACAGGCAGTTCCTGTCCCTCCAAGACCTCATCGGGTATTATTCTCGGAACTATGTGGTTGAAGATGGCCTCCTGCAGTACCCGGTCCCACCCCCACAGGTATAGCATGCTTATGGGTGGTTGGCGGTATATGTGTTTTAGTCTTTCAACTCGCTCAAACTTCCATCCCATTTCTTCTGTGTCATTTTAACCACACACAGCCGGTCCCTGTGTACATCTTGGTAAGAGCACTGGGCCCTTACAATAAGAAGCAGCCTGAGGAAATTGAGTGAGTTTATGTTTCATTACTCCATTTATTGTGTGAATTAGAAACATTTTCCATACATTCACCTTTAGAGGATTATTGCATTAAGGCGGTGGAACCCCCTTATAAATGGCACCCTTGAATTCAGGGCACCTCTCTAATGAGGACAGTGCCAACTGTCCCAGCTACATAGAGATGTGTACAAAACTACCTCTGACATATGGACACCTCTCTAATGAGGACAGTGCCAACTGTCCCAGCCACATAGAGATGTGTACAAAACTACCTCTGACATATGGACACCTCTCTAATGTAGCTGGGACAGTAGGCACCATCCTCAAATAGAGAGGTGTCCTTATTTCCGAGGTGGTTTTGTACTCAATTCTGTGCAGCTGGGATAGAAGGTAGACATGTGTACAAAACTACCTTTGAAACAAGGACACACAGGACACTTGGCATGTCACAAACTGTCCCAAAAGTGTCCAGAATAGAGAATTGTCACTGTATTTACTTAAGTGCAGTTAGTTTAGTGACTATAGTCTGTTTATCATTATACCTAGTGCGGACTCTCTGAATCAGCCAGCTATTGTTATCCCTAATAGCACTAAAACATTGCAGTCTGCCTCTGTAATGCAGCCACTTCTCTAAAACAGCCAGCCTCCCTGGCCCCAAATGGCACTAAAATAGCACTAAAACATTGCAGTCTACCTCCGTAATGCAGCCACCTCTCTATAAAGCCCAGACAGATTTCACTGTGCTCATGAAATGCGTCATGTTCATGAAATGTGTCACTTCCACTGGGCTCCATGGAAATAGCCTACAAATTGTGACTAAGAGGAGTAGTTTGCTGAATGAGATGCGGATGCATCCATTCCAGCTGTAACTTAACAGAGGTAGCAGTGAAGTGCTGCCAATTCTATCTTTTATGTTCCTTGATTGCTTGTTGGTCATTTCAATTGGCTGCTATTGGTTGCAATATAAGAGCTGAAGTGGCCTTGTTAGACACATCACCATGCTGTTGATCTGGACGTGAGTCACCTCTACAGAGGGACATCAGCTGTGGGACTGCTGATAGAGGGCAATGTGTACCTATTGGTAAGGATAAGTGACGTTGCCATGGTAACCAAAGTAAAGCCCTGCAATCTCACATTGTTAAAGGCTTTTTCATGAAAAAGGTGATCTGTAATACTTGGACCATACCCAAATAGTAGCGATGTTTACCCTTTGTGTGGTTTAACTAGCAATTAGTACAATTTGGACTGGAGTATACGTTCAATGTGCTACAACCCCAATGTGGACACACCGTGAATGGATTTCTGTGATGGACGTGCATTTGGGTCATTATTGTGCTGGTCCCAAGCTGAAGTGAAGGTGTGCTTCTGCAGTTGAATCACAGCAACTATTTCCGTCTCCTTTCCGACTCCCGGGCCATGCTAAGTTGGGTAGTCTTCACTTCCTTTCTGTGTGTCCAACTCAATTGCTCGCTGTCAATGGTATTGTTGTATGCATGTCCTGTTGGAGGGACCTGTCCACGTGGGAACAGGCAGGTGTGGCAGGGAAGTTTGGTGAGACCTGTCTATATATAGCAGTGCTGTATTTAGAAATTTCTTCAAAGGGGGCAAGATTAAGGTTTCAAGAAATAAGGGGGGCTTTTAAAATATGACGTATGCGAGACTGGATAAGTTTTCCAAGGGGGGCGAGAATATAGCAAAGGGGGGCGAATGCCTCCCTGTGCCCCCCCCCCTAAATGCACCCCTGTAAAGTGGTCACTGTATAAAGCAACTATCTGTCTAAAGCAGCCAGCCTCCTTGTCTATAGCAGTCACTGTATAATGCGGCCACCTGTCTAAAGCAACGAGCTTCCCCTGCTCCAAACATTTAGTATACTGTGGAACCTGTCTATAGTGGCCAGTGTATCATGCAGTCCCCTGTCTAAAGCAGGAGGCTTCCTCTAAGTACCCTGGAACCTGTCTATAGTGTGTGCAGCATCTCCCTTTATGTGCATCCCCACCCTTTACAGTGTGCGGCAAGGTGAGGTATTTGTGCTGAAGAACAGGATGGACGACAACTGGGCCTGGGGCACGTCGCAGCTCTCGGGAAACAGTGGCATCATCCCTCTTGTCATCATGGAGGAGGTGAGAGGAGAGAACCACTGGTACTACGGGAAGGTCTGGTTCCGGCCTGACGTGAGCAAGGACAGAGCAATCGAACTGCTGAAGAAAAGTGAGCCTCCAAAGAGACTTTGTCAGCCGTGTCTTCTTTAACCATTCACATTCTCTGACCATAGCACATGTTACTGTAGCTCTTGCTGGGGTAAGATCATGGCATGCTGGCTACTTAACGGGACAATGTTTTGATTAGCCTTTATTCTTTGTATCCATGCTGCTGGACTACCACGAATCATCAGCCATTCATACTCTGTCAGATGTACTGTGACAATCCCCGGGCAATCGTGGACTGTCAGGCGTCCATACTCATTTCCCCCTTGTCTGTGCTTCCCTGACAGTCAGAGATACACTATCAACTCCCTGACACCCACAGGGACTATCAGAGTAACTGCCACAAGTGTGGGGTGGTCCGTGAAGGACCTAGACTGAACCATAGGATACACCCCCACTCCTGTCCCTCCCACCCCTGCCCCACCCCTGCCCCACCTACTCACCCTCCCACTCCTGCCCCACCCACCCACTCAGCCTCCTACTCCCTCTGTCCCCTGCCTGCAGGAAGGGTCGTTGGTAGCTTCATTGTCCGTCCCTCGGCCTGTGGGTATTCAATGGCAGTGCTCACACTGAATGGGGTGCAGCGCTTTCTCATTGAAGAATTGAGCTCATTTCACTACTTTCTCAGTCTCGGAGGGAGGAGTTACTCCAGGTGTGTGTGTGTGTGTGTGTGTGTGTGTGTGTGTGTGTGTGTGTGTGTGTGTGTGTGTGTGTGTGTGTGTGTGTGTGTGTGTGTGTGTGTGTGTGTGTGTGTGTGTGTGTGTGTGTGTGTGTGTGTGTGTGTGTGTGTGCAGATCACTGTTTCTGTAACCTCCTCTATCAGCATTGATGACATCATTGAGCGTTACAAGACTGAAGACATAAGTGCAGGAGTGAGGCTAACAGAGCCGTTGGATGTGGTGAGTACTGAACTGCGGAGCGTGTGGTAGGAGCGGTTGGATGGGGTAGGGTAGGAGTACCGTGCTGAGCAAGATATACGTACGTATCTGTAGAAGATGCACGAATGCTACTGTCCTTTCTTGGTGTTTGGTGTATTTACGGTTTGCTTGTCCTCTCCTTCCCTTCTTCCCCCCTCCTCTCTCCCTTCCTCTCCTCCCCTTCTCCCCCTCTCCTCTTTACCTCCCCCCTCCTTCCCTCTCCTCCCTTCACCCCTCCTCCCCTCCCTCTCCCCTCACCCCCTCCTCCCCTCCCCTCCCCTCCCTCTCCCTCTCCCCCCTAATGTGGTGTACAGGGTCCTCTCCCAACCACCTCCTCTGGTGTGAAGAACTTTGAGCAGCCTCAGTCTGTTCCTCCACCCATACCAAACATGCCAAGACCGACAGAGCATGGTAACGGAAGAAAACCCACCAACCTCTTGAAGGCCCACTTCCTGACCAAAAAGGGGAGGAAACTTGTCGGCAAGTGGAAGTCCATGTGCCTCGTGCTGGACCCCCAGGAGGGAGAACTGCAGTTCTACGAGAAACCATCCAACCATCGTGCCAAAGCCCTTCTAGACCTGGTCCATTGCCGAGTGTTCCCTGTCCATAGGAGTCTGACCGGGATGAGTGACTCGTTTTGTATCCTCTCGCGCTATGGTAGGGAGGAGCAGCTGTTCTACCTCGCTTGTGGAAACAGGGAGACTGCAAAGGTGTGTTGATTGTGTGCGCTTTGCTTCGCATACACTGCACCCATTCCTCCCCTACCCCTACCCCTTGGGATGCAAGCCCCCACCCTAATGTCACATCGCCAGACTGCCATTTTGTAGACTCTGGCTACCTGAAAGATGGCGGAGTCTACCAAATTGGTAATCTGGCCATGTGAGTCTACATAGCCCCATCCCCTCCCCATGTGATGAATTGTACCCTTCTCTACCCTCCCTTTTCCTCCCCTCTCCTCCCCTCTCCTCCCCTCTCCTCCCTTCTCCTCCCCTCTCCTCCCTTCTCCTCTTTCCTCCCCTCTCCTCCCCTATTCTCCCCTCTTTTCCCCTCTCCTTCCCTCTCCTTCTCTCTCCTCCCCTCTCCTCCCCTCTCCTCCCCTCTCCTCCCCTCTCCTCCCCTCTCCTCCCATCTCCTATTTCTTCAGACATGGTTTGACACCTTAGTGGAGTGTACACACCGGTTGAGAGAAGGTGGGGCGGGGCACTCCCCAGTGTCCCCCGCCCACCAGATCCACAGCTTGCTGCTGTCTGTCCGGGAGATCAGGCTCCACAAGCCAGGCCAGTACTACTTCATAGTGGCAATGGAGAACGTCCGAGTGGGTCGCTCTGCGGTCTTTGACAGAGCCGAGAGTGTGTTTGAGGACGTGTACAAGTTTGAGTGAGTTTACTTTTGCTGTTGCGAATGAGCTACTCCAAGAGATAACACTGCGAGTGTGTGCTGTCTGATTGGTACACGTTCTGCTTCAGTTGGACCCATCTAGTGCGGCTTCCAGTGCCTAAGTTAGCTGTATTTTTCCTTTCCTCCCTTCCCCTCCCTCCTTCCCTACTCCCTCCCTTCCCCTCCCTCCCCTCCCCTCCCACCATGCAGCAACCTTCCCAATGATGCCAAGTCTGTCAGCATTGAGGTGTTCCAGAAGACCCTCTTGGTGGACAACTCATGGGGGGCAGCTGTACTCAAGTTGGAGGAACTCCCAAATGGCCAGGAAGATGACCAGTGGCACCCGGTGCTTCTGAGTAGGAGTAAGACGGCTCAAGCTAATGCAAGGATCACTGTCACTTACCAGTGTGTGTGTGTGTGTGTGTGTGTGTGTGTGTGTGTGTGTGTGTGTGTGTGTGTGTGTGTGTGTGTGTGTGTGTGTGTGTGTGTGTGTGTGTGTGTGTGGTGTGAGGTGCCATGTGCTAGTCTGTCTGCCACCCTCCCTGCCTTCCCCTCCAGCACGAACCCATCCTCGACATTGCTCGGTACAGAAAACTGCAAGACGTGCTCTTCTCACCAGACAAGCTCAAGTACCTTGACATTATGGCCAACATCTTCCGTCATCACCATGCCGACCTGGCTCGGGTACTGGTCCACCTATACGGCACTGGGAATTGCGGAATTGTGCCCCTTATCATTGAAGCAAGCACTAAAGTAGTGACAAAGGAAGGTACGTACATTCATACATTTATTGCAGCACCATGTA
Organism: Ianthella basta; assembly: GCA_964019415.1. Lineage (NCBI taxonomy): Eukaryota > Metazoa > Porifera > Demospongiae > Verongiida > Ianthellidae > Ianthella > Ianthella basta. The sequence goes on along the minus strand of OZ025884.1, from coordinate 6,369,037 downwards.
GTGTAGTCCTTGACTCTTCAGCTCTCCCTTCTTCCATCTCTTCTTGCTCCCTCCTCTCCTTTCCTCCCTCCCCTCCCTCCCTCCTTCCCCTCCCTCCCTCCTGCCCCTCCCTCCCTCCTGCCCTCCTCTCTCTCCCTCCCTCCTCCCCCTCCCTCCCTCCTTCCCCTCCTTCCCTCCCTCCATCCCTCTCTACCCATCTCTCTCTCCACCATTCCTTCCACACAGAGAATGTCGCCACACTGTTTCGCTCCAGTTCCCTGGCAACCATGCTCATGGACCAGTACATGAAGCAGACGGCCAGTGACTACCTTCGCTGGGTCCTTCAGGACAGTGTCACTTGTATCCTGGAATCACCGGATTCTTGTGAGGTGGGCGTGACCAGAGGGGTCGTGAGGGACCCACTGATGTGATGTGCTGTCATGCAGTGATAGAACTGTTGTATTAGATAGCAGTATTGTTTGACTGTTGTTTGTTGTTGAACTGTTGTTTTTGTTGTGTTGTTTGACTGCTGTTTATTGTTCAAGTGTTGTTTGTTGTTTGATTGTTGTTTGTTGTGTCTATGTATGTTAACATGTTGTTGTTTGTATTGATGTTTATTATATTTTTGCTGTTAGTTTGTTGTCTGTTGAGTTTATGTGTTTGTTGTCACAGATTGACCCAAGTCAGACACAAGTGACAGAAATGAACTTGGAGAGACTGAAGCTCCACCTCACTGATGTGGTGGACAAGATATTTCACTCCCCAGACAAGTGCCCCAGGTACGTACACAGCAGTCATTCCACTCCCTGCCTGTTGCCTTCTCTATCCCACCCCATCCACACACAGAGCACTTCTCTTCACTGACCACACTCACCTCCTCCCCCCCCTTTCTCCCCTTCTCTCCCCTCATTCCTATTCCCTTTCCTGCTCCCCTCTCCTCCCCTCCCCTCCCCTCCACCCTTCCCTTCTGCTTCTCTCCCCTCCCCTCCCCCCTTCCCTTCTGCCTCTCTCCCCTCCCCTCTCTCCCTTCATTCCTCTTCCCATCCCCTCTCCTCCCCTCTCCACCCTCCCCTCCTCTCTCCCCTTCCCATCCTGTAGGCCATTGCGGCACATCTTCTACAATCTGAGGCAAATGGTATCCCAGAGATGGCCTGACAACACCACTGTCAGTGTCACAGCAGTGAGGTGGGTGGGACGGGAGGGGAGGGCTGAGGTGGGTGGGACAGGAAGGGTGGGGCTGAGGTGGGTGGGACAGGAGGGGAGGGGCTGAGGTGGGTGGGACGGGAGGGGAGGGGCTGAGGTGGGTGGGACAGGAGGGGAGGGGCTGAGGTGGGTGGGACAGGAGGGGAGGGGCTGAGGTGGGTGGGACAGGAGGGGTGGGACTGAGGTGGGTGGGACAGGAGGGGTGGGGCTGAGGTGGGTGGGACAAGAGGGGTGGGGCTGAGGTGGGTGGGACAAGAGGGGTGGGGCTGAGGTGGGTGGGACAAGAGGGGAGGGGCTGAGGTGGGTGGGACAGGAGGGAAGGGAGTTCTATGTTGCTATTTGAGGCCAAGAGAGGCTGGCTGTTTTAGAGGTGGCTGCACTATACAAACATTCCATGCCCCCTACTCTAAATGCTGCCGCCATTTTGTCACAAGCACCAGAGTGCAGTGCAGTGCTTTACAGTAACTGCTATAGACATGTACACTGAAGTCATGTGACGTTCTCTCTCTGTGGTGCTCTGCTTGCAGTGGTTTCCTCTTCCTTCGGCTGTTCACTCCTGCGTTGCTCAAACCTCAGTTATTTAGCTTGAGTGAAGGTGAGTGTGTGTGTGTAGTGTGTGTGTGTGTGTGTGTGTGTGTGTGTGTGTGCGTGTGTGTGTGTGTGTGTGTGTGTGTGTGTGTGTGTGTGTGTGTGTGTGTGTATTTGTGTGTGTGTGTGTAGTGTGTGTAGTGTGTAGTGTGTGTGCGTGCGTGCGTGCATGTGTGTGGGCGTGTGCGTGTGTGTGTGTGTGTGTGTATTTGTGTGTGTGTGTGTGTGTGTGTGTAGTGTGTGTGCGTGCGTGCGTGCATGTGTGTGGGCGTGGGCGTGTGTGTGTGCGTGCATGCATGCGTGCGTGCATGTATGGAGGGGCGAAGTGGTCTGGGCTACATGAGACTGCCCACACCGCACACACACGAATACACACACACACATTTACACTTCTCCTCTGCACTGGTTCTTTCCAGGGCGCTCTTCTCCCACGGCAGAGAGGACACTCAGTCTAATGTCTAGAATTCTGCAAAAGCTTGGCAACCAAACTATGTTCAAAGCCAGGGTATGTGCAAGTAGTAGGAGAAGGGACAGCGTGTAGTAATTTTACAGGGTCTTGCTCCCTCCTACTCACAGGACACCTATTTGCTGAACTTGAATGACTTCCTTAAAGAACGCAAGCAACAAATGAGCAACTTTATTGATGACATTTCAGTAAGTGTGGCTCGTGTAGATGTGTTGGGGATTTGGTGTCTGTCTGTCCGTCTGTCTGTCTGTCTGTCTATGTACTTAATTGTGTCAGATTGTCAGTGTGTGTGTGTGTGTGTGTGTGTGTGTGTGTGTATGTGTGTTTATTTGTGTTCCTCTATTAGAATGAGCCCACATGTCCAAGTGAGGAGCCTTTAGATGGAGACCCAACTAGAGACTTTGCTGAGATTTGCATTCTGTGCCGAATATACAGGAAAGATCTGGAGAAGTTCTGTGGCGTAGAAGTAAGTATACATGTCCACCCCCTCTCCACCCTCCCTCCACCCTCCCACTCCACCCTCCCTCTCCATCCCCTCTCCACCCTCCCTCCACTCTCCCTCTCCATCCCCTCTCCACCCTCCCTCTCACCCTCCCTCTCCACCCTCCCCCTCTCCACCCTCCCTCTCCACCCTCCCTCTCCATCCTTCACCCCCCTCTCCACCCTCCTCCCCTTTCATCTCCACCCCCTCTCCCCTCCCTCTCCACCCTCCCTCTCCATCCTCCCTCTCCATCCTCCACCCCCCTCTCCACCCCCCTTTTCACCCTCCTTCTCCACCCTCCCTCTCCCCTCCCTCTTACATCACCCTCCCATCTACACTACACCTTCTTCTTGTAGCCCAATCTCAAAGGTCTATTGACTGCACTTGACAGTGTTGAAAGGGCAGCAAAGATGTCTTAACTTCTACTACCAATGCAGAGTTAGCGAAGCTAATTTGATTCACACAAGTTGTTAAGTACATTTATATGACCCAATTAATGCAGCATGCTGTGTTAACGAGTTTTATGTGCATTTTTTGTCCAATTTCGAATTAATACGTGTCACTGGTGTACTATGTAGGTAATATATGTGTGTCTTCCTTGTATGGTGCATTGATAAGGACTGTGGTGATCAGTTAACTGAATCCAGTGTTCTCTCTAGTCTGTTTCTGAAGGTAGTGTAGCACTGGACGGCATCGACTTTTACTGCATGATTGTCGTGCTACGTACCTTAGGTCTGTGACACGAGTGATATGTATACCCAAGGTGTATTTGGTGGAATCAAGGGGACTAAATCAGTACATACAGACGTTTTCGGGTTGGTTGTCCACACCGGGCACCGGGTACTGGACGAAATCATGGTATTATATACATAAACATAAGCAGTATTGCTGTATAAAATCTCTAGCTCGCAATCTATGTCAACACTAGATTTAGATTTAGATCTAGATTAGATCCCCCTGACTCCTGATATCTGGATATTAGTTGAAGTTGATTTGAAGTTTGAGTTGAAGTTATTTGAAATTGATCCAGTTGCTGCGCTTATGCTCAGAAACTCCCCCCCACCAGTACCCTTACGCAGCAATGAGCCTTTACTGCATCAGTACATGCTTACCCTCCCGCATAGCAGAGCTTAACAGCCACTGAATTAGCAAGGGCGGATCCCGGGGTGTTTCCAAGGTTTCCAGAAACTGGTCAGATCACCTCTGGCTAGTATTTGCATGTATCAGTCTTATAATGTCTATGCTTCCTAGTCATAAAAGTTTCTCGATCTGCCCTAGATTAATTTTGGGACATAATGTCCTTTGCTAGGAATTAGTTGAATGTTTTTGTGCCAGTGGACGGCTCACACGTACGCCTGACTATTAGCTAGTACCTGGCTTTGTAAAGCTGCTAGCAGAATTAGGAGCTATTGAACACTGCAGGCTGTTAACCTTCCTTCACTGTGTTGACCCGGTCTCATGTGGTTGCACGATCCATGATGTCTTATGGCCACACACACAACTACACAGAATTGGGTCAACACAGCAGCGGTCTCACTGTGTTGACCTAGCCCCCCTGTGGTACGATTCCCGGCGGCGGAGCTAGCTAGCTGCGGCACTGGATAGTAGACCTAGCTGGTGTAGCGGTGCCGGCTGGTGTAGCGGTGTCGGCTGGTGTAGCGGTGCCGGCTGGTGTAGCGGTGTCGGCTGGTGTAGCGGTGCCGGCTGGTGTAGCGGTGCCGGCTGGTGGAGTTACGTAAGCTGGTATGCATTCATATTCCCACAGCCTGTATACAGCTAATCGTAGCTTGGCATCCACTTAATTGACAATTAAGAATCCATCATATTGCCGTCCCAACACCATGCAAGGCATCTCTTCCTCATATACCTGTCTAATGCACAGTACACATACAAATATGATAATTATGCATTAAAATGTAAAGTGGCCGAGATGAAAGTGAAGTCATGTGGTCACAGTCTTCTGGCCTTCCTCGGTCGACAGCCATTGTGGGGCACTGGGGTCACATCTGTGATGGACAAGATGTTCAACCCACCGTCCTGGAGACCTTTGATAGATGCCTACATGTGTGAATGTACAGGACACTCTGTGGTGACTGCACATGGTGACGGAGGGTACATACCTCTACAGTAGAACTCCTTTATTAATGCATACTAAGAAGTCGGGAATACCTTTCTTCCCTTTCCGAGTCCCTTGAGTTGTACTCTGACCTTTTGTATGCCGAGCCCTAGTGCCTTCTGTATGTGTGGGGTAACACCAGTATATGGTCACCTGGTAAATAACATGTGCAGCATTGGTAGGCTATTAGCTATTAGCATGCGCACATACACACACACACATACACATTCACCCACGCACACACGTCACACCCTTCACTTGAGCTCCCCTCTCCTACCACTCAAACAGCTTAGCTACAGCACGGCCTCCACAACCACTCACACTTGCTGCAGTGGCACCTGCAGACTCAGCAGCAAATGTAGTGCCTCTTCTAGCATTCTTGAAACCAACAGACCCCTGAAAAGAGCAAATAACAAGCAAACAATAAAATGGGGTGCACTGAATTTCATGATCACATCAGTCTACTTGTTCAGCATGCACCAAAGAAGACAGCTGGTGAGCACTGCACAGCCGCATGCATGCTCTGTGTGTGATGTGACTCACTGCAGAAGCCCAGCACAGGACCTTCCCTGTATAGGATAGGAGCAGAGTAACAGTGTGTGTACTTGTGTGTGTGTGTGTGTGTGTGTGTGTGTGTGTGTGTGTGTGTGTGTGTGTGTGTGTGTGTGTGTGTGTGTGTGTGTGTGTGCGAGTGCGTAAGTATAAAGACAAAGCACATCATACGCTAACAAGAACAACATCATGACAGGGGAAAATTAGATCATTTAATGCAACACACGTCTCCCCCGGCCCGCTTCCTCTCTTGCCTTTGCTGTTCGACACTGTGCACATCGTATTGTTATCTGTGGCTTTAACGTGGACTATCGGAAGTTCTTCCCATTTGGTAGCATCTATCCTGCGCAAACAGGACGTTGCGCTCAGCAGGCGAAAGTGGAGGTCCCTGGAAAGTGGCTGCCGGACAATTCGCCACAAATACTGCTGTAAAGAACCAGCAGCCATTTTATCGCCGGCACACAGACCGCCCACTCAATAAATTAAAATCGAGGAGACGAAAATGTCATAATTATTATACCGTGGAAATAATATAATCAATGCGATATAGTTGCAAAGAGATTCGTACAAAATAGATCAATAAAAAGCGGGCAATAATCAGTCGCTGTCCTCCTCAGATTCCTCCTCTGCGTTCTGCAGCCATGTGATCACCGGCTGCAAGAGGTCGACAATCTGGGTGTTTCTCTCCTCGCCCTTCAAACCCTCATACCACTGAAGGATCTGTGTCTCTCCCATAATGTCCATGTCATACAAATGCACGATCACGCGTGCAAAGATGGACAGTATGTTAGGATGGAGCAGAGCAAAGTCGGCCATTCCCTCCAACACGGCAATCTGTGTTGCTTCCGTCTTGATGTAGTTCTTCAGCATTTCTTCACGCGAGGTGAATGCACTCTTCACGTATGCTAGAAGCTCCTTAGCCTGCCCGGGTGTGCCTGTTGTTGTAGGAGGACCCTCTAGAATCGCCTTCACCACTGCAAGGGGGACATCAGCAATGGGAATGTTGTAAGCGTGTTTGGAGGCATTTATCTCGAGTGTGAGATTTTCGGAAGACACTTCCTCGGCAATTCCAGACCTCACACTTTCCAGAACCTCGCCATAGAAGCAACTTGCTTCCTCCATCTCCATATCTGGCTCTGGAGAGGCTGAGCGTAGAGAAGACAGAGAGCTGAAAGAGGCGTCCGAGTCAGCACTCTCCTCCACGCCCCACCGCTCCATGACGATGTCTTTACTGTCTTCGCTTGCCGTTGAAGGGATGACCCATCTCCTTCCGTGGCTTTCCGGCCCAAACTGAGGTGAAGGTGTATCCATGGCCTCTGGGGGAACAAATGCCTCTTCATCATCTGAATCAAACCCAGAGCTGGCGAGGAAGTCCTTGCTATCCTGTAGAGTGATGCGTGTGCCCGGAGCGACAGAATGCCCGGGTCCGATGACCACATTGTACGATATGATACAACCCGGTTGAAGGGTGGATTCAGCCTTGATGATGGCAGAATTGCAAACGATAGATTGAGTGATGCGGCACCCATCCTCCACCACCACACCGTCCCACAAGTACGACCCACTAATGATAACATTCTCACCAATCTTGCAGCCTTTACCAACGACAGTCTTTGTTAAAGAGCTGTTTGCACCAAGGCTGCAATGGGGGCCAATAACGACGTCTTCTTCGAGCACACTTCCCCGAGCTAGTGTGATGTTCTGTCCCATGTACACATTGCGGCGGCTGTACGAGTACGGAGGAGAGGTACAGAACATGGGTTTGTCGGGAACAAGAGGGTATACCCAGCGATGAATGACGTCCTTGCTGATCGCATCGTACGTGTGCAAATTTGACACCCGCGCTGCATACTGGTCGGTGATAACATGCACAAAGATGTTGTTGCCCAGGATCTCCTCGTTGACCAATATACCTCTGACAAAGTGATCCCGCGTTTCGTAGTCAAAGTTGTCGGAGAAAATTGCAGGTACGTGCGGCGAACACACCGAAATGTGACAATCCAGGAGGTCGTATCGCAGGTCCACAACTTTACTGCTGGTTTTCTTCAGCACATCCAAGGGAACGGTCATGTGACGTTTCTTCATCGTCTTCTCATAGTGCACCAGGCGGTCATTGCTCACATCAACAACAACGAGGATGTCATCTTCAGAGCTTCTTGTACGGTGGTTCGGTGAAGCCTGTTTGTACACCACTGTCATAATCGCCATTTTGTCCACCTTTCTTCTCTCCTTATGGGCTGCAATGACAGCTCTGAGGTCCAGATTCGCAACGAGGTCTCCTGACACCAAGATGAAGTCAGAGCGAATGAGAGACCTTGAGTCAATGTCCCTGAGTACGTCTCCGATGGAGATGGGACCACTCGAGCTCAGCACAGTAATAGTGGCTGGGCATGAAGGAGCACAGAACTCGGATGCTTCAATGTATTCCTTCATCTTGTCTGCGTGTGCTTTGCAGTACACGAATATCTCCTTCACCCCATTGGCTACCAGGAGCTCCAGAGAGTAGTTGATGAGCGGTGTGTTCACCAAGGGGAGGAGGGCTCTGGGTTGCTCCACGGTAATGGGTAGGAAGCGGTAGTTGAAGCTGTCGGCTAAAAGCACCGCTTGGATCACATCTTCCGCGTCCCACTTCTCTGTCACTCCTACCTTCTTCCCTCCCTTGGCGCTCTTCTTACTCATGACTCAATCGATCTGGAACTACCCGGCTTTTGCTGCTTGTCCACTGACTGATCAAGCGACCATTTCACCGATTCCCATACCAAGTTCAATTGCCGAATTGGGAAATTTCACGCAGAAATGGAGCAGCAACATTTGGCGGTAAGATAGGGCTGGTGTATTCACAGCCAGATAGGTAGTTCCCGAGCAAGAACCACATTCGTACGTTCTACGCTTTCTGTCCCCCTCCCAATGCAGGTGCAGACTTGGCTGGAAGGCCTGTTTGGCGAAGGGAACGTCCCAGAATATGAGATAAGGGCCGACACACTTGACGCGCTGCAGCGGCTTAGGGAGCGCCACGAGCGGAGCTGCCGAGTCACCTCCGAACTGTTGGAGGATGCGAAAAGAAAGAAACATGAATACGAATGCGAAGGTACCTTTCGTTTTATAATCAGCACAGACTCTCCACCTTCTCCAAGCGGAGGGTCTAAGCATAGTTATCTTTAGTCCAAGGGAGTCGATGGAGCATAGAGTGTGCACTCGTATGCACTGTAATTTGAGTACTACTTTAACTGTATATATATGCAGTTAATTTTTTCTTTTTTTATCTTTTCGCACTTAATTTGGGCTGGTTAATTAAGCCTTGAGCTCTTTACAAGTGTGGTATAAGATGTGCAATATAAATGAGGTTCAATGCTGCTGTTAGGGACATACCATTTGTATGGGTATACACACCCATGTCCTTCATTCACCTACACCTCCATGCAAGCCCTATTTGGGGGTCACCCGCCTCTCACCCTCATTACTAGTGCCTGATTTTCATCAAGTGGACTTTGAACCGTGTGATGTAGTGCTGTGTGTTCTCTGTAGCTATCCACTGTGTCTCCTTTGTGCACCTTGTACAGCGACACGGTTGTCCTCGGTGCATCAGTGGGTTGGCATTTCACCTGATGACTTGAGCACTGGTGGCAAGACAGCATTGGAGGCCGTGGTTGGGATAGCAGCTGACTTGAAAACAAAGGACCCATCCCAGAACAGGTGGGTGTTGTTGTGTGCTTGGTCTCCAGTCCTAGGCCTTGAATGGTATCCGAAGTCCTTGTGTGTGAGGGCTGGGACATATGTGACGCTAGAGGTGGAGGTTTGAATGGATCTCATGTATGAGACAGCACAATTGTTCAGAGCAGGTGCCTCTGCCTGTCCATCATCTGCCCCCTGTCCCTCACCTGCTGGCCCCCCCTTGTCCCCCTGTTCCCGTCAACTGCCCCCTCCACCCATCCCCCCACCTGTCCCACCCATACACATGGAACCTGTATTATGTACTATACTGTATACATTGGCTAGTAACTGTCTATTCCTATATGATGTAGGGAGAAGTAGCTGAGTGAGTGTGTGTGAATATGTGTCTGTGTGTTGTTAGTTGTCTTTGTCGTGTCGTTTATATCAGTTTACAGCTGGGCCTGCATCACCTCCAGAATAGGCAGGCAGCTGTTGAGAGTCGGCTCAAGCTCACCCGACAACAGCTGGGCAGTCTGGAGGAGAGAACGACAGATGCAAAGTCCACTGCTGCAACCTACGACAGGTTAACATCATCACACATGCGCACACTCTCAACCACTGTAGAGTTATTCTGTGAAGTAAGGGCTAGTGTGTGTGTGTATGTACACATCCAAAACGTCCCCCTGTTAACTTGTACAGAGTGATAAAAGAAGAAGATGTGCATTATCACCACTTGAGATCTTTAACAGAAGAGAGACAGAAGAACTGTCAGTTTTTAGAACAGAAATCTCGGCAGTATGCTCGGCAGTTGAAGACACTGCAGGTACGTATGCTGTGTTGGAATTGCACTATGCTATCACACTGTGGTCAGTTGAGTGCAGGGGAAATGGCGGTCTTGCTATGCAGCAAGACTAAGCTGGGTGTGGGTGTGCATGGGTGACCTGTACATTCCTTCTACCTCCCTCCTCTGTTCCCCTCCTCCCCCTTCCCAGTCTCAGTTGCAATCAAGTGGCTTTGACCCACAGATCAGTTACCCCGTCTTGTCTGACATTGGAGAGGTGGTCCCATGCATTCATTGCATTGCCTTGCATGTACCAGCTAGTTGAAGTGTCTTAACTCCTCGTGTATTCATAGGAGATACAGGCAAAGATGTCACGTCTGGAGTCTGTTAATGCTCAGTTGGACGCATATAAAGATTTGCCTGCAGTGAGTGTTCACTTCACCATCACCACCTTTGCACTCACATGCCCTGGTGGAGTGGGGCTTGCTAGTACAGTTAGTCAATTACAAAGCACTGATGTGTCCATTCATTTTATAGTCTTTGGACCAATAATATTGCTTATAGCTATCTCCTTCCCTATGTACAATTACATGTACACGTGCAATGGCAGGGGGCACATGTCACATATGGGATTCACTGGTCCAGATGACCTTTAGTATGACCTGCCAAATGGAACAGTTTTGCCTGTGACTATATGGAACGAATGTGTCTATTTGCCTGCAGGACATTGGACTGGCTCGGCTGAAGCTTGAGGAGGCAAAACAGGAGCTGGTGAGGTTGGAAGATGTGTGTGTTGGCAACTGGTGCCCTGTTCAGTACTGTATCGATCTTGCCCATGTACGTAGGTTGCTCTTGAAGAAGAATTGGCAAAAAGGGTGGATCTAGTCCATGCAGACCGATGATTGCCCGCGCATGTGTAATAATGACGTCGGCATGTTTAATTAAGGGATTTTCCCTTGAAGAGCACCTCACTATGTACATGTTCGAAGTGATTCCGCACTTGTATTTAGGCATAGTAGAGGATGCGATGGCGGTGGACTCCCGTCGTCCGGAGTACAGTCACATTGACTGCGTGCTGTCGCTGTGCCACAGGGATCCGAATTGGAGGGGTGCCCTGAAGAGCAAACTGAGGAGTTGGGTGGTGGTGCTGTGCGACCTGCCTACAGAGGACTTGCTGACTAACCTGCCGCAATGCGTGGAGTTCATACGCGAGGGAGTAAGCGAGGAAAAGAACGTACTGGTTCACTGGTAAGCCAGCCCCATCCCAATGTGCAGGGAGGTCCAGTGCAGCTGTGCATGGGCAAGAGCAGATCTTTGACCAGGTGTACAACAACTCCAGTTGCTTGCCTTGAATGTGGTTGTATTATGGTTTCATCTGTATTAATTCTTACTCCTTGTGCAGTTCCCAGTGTGTCTCTAGAAGTCCTGCAGTAGTGATGGCGTACCTAATGTGGAGTACTGGAATTTCAGTAAAGGACGCCTTAAAGAAATTGCAAGACATCCAACCAGATATTAGGTAGGGCACAAATGTCCAATGGTAACTTAGGACTGTGAAGAACAGGTTCTGGTCACAAGACTAACACACACTGTACCTTGTAACAGAAGTGGTTGGTGCTGTATTAGACACCCAAGGAAGTATCTGGCATACAGACCATCTGTCATTATTGCTCTTCAGATATCCACACAGCTGTTTCCAGTGCCAGTTTGGCCTGCTAGAGTCTTGTACAGTGTCACTCTCCTCTCTCTCCATCTTGCTATGCAGACCTAATGTGGGGTTCATGTACCAGCTGAAGCTGTGGGAGGCAATGAAGTGCTCACTAGATGAGGGCCACAAGCAGTACAAAGCGTACCGTCTTCAGCTGTGGGCAAGGAGGATGAAGGAGAGTGGATACTCTGAAGTGATGGGACTTGCCACTGACCCAGGCACAGACCCAAGTGCGAAGCAGCCTGGAGCAGGAGCTGGAGAGAAATGCTTCAAATGTAGAAAATGCAGGTATACAGTGCACATGGCGAAGAGCTATTATTTCACACTTTACAGTGCAAGTTGCTCATTGCGATTGGAACCAGTTGCTATTTAGACTATGCTCTTGTTTATTCCCTTGTAAAGGAGACCCTTGTTTGCTGAAGGTAATATTCTGCAACATGAACTTGGTATGGGCCAGGAGTCATTCAAGTGGCACAAGAGGGAGGTGCCCCTCTCATTAGCCCCTCAAGAGGCAGTGGGCGTGTCCCATAGTGTGCCCTCACCCCTCTTTGGAACTGCTGGTGCTTTGAGCAATGTTGCCCAAAATTGCACTTCTCATTTCATTGAGCCTATCGAATGGATGGGACCTGTCATCATAGGCACTCTTACTGATACACTTTGCTGTCCGAAATGCAGTGCTAAATTGGGCTCCTTCAACTGGGCCGGTGAGCGATAGGAATGGCCGGCACAACATCAGAACACAGAAGTTGATCATATACGTTTATATATACCGCATGATGTGTGCTAAAGGTTGAAGCAGGGTCTTTGCAGCTGGTACTTCTGTGAGTTAGAACAGGTCTCTGAATACCAGGTTCTGCTTGTACCCCATGTCAAGATGTGCAGCTATTAATGTCAACTGCTCATGCATGCATTGTCTCCTTGTGAGACCAGTTGAGGGTGTTGTGTATCTACTTTGCATTGTTTGATCTGTGTATGCAGGCAGCCAATGCTCATGTGGAAGGTGGGTGACTCCTGCATTTCAACTGCACAAGACAAAGGTGGACTGAACACCATGAAGCACACCCCCTGGTCACACATGCACACACACACGTATGTGCGCACACTCACACGCACGCACACACACAAACAGATAGGCATGTACATCCTCAATATTAATGCAATGCAAGTACCAATATTAGTACTGTACATAAACTTGCAGCAAACAACTATACAAATGGGCATACATAACACATATATATATAGGTGGGTAATTTTTTATTTTTATTTTTTTGTGGTGTTTTTGTGGTGGGTAATTGTATATACAGTAAATGTTGTGCTATTAACGCACACAACATAGCACCCATCATAGGCTTGAATATACACTGATGTATTACCACGACAACCAAAGTGACCAATACATTGCGTGTAGCTACTCGGGACATGAGCACCAATACTGCAATGTCTGGCAACAGACATGAATTGACTTCTGTTTCAAGATAGTTCCATCTTCGGCGACTTTTACAAGGGATGAATCATCTTTGTTACAACATGGGCTAGATGTCACTCGTAGCCGACTCTTTGTCGCTCTATGCTTCTGGTCCCTGGTCATCCCTGTCTTCACTTGAGCTGTAGCAGAGTCGTCATAGTGGATTGATCTTGCCGGGCACCAGGCAGGTCTGATAGGTAAGCTGGAACTGCTGCTGCTACTGTTGAGGGAGTTGCTCAGGGACAACTTTGAGTTCTCCGCCTTCTGCTTTTTCCAAGTGTCATATGCTTTCTTTGCACTTGTTTCCTTGTCAATTGCAGCCTCCCATTCAGCCTGTTCTTTCTTCTTCTTTGCAGTCCGCTGCTTTTGTTGCTGCTCTTTCAGAGTTTCTGATTTCTTTTTCTCCCAGGCCTCAAATGCAGCTTTGGCTGCAGCAAGCTTCTCTTCTTCTTCGACCTTCTTCTTTTCAGCTTCTTCCAGCTCTTGCTTCTTTCTTTCTTTGTGTTGTGCTATAAGAATCTTGCCCTTTTTGTCCCTCCACACTTCCAGGGCCTCTACAGATGTGGCAGCTTTCCTGTCAGCCTTCTCCCTGTCCTCAGCCTCTGCTTTATCTGTGCAGCAATATGTACAATAGACCAGTGCAAGCATTAATACAGGGGCTGCAGCTGTTACACAAGGCCAGCATATGGGGGGGGGGGGGTCCTAGGTGAGGTACACAGTAACACTTAGCCCAGGGACAGTTAGGGGCAGGCCCAGGTTTCCTGATTACAGAGGTGTCTTGTATCCCTTAAGAGTTTATCAGTGCATGTGTAAGTCCTCTATTACATTATTAAAACTAGTGACCAGTGACTGGTGCATTGGGCACCATGCCATCCCAACCAGGATGAGCATAGCTCTGTGTAGGGATACACATGCAGACATGCTCAACACATGACAGTCCATTGCACCATGACAGACATGCTCAACACATGACAGTCCATTGCACCTTGCATGACAGACATGCTCAACACATGACAGTCCATTGCACCATGCATGACAGACATGCTCAACACATGACAGTCCATTGCACCATGACAGACATGCTCAACACAAGACAGTCCATTGCACCATGGTGCAAGGATGGGCACTGTTCAAGAAGTGAGAAAGTGTAGTTCTCCAAAGAATATCAAGAATGATGCCAATACACTGAGCACCTACGTAGTCTTGTGCAGCTATTTCTCTACATTGTGAGATGACAGTGTGAGACCAGCCTGCATCCATAGCTGCTAGGAGAGATAGGGCCACTCACCTTTGTCTCTTAACTTTTCCTTCTGTGCCTTTGCAATCTGTTCTTTCTTTCTTTCTTTCCAATCTTCCACAGCCTTTTCACACTTCCCTTTGTAATTTTCTTTATCTTCCTTTTCCTTCTTCTCAAGTGCTATTCTCTCTGCAGTTTCCTTTCGCTGCTGTTCTGCAAGGCGGTTCTCCTTGCTTCTGCGCCATTCATTATAGACGGACTGTCGCATACTAGCACTGCTGGTTTGTCCTTGCACAGTGCTCTTCTTTGCACCACCGCCTATCTGCTTCTTCACGTCCGTTTGTGACGAGGACGCATTGTCTTTTGCAGACTTACCAGAAGTTTTTGTTTCTTTAGACTGATTGCCAGAACGTTTTACGGTAAGTGATACAGCTTCTTCTTCGCTATTCTCTGACATTTCACTTGCTATCGAAGACTCAAATTCATCGCTTCCGTATCCAGCTGGTACGCCTTCGCCCGCCATGTTTTAGATGTTGCCCCGCCCATTCTATGGGGAATCCCCTGTCATTTGGTTGAATGGCGACGGAGGAACCCGACGGTCCCATCCGGAGCGGATATACTGCGTCGACTTGGAGTCGCGTACTGATTCACTTGACAAGTTGGAAAATCATTTCCTCCTAAGCGTGGTCACTCCGCCAAGCGCCACTGGAGAACAGCGTCTGCCCGTAACGACGTCAACATGCCGATGTTGTGGGTCTTTGGTGAGTGACGCACCCTCGAACGCAGCTCTTCTCTCTCTGTCCAGTTCGTGTTTGTACCGTATCTACTCTCTTGTTGGACAGTTAACTTTGGGGCTGTTCCTGAGGCGCTTTCGGGCGAGCAGCTGTACGTGCAGTGTAGCATTGGTTCGCAGAAGGCCAGCACGGACCCCACCCGGGAGCACCCTCCCGTGTGGTTCACAGAGATGTGTTTGTGAGTGGCGCTGTAGCGGCAGGGATGGACCGACGTGCATGGTGGCATGCTTGATTGTAGCTGCATGCGTGCCCGAGCTACTTGTGGACGCTGCAAGGGAAGTGCCTGCACTGCTCCAATCAGTTCACGGAATGTGTTTTGTGTGTTTACTGTGTGTGCTTAATGGAGCTTATTAATGCTGTGTGTGTGTGTGTGTGTGTGTGTGTGTGTGTGTGTGTGTGTGTGTGTGTGTGTGTGTGTGTGTGTGTGTGTGTGTGTGTGTGTGTGTGTGTGTGTGTGTGTGTGTACACGCATGTGTATATGTGTGTACTTAGAGTCCTCCAAAATGCTCTGATGCCTGTCAGCTGTAACATTACAATTAAAGTACATCCACTGGTACACCTC
Source organism: Ianthella basta (assembly GCA_964019415.1). Lineage (NCBI taxonomy): Eukaryota > Metazoa > Porifera > Demospongiae > Verongiida > Ianthellidae > Ianthella > Ianthella basta. Next base: position 6,353,457 of record OZ025884.1, on the reverse strand, counting down.
CCTTGCTCTATACTGCCCCACACAGTGGAGATGCCAACCAGACAGATGCCGTCCTGATAGAACTAAAACAGAAGGGATTTCTTTGGGACTCTGTGGTAGCTTCAGTGTCTGCTCCTCTCAAGTTTGTCCCTTACTCCTCACAGGTGAATACATCAGTCTTTCTTGTTGTTCTGTATGTATGAGTGATTCTAATCTGTAGCCATGGCAACATGCTATCCACCTGGAAACCACGGTGAAATGCTCCACTGCTGAAAACGTGTATACACAGCCATATGTTGTCTCGTCACTCTGACACATGTCAAATGTCTCAAGGCGTTCTGCAGTCAGTATACCCAGTGTGACAGGGTCCTCTCTTGCGATTTAGATTCATAGCCGCTGGAAGCACTGTTGATTTCAGATCTGCAAGAGGTTGGGGAATTGAAAGAAGCAAGGCCAATTTAGCTAAATTAATAGTAAACGGTGGGGCATAATGGCAAATAACAGACCTTTAATTGTAAAGATGCACCAATTCGGCCATCTAGTTTTGGACAACAATTTGATCTGAAAACGCTTCACGTTAGTGCCTTGGATGCTCACTCTTCATTGGTTACGATGAAGTACAGCTATTGTGAGGAAGGACAAGCAGCGTATAGTTGTAGGATACATTCCTATGCTCTGGTGATGTTCATGTGTAACCAGGCATGCATGGTAACACGTTTCCGTGGTGATATTTGTAAACATGGCAACATAATATTATAGTTTTGCAATGATGCATAACCTATTCTAACTCCAGCACGGTGATGGTACCTGGGTCCAGATGGTGAGCAAGGGAGACACTCAACCGTCTGACAAGCACCGTCTCTTCTTGGACCTGAGGTTCGAATTTCCTGATGGTGAGTACTGTGTTGTTTAACTCAAACACTTGCCCATGTAAGAGCAGGATATTCTGTGTATCTAGTGCCAGTTTGTGGGACAACATTTGATGCTCCTCCACATCTTGTCTGAATACATGACACGCACTGCATTACATCATACCACATGTTACCATTTATAGAACTGGCCGTGTGTGTATAAGTACGTATGTTGTGTAGTGTGTAGTGTAGTGTAGTTGTGGTTTTGTGTGAGTACGTACGTATGGCCCTCTCTCGCCGTCTTAGCCATACTCCTCTCCTCTGTAAGGGTTTTGTTGCAGGCTCTTGGTCCCTTGGAGGAAGGGAAATGAATCAGATTGTGTTGTAGGCTGTGAATGCTTCTGTTTCATTGCTTTCCCCTTCTTCCCTGCCAGATTTGACAGAGAGTGAGAAAGCAGCTCTTGAAAGCAAGCTCCCTGTTCTGACGGATGAGGTAACCAAGGAAACGCTCTCTTTATTGATTTCGTGGTTGTTATATTATGGCATGGATAGCAGCATTGGTTTGTGCAATCACTGTAAATGGAGCACCATTCAACCATCAGGGGAACTGTTACCATGGAGATGACACAATTCTTTCACTCTTACTGCATGTTAGGTTGAGAAACTGGAGAGTCAGGACCGCAAAATAAGGGAGGGGTCTTTGAGTGAGTCCTTGGCACGCACACACACACACACACACACACACACACACACACACACACACACACACACACACACACACACACACACACACACACACACACACACACACACACACACACACACACACACACACACACACACTACACTACACATAATGTTGACTGTAATTACATATTATTAATTTATGCATAAGAATGAAGTGAACTGCTAATTTAATAATTAAATATTCTTACTAATCACCTAACTCATCGGATCCTATTAATTAGCAGTATTTTTCTGTTTATTTTCCTCTTGATGTATAGGGCTGTGTGTATATAAAGTATAGCACATATTATACTATATTGTATGTCAGTGCATGTAGTACTGTATCTGTACTGCAATATGTCCCAGCTTCATTAATATTTGGACCATACACATCAAAGCTGATCACTTTTGTATATGAATAGCACCACTGTTAGTGCACACAGCGTGACGCTGTACCCACCAACACACGTGTACATGAATACATGTGTGCTGTGTTGTGGTACTGCAAAGCATTGACCGAACTACCAGGACAGTTGGTTGCTTTGTGTTGTTCTTGCATTGAAGCCTCCTGTAGGAAACACTCTCCTGCACGACTTGTGTCAACAGACGGCTGTATTGTGTGGTGAAGGACAATTAGCTATCCTTGCCTTGGTTACTACAAGCAGTTCTGCTGCCTCTATCCTACCCTTATGTACAGTGACCCCACTACAAGCAGTTCTGCTGCCTCCATCCTACCCTTATGTACAGTGACCCCACTACAAGCAGTTCTGCTGCCTCTATCCTACCCTTATGTACAGTGACCCCACTACAAGCAGTTCTGCTGCCTCTATCCTACCCTTATGTACAGTGACCCCACTACAAGCAGTTCTGCTGCCTCTATCTTACCCTTATGTACAGTGACCCCACTACAAGCAGTTCTGCTGCCTCCATCCTACCCTTATGTACAGTGACCCCACTACAAGCAGTTCTGCTGCCTCTATCCTACCCTTATGTACAGTGACCCCACTACAAACAGTTCTGCTGCCTCTATCCTACCCTTATGTACAGTGACCCCACTACAAGCAGTTCTGCTGCCTCCATCCTACCCTTATGTACAGTGACCCCACTACAAACAGTTCTGCTGCCTCTATCCTACCCTTATGTACAGTGACCCCACTACAAGCAGTTCTGCTGCCTCTATCCTACCCTTACGTACAGTGACCCCACTACAAGCAGTTGTAGTGGGGTCACTATGGGAGTACATGCTCATATCTAAGTGTGTGTGTGTGTGATAATGTGATATTACACACAACACCTACTTGCTTCCTTGTTAGGTGTTCCACGGCCCACTTCTCCGTTGGCCACCGCATCATTGTCCACCACTCGAGGACCGTCTTCCACTCCCTCTTCTGGCGATGACCTGCCAGTTGTGGTGGACCCGATCCCTTCTGTTTCTGCAACTGACAGCAACTGTGCCCTAGACGTGGAGGTGACGTTACCATCTCCCGACATGCGGGACGTGAAGGTGGATGATCCTGAGGCTGTTGCAGAGCCATCCAAGCCTGTCCCCCATCCGCGTAAGATGCTGCATTACCAGGGGTGCATCGATGGCTCTCAGGAAAGGGACATGAAGGAGGAGGTGATGGAGGAGGAGACGGGCGACGTTGTAACTGACGTCAAAGAGTCCCCTCCTCAGGCCCTTCCGCGGAGTCCACGTCGTCTGAGTAAGGAATCTTTTGAGAGCACAGAGACAGAGGGTGCGGTAGACTCACCAGCCCGTGGTCGACGTGGACAAGCGCTGAGAATCCGCAGCCGTCATGCGTCCTCACAGAGTGACGACCGCTCATCTGTGGGGAAGATGAGTGCTGACCAGAGTAGCATCCTCTCTGAGGACCAGAGCAAGTCCGACTCTTCCAGCACTGACAACGTACCAGCTCGAGAACTAACTGAAGCTCTTGTAAGTGTGCGATGATGAGTGTATTACACAACGTAGCTGGTTTGTGCTACCAGCGCATATAGGGGTGCATTGCAGTGAATGTTTCGTGGAGAATTCGATGATCACTGGTTTCACGGCTGAATAGCGATGACTGTACAGTTGTTAGTTGTGTCACAAAGTGTAGATAACGGCTAGACACAAAGGGAGTCGTCTAGCTTAGTTTCTGTCGTCCATGTATGTTCCTGTGTGACCTAGTTGTTCCCATGTTGGCATCACACACATCACAAGAATTCCAGACATCCTGTATATTTTGGATGCGTAACATTTTGTAGGTATTTTGTTGACATTCTTGCCTCTATTCAGGGCATCTCATTCTGTTACCAGTAACCGTACTCCCCCCTCCCCTCCCCCTCCCCCTCCCCTCCCTTCCACTCTCCCCCTTCCCTTACCCCTCCCCCTCCCCCTCCCCCTCCCCCTCCCCCCTCCACCCTCCCTCCACCCTCTCCCTCCCTCTCCCCCTCCCCTCCCCCTCCCCCTCCCCCTCCCCCTCCCCCCTCCACCCTCCCTCCACCCTCTCCCTCCCTCTCCCCCTCCCTTTCCCCTCCACCCTCCCCCTCCCCTCCCCCTCCCCCTCATCTCTCCCTCCTCTCCCACTCTCACTGCTGCACTGCCTTCTGAAGAATAAGTTTCTTGAGCAGCATTCCCCCATCAAGGACTCTACAGACAGTAGTGCTGGGGCAACTGGTCCACTCCAGATCTCCACTTCTGTCATGAACCAGTGAGTCCTGCACTTGCCCAATCTCTGTATGTAATTGCGCAATCTCTGAGCCTCGTTGTCCTTGTGATGTTGCACAATTGAGCTTCTTGTTGTGCAACAGGTGCTTGCTGTTGTGTAAGAGCAACCTTTTCTTTCACAATGTAGGTTTGGCACGCAGCAATGCTTTGACATACGAGCAGATCATATTGTAACACCTTCTAGGAGGTTCACCATGAGAAATGTATGTTGTGGCCACACTGTTACCATGGATACACTGTTGCCATGGCTACATTGTTGTCATGGCCATAGACAGTGTGCTTTTTTCATGATGGTTTGTTTTGTAGAAGACACTTCGCACGACAGTCATCCGGCCTCAGGCGCCAACACACCATGGCGATGACCTTGACCAAACAGCCTACTGCAAAGCAGTTCAAGCACTCATCAACCCTCCTCTCACTGGCAAGTGACAACCTCTCTCTTGGGCCCTCCTTCTTGACAACCTCTCTCTTGTGCCCTCCCTCTTGACAATCTCTCTCTTGTACCCTCTCTCTTGACAACCTCTCCCTTGTGCCCCCTCCCCTTGTCCTTCCTTCCATCCCCCCTTGCATGCCTCCTCCCTCTGCCTGTTAACTGTGCCCTTCTTCCTTCACCTCCTCTGCAGATGAAGACCAGCACTCGTTTGAGGTGTGGTCAGCTCACAAGCCAACATTCTGTGCCGAGTGTAGCTCTCTGTTGTGGGGAGTCGCTCGGCAAGGATACAAGTGCACAAGTACGTAAGAATGTTGAGAGGAGTGTTCCCCTATAGCGGTGTGAGGTGTGAGGACTGTGTAGGTTGGGTAGGAGGTGTGTGTGTGTGTGTGTGTGTGTGCGTGTGTGTGTGTGTGTGTCTGTGTGTGTGTGCATGTGTGTGTGCGTGCGTGCGTGTGTTGTATGTGTGTGTGCTATAGACCAGTTGCTAGGTAGTCCCTGTAAACCAACCAGCCTTTTACAGCAGTATATTAGTGATGTAGTGAGAGTGGGTGCAGGGGCCTCTGGGTGACAGCCTTTCTGCATTTGTAACCTGCCTGACCATGTGTTTAACACTGCTGTGTATGTCGTGACGGTTGTGTGACAACTCTGTGTTGTTTGTGTGACATCTCTGTGTCAGCTATGTGACAACTATATGTCATTTCTGTGACAATTACATGACTGTCACACGATCTCTTTGTCTGTAGAATGTGGTCTAAAGTGCCATGAGCGCTGCTCTACGCTGGTGAATGCCGACTGTTCACTATGTAAGTTCTCCACAAGTCCTTATGAAGTCAGTTAACTTACATTTCCTTGCCTTGTCTCTGGTCTTCTCAGATGCTGCAAAGCGCCGTGAAATGAAGAGGGCCGGAGCTGACACAGTGGATGACAAGTTTGTTGGCTCACACATACTGTCTCGTTTGGAGAAACAGATTTCACTGCACCAGAGGGACCAACTTCAGGTGCTCAGGTACGGTGTGTGTGTGTGTGTGCGTGTGTGTGTGTGTGTGTGCGTGCGTGCGTGTGTGTGTGTGCATGTGTGCGTGTACGTGCGTGTTTGAATGTTGTGGTTTACCACTACTTTGACATACAGTACTTATGTTCAGCTATCTAAGTAGTAGATAACACTGCCCTCCAAACTTTATTGTGCATTCTTCGTATGCTCCTTGCACGCTCTCTGTTGCTGCCTCCCCATGCAGTGAGTGCTTTGGTGTAAGCACATCAGAGCACCAGCAGCTGATTGAACGAGCAAAGAAGGATGTGCTACAACATATGACCAACTTCAAAGCAGTCATCAAAGTGCGAGTCATTTCTGCAGAGAAACTGGCCATTCGTGAGGAAGGTTAGTGTGTGTGTGCCTCAGCACAACATGCCTCCTTGTCTGTCAATTACATGTGTGGGCATAGATTCGAGTAATTTTGCCCCTGTTATTGCTAAAATTCCCACTACATAATTCTCTGGGGTAAAATTCAAAGCATGTGCTTGCCTTATTATGGTCTTTCTCCTACAACACTTGTGGTTTCTGCAAAAGCAGATGAGGAGGCTATGATATTGCCTTACTTGATCTGCAGTTACTGTAGGTTGTAGGGGAATTAGACAGTGTGGCACTGTGAGGGATGCTTGTCTAAGTAACCACTGGTAGCACTACACCAAACAAGTTTTATATGCTGAACTCAATGTTGAAGAAGCTGGGAGAGAGGGGTGGGCAGAAGGGCGTTGCTCCACCCTACTGATGGCTACCAGTGATCAGTCGCTTTCCCCTCGGTCAGAGATGGATGAGCCGTAGATGGTTGTTTTGCCTTTATTGGGGCTCATTAGTGTGGTGTGCTGATGGATGTGGTTAGATTACTGATCACTGGTGTGTCCGATGTGTCCTGCATTAGATACCAACTCCATCTATGTGTCTGTGAGTGTTGGTGGACAGAGGAAACGGACAAAGACGTTTCGGGAACAACACCGCAATCCGTTCTGGAACGAGGAGTTCACCTTGTATGTGTGTGTGTGTGTGTGTGTGTGTGTGTGTGTGTGTGTGTGTGTGCGTGTGTGTTCTGTATTGTACTGTTTGTGGTCTCATATACATTTATGTACTGTGTGCTGCTTGTTTCTATTCTACTTTTCTTTTTGTGCAGTGACTGTGACAATGCAATGGACAGAATTAAAGTGCGTGTTTGGTAAGTGAACTCAGCAGCTGTACCACGTGTTGGTCAGTTAACTGTATGTAGCGGCTGAAGGGAGACGTGTATCACTTGCCGTTCAATACTCACCACACACTGGATGCTCACATTCACTGCTCACAATCACTCAAACTCACTGTCACACTCCCACCCACTCTGACCATCACACTCCAACCCACTCTCACTGTCACACTCCCACCCACTCTCACCGTCACACTCCCACTCTCACTGTCACACTCCCACCAACTCTCACTGTCACACTCCCACCCACTCTCACTGTCACACTCCCACCCACTCTCACTGTCACAATTCCTCACACCCTTAAAGCCTCTCGTAATCACCCCTCTCTCCATCCATGTAGGAATGAAAGCAGTGACAATGCAATGGCAAAGATATCGCACGTGTTGACCAAGGAGCGTGACCAGTTCTTGGGAGAGAAGGTCATTGAAGTGCAGAGCCTTGGAGAGACGACCAACCTCCGTCACAAGCTTGGTCAGCAGCCACTAACTCCTCAAGTAGAATATGTACAGTGACATGTCTCTATGTTACAGACACCTTAGGGACTGTTGGGCTGGCCCCAAGTGTCCTGATTAGAGAGGTGCCCTCACTTTAGAGGCATATTTGTACTCATCTCTCTGTGTAGCTGGGACAGTAAGCACTGTTCTCATTAGAGAGGTGTCCTTATTTCAGGATGTCCCTTATCAGAGTGCTCCACTTAATCCCTATAGCCTCTACTCTTGCTGTGTCCAGGCATTGTCTGCACTGTGTGGCACACATCCATCAGCACACACGTGGGCGGCCTGTTATGTGTACTTCTTGAACTCTTCCTGCTGTAGAGAAGAGAACTAAGGAGAGTGTTGTGTCGGGGAAAGTGAGGTTGGCAGTCTCAGCAAAAGATGACAAAGGCTATATGATCACACCGTACCATGAGCTGTACAACTATGTCCATGCTGTGGGTTAAGTGAACATGTACACACATGTACACATTTGTGGGTGTATGTATACTGTACTGTACATACGCCCACACACATGCATACTTCACAGACACACACACACACATGTGGTGAACTCCATTCACTTACACTCACACACCTCACACACACTACACACACACACACCAATACACTCTAATACAGACACATGCACACAAACACGAAGGGCAGCAACTCTGGGTGATCACTGAGCTTGTGCACCGTCTCCTTGCAGAAACTCTTCAACCACGCCCACCTGACGCAGGCACTGCCGCTAGTCAAGGCAGACATATCAGTGAGTGCCACTCTTAGTACAGAAAGAGACACGCAGTCCTCTTCTGCAGGACACCCCGATAGTCTCTATGCTGTGCACACATAGTGCACGGGTAAAAGGGTTTGTGTGTGATGGGTCTATGCCACCAATGGTCAATCCAGTACAGAGTTATTGATCCCCTGGGTAAACTGTGTGTGCATCAATATTTACATATGTATGTATGTGTATGTGTATCCCAAGTGTTCCACTGCCCGCCCCTTTCCTCCTTCTCCGTCCCCGCCCCCTCCCCACCCCCTAGCATGGAGAGGAGCCTTTTGAGATGTTGCTGCCTCCAGCCTTCCAGCAGATTTCCAATGCTTTTGCAAAACGCTACAGTATTGACCCACTGGCAATGGCTATTACGTAAGTGTGTAGTGGTATTGCATAATAAGTGCATCTTGTGAAATCTGTGTGTACATAAACCTGTTGTTTAGTGTATACAATGCATTAAGATTTATTGTAGCTGTGTACACTCTGGCCAGTGGCTTAAACAACAGTTCAGACGTTGCAGTGTCGCTGCAGACACCTTCATCCGTGAATGGCTAACAGAAACACTCAGACTGCTTAAATGAAGAGTCTGAGTGTTTCTGTTGGCCATTCACTGATGATGGTGTCTGCGGAGACACCGCAACGTCTGAACTGTTATTTAAAACATTAGCTAGGTGTGGACAACGCAACCATGAATGTGTCTCCTTTTCTGTGCTCACACACACACACACACACACACACACACACACACACACACACACACACACACACACACCACACACACACACACACACACACACACCACACACACACAGCCACTTCAAGTGCCTCTCGCAGCACTACATTGTGCCACAAGCACTGGAGATCATGTGTGTTCTCCTGAGGGAGATCATGTCCGAGGTACAAGACAGGGAGGAGCAGTCTCTCGCTGCACAGTCTCACGCGGAGCCAGAAGGACCATACTGTCAGAGGGGAAAGGTTAGTTAAACAGCTGGTGTTTTCTCTGTTGGTTCCTCTACGTATGTACCATCAATCTGCTATGTCGTGTACTGAGCATGACACCCTTGCAGTGTGCCTTGCTGGATGTGCTGTGTCTTGTTCATTTGTTTGACTTCTTCCGCGCATACACAGAAACATGGCCGTCTAGCCAGCATCCTGCAGCAGCTGCTCAACTCTCTTAGGATTGACCTGCAGTCCTACCGGGTAAGCCCTGTAACGTACCCTGTTAGGTTCCATGTGTGTAGATATGGGTCCCTTTTACCTGTATTAAGTATCTGTTAAGTGCATATTGAGTTAAGTGTCATTGTATGTCAATTGCTTGTGTGTGTATAAAACAATGCATTAATGTTCACAGGAGGTGTTTCCAGCAGATGAGCCTGACAAACTGGAAGAGTTCAAACATGCCATAAGACTGGTGAAGCTTATTGTGGAGTGTCAACACGAGGTAATTAAACTGAGTGATAGTCACTGAGTGCAGAAGCGGGTGTCTGTGGAAGGAAAAGGTCTTCAATATGGCACTGATGCACACGGGCTGCTCTAGTTAGAGGCATTTGCAGTTTGGTAGCATTACTTGTGGCCAAGTTGTGGATTTTATTTGCCTGTGTAGGCTCTTGACGAATGCAGAATCGATCCGTCCATTCTTGTCGAGGACAGCATGAGGGTAAGTGTGCGCAATGCGGGAGGGATGCGGGTAACTAGTTCATTCATAAGGTATATCTTTCGAGGCCCCCTAACGGGGAGACTCGGTGGCGCAACGGTAGCGCGTCTGACTCCAGATCAGAAGGTTGCGGGTTCAAATCCCGTCCGGGTCAGTTTTTGCTCTTTTTTTCTCCTCTTCTTTTGTTCTCCGTATAATTTATAGCAATGCGGCAAAGCAACTTTCGAAGTTTTAATGCAAGAGTGCCTTGCAGCTACGGCAGAGAAGTACCCCGCCGGCTCAGACAAGACTGCCAACCCAAAGGACTTCTTCCTGGGCCTTATGCAGCTTCTGGTGGCTGCAATTTTGGAAGACAGAAACTGCTATGAGGCACACGTGGCTCCCTTT
>OZ025884.1:6285732-6338232 GCA_964019415.1 Ianthella basta | reverse complement strand
TCGACCTGGTGGGGAAGCTCAAGATTAGTCCCGAAGGTGAAGCCATCATCAGCGTCCTATCACAAAGAGGGACTGATGAGTTGGCAAAGGAATTTGTGAGCTTGAAGCAGGAGGAGAGGAAGACCCCACAGGCGACTGCTGGGAACTGAATGCTAAATAACAGTTTCACCAACTGCATGCAATTTAAATTTGTTGACTTCAGACTATGCACCGTCCTGGCCTCATTAATTAATTGTTTTCATGCGCTGCTCTTTGTATGCTTCGTCTGCTGCGGTTGTATGACGTCATCTGTTGTGCATGTGCGTGCAGGAAAATGGCGTCGAGAAAGGTAAGAGAGTTGTACCCCAATCGTTAGGGAAACTGGATGCTGCGCTATTCAGGAAGAGCTGACACACATATGCTGTATTTCTTAATGTAGATGGTGTTGGTTGGATTCTTGTTCTTGTCGTTGCTTCAATTCTCCCTCTCGGATGAGACAGCTCGCTTGGTCGCGTCAAAGACCATTATCAACGAACAACTAGCGCAGTACATGGACATGACGGTGGTGTTTTCACTCTTCAATGTTGGCGATGCGTAAGAATCAAGTTATACGTTGTGCGCTGCATGCTGTGGTCATTTCGTGTACCTTCACCATTTGAAGCTGCTTAGTTTATGGCTTTGGCAGGAGGACTTAAGCTATATTGCCATGTTTCCTGTTCCATGCACGTTTTTTTTTGCTTTCACTGTGTACTGTCTCTCCCCCGTTGGATCCCCTCTTCCATAATTTGGCCACAGCTCCTCCATTTGGCCCAATTCCCCTCTTTAAACTTGCCCCCTGCCTGTCCCTGCTTATAAGTGTATTCATAGCCTTTCTGTACTGCCTGTTGTGTGCTCTCTCTGTGCACGTGGTACATACAGAATGGCCACCAATGTGGAGATGGTAGACGACTCCTTCCACGAGGACCACTTTGAGCCTGTAGCTGGTCTCATGCATGTCACTTGGGACCGAATACCGGCAGGCAGCAATGTCACACACGCGGTCGTTGTCAAGCCAACTGTGTTTGGAGTGTACAACATGTCCTATGCCAGGATCACCTACACAGCAGACTCTAAGGGGACCACTATGGTAGGGGTGGTGTGTGTGTGTGTGTGTGTGTGTGTGTGTGTGTGTGTGTGTGTGTGTGTGTGTGTGTGTACGTGCACTACTACAGAGAAAAGCACTACCATAAACTCAGTTTTGGTCCCACTGGGTTACTTACACATACTGCGGCAAGGATACAAGGCAGTTGTAGATGGGGATTGCTGCAGACTAAATATTGCCATGAAGAATGCAGTCAAGTCTTTCCAAGTTATCGTGTTGTTGTGTATGCGTTTGCTGTGTAGTGGTTGGTTATGCCTTTTCCTTGCATTCACTGCAGACATGTTACTCCAGTGCCCCTGGCTACACTGTTATCACTTCGTATCCGGAATATGCTCGGAAGCATGAGTCCCATGTGGTATGCTTTCTACTTCACTGGCACAGTAGTACAACGCACACATCAGCTATTGTGGTGTCTTCCAGTAGGCACAGCCCTCCTCTTGCCCGTCACCTTACCCACACCCCTCACTGACTACCTCACCTACCTACCTTCCCTGCTTCCCTTCCACTCCTTACCTTTCACCACCCTCTTCCCTGTATCCCTACCTCTTCCCCCTCACACACTCCCTGCTCCCTCACACCCACACTACTCTCCTCATCCCTCACCTCCCTCCCATCACCCCTCACACCCTCCCTACTCCCCTCACCCCTCACCTCCCTCCCTCCCCTCACTCCTTACACCCTCCCCACTCCCCTCACCCCTCACCTCCCTCCCTCCCCCATCACTGTCGCCCTCTCCTTCCCCCATTTCAGTTGGAGTGGATTGCATTCGCAGTGATGGTGGTACCAACCATTGGCATACCATTCTTTGTCTGGTATCAGAGCCACTCAAAGTACGAGGCTCTCAAACTGAAGAAGGCATGATGATGTCAGCGCCCCAATAGGATCTGTTTTGTGGATATAGGTATAAATCTTATGGTGAATTGTATGAATAATTGGCTTTAAAGTAATATGATACCACATCTCTATTGGTAAATGTGTAATAAGTTCACTGGTGACTTGATATTTCAAGAACGCGAAGTGTGGACCTCGCGCGGGGATGACGTATGCAATGCGGTATACTAACATTCCACGGAATTTTCCGGCGCACTGACCGTATCGAGTGTCTACATACGTCTTCGTGGGAGGGCTTTCGTCGCTTGGCTGGCTACAAAATGTCTTGACCCGTACCTCCTGGAGCATTTCAGCCCTCCAGACCTCGCGAGCTTACCGCGTTGGACAAGAGAGAAATAGCGGTCGAGTTCATTAGCGCCCAGTCGAGTCTCAGGCTTGGCTCGGCGTCTTCCCGCCTCTGCGCCCAGTACCTGTTAGTCACAGCGCCACAGTCCTTCTGATCGCCAGCCGGCTTGGATAGAGATGGAAGTAGCCGCGAGGTTCACCGTTTTTCTGTTCGTTCTTGCCTTGAGTGGACTGGACGCGTGTCGTGGGGATACAGGTTAGTTCGTTGTTCAGTCTGAGTGTGGTCGAGAACTGTACTGTGTTACGGTGTGTGTGTGTGTGTGTGTGCGTGCGTGTGCGGCGCGCGCTCTGGTGTGTGTGGGGTGGTAAGGTTGTGGCTGTGCGTGCAGTGTCTGTATAAGTCTGCTCACTGGTGTTGCACGGGACTGGTTCGTCCAATGAATTCCATAGTTGTCATATGTAAGCCTTTCTGTTTACATAGGAATTTCATTAGAGTTCTCATTACAGTGATAAATTGATCACACTGACTCTGACATTACATGGGGCCATGACTAAGATACATTGGAATTGTGTGTCAGTAGTTCGTGGACCCTCTTCTGCTGACTACACACTGCACGAGGCAAAGTGATGTGAAGGCTAATTCTCACTTGTGGTTTATTGTCAGAACAGCAGGAGACTCTACTGTCCAATTAATTGGAACCGAGGGACAATTTTAGACAAGTGTCTTCATTAACATTAATAGGTGTCCTTGTTTCATAGGAAATTCGCATCTTTAAATGTAGCTGGGTCAGTAGGCACCGTCCTCTTTAGAGAGGTGTCCCGAATTCAGGATGTCCTCTGTATGGAGCGTCTTCTGTACTGTGTTCAGTGGTGTTTAAACTAGAACGGTTTTGGACAAAAACGGTGCAGATCGACACCGTTTTGACTTACCGTTTACACAAAAATGATGAAAACGCTAGAGGAAAACCATCACTTGCAAATCCGCAGTTGAAGGTGGATACTTACAAAAACGGTGCTACAATTTCTTCGTATAAAGTGCAAAAACGATTGTGTGGTTGAAAACGGCAGCACTCTTGCCAACGTACACTTGGTTTCACGTGGTCTACAGTCACACAATCTTCATGTGCTCGTATTAGCTCATCGTTTCTGAGGATACCCGTTTTCAGCGTACGAAAATGATGTGTGTAGACACACGTAAGCGATGCAGTACGAGAACGATTCGAAAACGGACATTTCCAAAAACGTTCTAGTGTAAACGCCACCTTCATGTGAGTGATTTTCAAAGTGATACAGGATGGTAGTGACTCAGTGTTGTGATTAAGCTAATTCTTCCATCACTTTGTGCAAGCCTTAAATGTATTGATTTTGGCCACATCATGCTGTCCTCCACTTTTAAGACTAGTACATTAATAAAGTGAAAGAGAGCGAGTGGTCCTTACTGGAACTAACAGCTTGTTTTGTGAACTCCACAGTCGAGCATCGGGCTCAGGGTATGGCCTTATGTAGCTGTGTGGTTAGTTTCACTATGTCGCATGTAGCTTGCGGCATGTGTGGGGTTGAAATTGCATACTTTCAATGAAGCTACGTACGTACTTAATTTCAGCTTTAGTTGAATCACAAGTGTTTCGCTTTTGATAGAGTTGTAAGCAGTCAGTTGTCCAACCATCTTCATAAGTGTGCCACACTGTTGAGCCCCAATGAGGAAGAAACAGCTGTCTGTGGCTCTTCCATTTTTGTTCTTTGGGTGGCCAGGGTCCTGGGAGACAACCACTGGTTGCTGCTCAATGCCAGCAAATAAAGCTTCTGGCCCTGGCTTCACAGAGACACTGCAGGCTGGGTGGCATTATGGCTAGTGAATCCGGAGCCCAGGCCTGACCATGCAGTGAAGGCCACTAAGTCTCAATGACTAAGTTGTGTACATGACTGACAGCGATTGTACTAATGTTATTTCATGCACAAATTGGCAGTGTGTTAGCATTAGTGTGGTTACCATGGCTACACTGTGTGACTAGCTGTCTAAGGAAAACATTTGTCACAGGCCCTCTCACTGGGTGGCTTTTGTTCAACAGACCATGCACGAGGAGACAGGGTGGCAGGTGGTTTGTAGCTGTGTTATGCTAGTAAGCCTTGGCTCCACCGTACGTAGCTAGGCCAGTGCAAGGATGAGTCAATCAAGGACGACTCAGTCAGGTAATAGCATGTCGTTGGTTCTTCAGACATAATATTGGGAAATTAGTCTTGTTGTTTGTTTAGATGTGGATGCGTTTGAGTGCTCTTTGGTGCCCTGTGAGGAGTTCTGGTTAAGTGTACTGTTAGTGAAACACACAGTTATGAATTTAAAGTGTTCACAGTCAGGTTGTGATGCTTTATGGTGTGACAATCACTTTCGTGATATGACATTGTGATACTTGAAGTGATGGGCACTTTCATGATTGGACACTCATGGTATGACGGTCACTGTCGTGATGTGACACTTGTAGTGGGACGGTCACTGTCAAGATGTGACACTTGTAGTGTGACAGTCACTGTCGAGATGTGACACTTGTAGTGTGACAGTCACTGTCAAGATGTGACACTTGTAGTGTGACAGTCACTGTCAAGTTGTGACACTTGTAGTATGACAGTCACTGTCAAGATGTGACACTTGTAGTGTGACGGTCACTGTCAAGATGTGACACTTGTAGTGTGACGGTCACTGTCAAGATGTGACACTTGTAGTGTTACATACAGTAACTTGTATCCTGTGCTACTGAAACAAGGACCATGTTTGCAATGAGTACCATGCTTATCTGTTTCTCCATGTCTCATTTGTTGCAGCATTCTTTAACAGTGGGTACATGCATGTCAACTCATCAGTGATCAGCAGTCGCCTGAGGGCAGAGGTCCAGTTTAAACGCCAAGGGACAAGCTCGGATCAAGTGCTCTTCCTCTTCCACTCAGCTACTCCCATTCCAGACTATTTTGCTGTTGTCCTCAGAAACGGGCAGTTGATGTCTATTCTGAGGTTTGGTGATGCAGAGGTTGAGGTGCACACACACAGTGAGTTGGCAGTGCCTGCACTTCACTGGCATAGATTGGTAATCAACCTGCGGCGGACTAGTCTCGCCCTGAAGCTACCTGATGTCTCCAACACCAGCACAAGGAACATTCAGGGCTTCAATAAACGTAGTTTCCCTGGCGTCTTCACTCAATTTTATCTTGGTGGCATTCCAAACGAGAAGCACGGCCTCTTCCCAGACTTACCCACTTTTGTCTCCTTTCAAGGCTGCATGAGGTCTTTGTTGATTATGACCACCGAAGTCAACTTTCATTCATTAGATGAGAATCGCCTTGATAGCTTCAGAGTTGAGAGCGGAAACTGCTGTGTTGAGGCATCATCCTGTCCAATGGATCAACCGCCACCTGTGACAATACCATCCAGTTGTCCACTGAGTCGGTTCAACTTCAGCTGGTCAGAGATTACAGTCATTGCCCAGCATGTCCAGGTATCTGAAGGAGGCATGGTTGTGCTGGATGCCAACATCTTGACAGTGGATGTCCCGGAAGGCACTGCTGAAGTATGGGTAGAATTGGAGCCACTTGTGCACAAGGCCATTGCATTTCAACTTGACACCCCTCCACGTCATGGCTCTCTTAGGAAGAACGGATCAGCAGAGAAACTTGGGCACTTTGATTACCAGACTTTAGCCATGAAATCCATTTTGTACTCTCACAACGGCTCTGAAACAACTCGGGATTCTTTCACACTCCGGATGAGCCTCACATGTGAGGGTTATGTGATACTATCAAGGTTGCTTGTGTTTCAAGTTGTCATACAGCCTCAAAATGACCCACCTCTCATTTCACGGCTGAGCAGTTTGAGACTGGCAGTGGGAACAAGACGCACTCTCACGCCGAGCATCATTTCAGTGACTGATCCAGACAGTGAACTGGGCCGCATTAGCTTTGAGGTTCCAAAGTTGGAGAATGGTAGATTTGAGAGGGCAGGAAGGGCAGGTGAAAGCATTACGCGCTTCTACCAAGAGGATCTCTTCAATGGGACGGTTGCCTTTCAGCACGCTTACAGTACTGGCGTGTCTCCATTTACCATTCTCATAATCATCAGTGATGGCGTTGCTACAAAGTTTGAACATCTAACTGTCCAGCCGTACGAAGGTATTATCAATGTAGTTAACAGAACCTGTCTAAAAGTGATTGAAGGATCAATGGGAACGTTGCAATCACGGCATTTGGGCATAGCCACCAACTTTGAAGATCAAAATCCTGAAGTGCAACTTATCCTTCAGTCGGTGGCCTCCTACGGTGCAGTACAATTACTGGTGGCTTCAGAAGACATTGTGGTGTGGCAGACACTGAACGAGGGAGACTCCTTTTCGAGGCAGGATATCCAATCCAATCGAGTACGCTACTTACAGAACTCATCTTCATATGGTGCCGACATCTCCCAACAGCAGGATGAGCTCAATGTGACAGTTATGAGTTACGAGGCTCCTGGTCCGTCTGTCCATCAGTGCATTGAAGTGATCCCAAAGAGCTTTCTGGAACAGTCTCGCTTGGAGCTGGTGACTAGCGTGCTGAACCTCACTGAAGGAGGGGCTGAGGCTGTTGGGCCACAGAACATAGAGGTGAGCTGTTTTTGAGGAGGGAGTGGAGTGTGCTTGATGTGTGTGTGTGTGTACGTGCGTGCGTGCGTGCGCATGTGTGCGCGTGTGTGTGTGAGTGTGTGTGTGTGTGTGCGTGTGTGCACGCGTGTGTATGTGTGTGTATGTGCATGTGTACATGCTTACAGTGGGCACAAGAGGTACAGTGTCTGGTTTACCAGATATTCCCATCTTGTATTAATCTGCCAGTCCCTAATTGAACCCATGTTGGAGGTGTTGTCCTGTGTGGGCACTTCCAAAGGAGTGGGCTTTGCTATCAAAACTATTGGTCCTTGTGGTCTTGTTAGGGTATGGTAGCCATGGTTTGTGGTTGTGTTCCTGTGGTGTGAGAGGTCATTGGTAAATGCAGTGAGGTGAGCCCCTGACCACTATGGGTGGGTCCTGGGTCTTCTGTGGGTGGAGGAGGGGCTTGTCACTCCAAGTGGAAGTACTTCTGTTTAGGCTATACTGTGTGTGTGTGTGTGTGTGTGTGTGTGTGTGTGTGTGTGCACGTGTTGGTTGACACATTACTGTAGCAGTAGCTATACAAATGATGTAGCAGTCCCCACCCCCCACCCCACCCCCGCCCCACCCCCACCCCACCCCACCCCACCCCCACACACACATATATGAACTGTTCCTTACAGGCTGGTGTTTTCCCTTCATATTAGATATCATTGCTTCCAGCTTCCCTGATGGAATGGTTGCATGAGCGAGGTGGCTTGGACTCAATTGGGTTGAGTTTCAGCATTACAGTGTTCCCTCAGCATGGGAGCATCACCCTCAACAAAGCACCTCTGAACAACACCTCCTTCACTCTCTCTCACATCAGCTCAAGCCTTCTTGTGTACCGTCATGATGGCAGTGAAGAACATAATGATGAGTTGGCGTTCTTGGTTGAGGCAACAGAGATTGAGCCGGCTGATTTGAGGATCCACCCACTTGATGCAATTAATGGAGTCTTCCCCATATTCATAGCCCCTGTCAACAATCACAGACCAGTTGTGGAGGCACATGACATCACTCCACTTGAAGGAGGCTCTCAAGTTGTGGACCAATCAGTTTTGAGCATTACTGACCTCGACAAACCTGGAGATGTCATCTGGATTATGTATGAACGAAACCAGTATGATAATGGCTACTTTGCGTTTGTGTCCAATTTCTCGGAAGTTGTGACTAAGTTCACAGCCGAAGATGTTCAAGCTAGAAGGGTTATTTTCCACCATCGGTTTGGTGATGTTTTGACTCGGCCATATGTTTTCAACATCACAGATGGAGAGCATTGGCTTCAGAAGGTACAGTCCACCAGTGCACACACACAACATCACACACAAACACACACACACACACACACACACATGCACAGCACTCACACACACGCATGCATGCGCTCACACACCACACACACACAGCACACACACACACACACACACACACACACACACACACACATGCACACACACACACATGCACACACAGCACGCACACACACACACAATGCATGAGAGGATTAGGGAGAGTGAGTGAGAATAGAACACTGCGCCCACCCACCTGACACATTTGTGTTCCCACTCTGATTTGCAGGGAATCAAAGTGAGAGCCAGCCCTCCTATATTGAATGTCTCAATTGCCGATGGCGATGAAAGCACATGCCCCTTCATGTTTGACGCCAGTGAACAACTTGGCTACCGTCTGCATCCAGAGTTCTTCATCATATCCACCAACGCACCAGGAAGAAGGCCAGATATCAAGATAACAGTTGTGGTGGCTCCCCAACATGGCTACCTGTATCTGGAGAAGATACGACTGAGGGAGAATAGTGTTTTTGAAATGAGGCAGGTTGACAGCGATATCTTCCTGTACATACTTCGCAACAGGACAGTGCAGATGAATCAGGACAGGTTTTCACTCCAATTTGAACTCGGTTCCACGACCACCGTGTTGGATGTTCCAATCTGCATTGACCCAGTACCCGTACCAGAACTAGAGAGTGTCTACAGTGACCTCGACTCTCTGAGACTCCGCGTTCCTTTTAACGGTATTCAGGTGATCACTAATGACCTGCTACAAGCCACCGACTCCAGGGGAGGGTTATTTCCTGGTGGTCTGGGATACAACATTGCCATTCCTCCACAGTATGGCAGAATAGTGAACCGCAGCCGTGGGGAGGAGGAGGTTCATCGGTTCTCTCAAGCAGACGTCAATTCGCAGCATATTGCGTACATACATGACCAGCCAGATGACGAGGAGACGGACGACTACTTTACATTCAAACTGCACAACAAGTACTTCACGCTGGCCCCTGTGAGAGTGACAGTGGACCTGTATCACACAAACCTCAGCGTCACCAATGACGGGTTTTCTGTCACTGAAGGAGATCGTCACATCATCACAGCCGATGAGTTCTATGTCTCTGCTCCTCCTGGATACAGCGTATACGTTGCCATAGTAACACCTCCACTGCATGGAGATCTACTGTATGGGAGCCGGATGATGCCTCTTCTCCAGCGGGTGATCACTCCCTCTGATCTATCTTCAGGTCTGCTCTCCTATGCTCATGACAGCAGTGAGAGTGTGTTTGACTCATTTGTGTTTGAGGTGACCGCAAACGTCACTGACCCCGTCACTAGGAACATGTATGATGGAGTGGCAGAGTATCTTGGAAACTTCCTCGGTGTCGTCAATATTACAGTGGATCTGATCAACGATAATCGCCCAGAGCCTCACATCACATCTGGGCTGCTTGTGTGGGAGGGTAGCACCGCTATCATCAACACCTCCATTCTATCATTCCGTGATAGAGACATCAATTACAATGCATCCAACTTGAACTACACAGTCAATGACATGCAACCAAGTATCCACTGTGGGCACCTTTACTTTGTGGAGAGGCCACATGTGGCTGTAACCTCCTTCTTGCAAGCAGATCTGGAGGCAGGTAGGCTGTGGTACAAGAATGACAGGACCAAGCAGTGTATTTCCTCTGGCCAGGACTCCATTGAGTTTATATTTTACACAGTGAGTGCAATTGGGTTGTAACCATAGCTTATTGCATTCTGGTATGCTGTGCTGTATATACTATACTGTGTTGTACTGTAGTTTAATGTAGTGTAATGTACTGTAGTCTAGCGTACTGTATTGTAGTTGAGTGTAATGTGGTGTACTGTACTGTACTGTACTGTACTGTACTGTACTGTACTGTGCTGTAGTTTGATGTATTGTACTGTAATAGTCTAGTGTACTGTAGTGTAGTTTAGTGTAGTGTAGAGTACTGTACTGTACTGTACTGTACTGTACTGTACTGTACTGTACTGTACTGTACATCTGGTCTAGTACTGTATTGTACATGTATATTGCTGGCTTGTGTATGCATGCTCATCTGCCTCATTTCACTCAGGTGTCTGATGGGGGACTTCAGTCAAATAACCTCCTCAGGGTCAACATTGTGAGTTTCATCATCACGCCAGTCAATAAAGGTCTAATGCTGAAGGAAGGAGCACAGGCTATCATCCCACCTACAGCACTGTCGGCCTCTGTGCAAGGGAACGCAGAAATTGCCCCTTCAGAGTTTCTTTTCATCATTACACAACCTCCCCAGCACGGTGTACTGATGGTGGCTGCCTCTCCGGTTGAAGAAAGCATCTCTCTTGAAGACATTGAGAAGAACAAACTAGCATACATTCATGATGGCAGTGACACTATTAAAGATGCCTTCCAGTTTGACATCTCCGTGCGTAACTTCACAGAAGCTGGTCAAATGTTTGATATCACAATAGAATCGGTGGATGATACTCCACCAGTAGTATTGATACAGCAAGAGTTGCGTGTGTTGGAGAGAGGGAAGGGGTACTTCAACCAACGTCATCTCCTTGCATCTGACTTAGAGCAACCACCCAATCAGCTTAGGTTCTCTGTAGTGACCCGGCCTCACTATGGCACCATCTACAGGACACTGCACCCTTATGACAGGTAGGAGGTGCTGTGTGTGTGTGTGTGTGTGTGTGTGTGTGTGTGTGTGTCACTGTCACACTGTGGTGGTGGTGGCCATCCGTACGTAACACACCGTCACACTGTGTGACAGTGTCACCACTGCCACCAAGTGCCTGTTACAGTATGTTCCTGTCAGTGAAGACATGTTGCCCAATTGATGCTCATTGTCTTCTTGTGACAAAAGTATTTCTTCCTCACTAACAGGAGCGAAGTTGTACACAACTTCACCCAAAGGGAGATCAACAATGAAGTCATTTTCTATGAGAACACAAGGGCAGGGCTGAACTGGCGTGACAACCTCACTCTTTTTCTCACAGATGGGAGAAACTTGTTGGAAGAACAGATCAGGTTTAACATACTCCTAATGCCAAGGATGTTGCCCATTAGACGGAACAAGCTCGTAGTTCTTGAAGGCGGTTTGTGTGTTATTCGAACTGAGAACCTCATGGTTAGCCATCCGGTGTATGTTGGCTTGCCAACCAACTATACTGTTACTAGGCAACCAGTTTTTGGTGTGCTCCATTCGATTGGCCCCGCGAGATCTGAGAATACCATTACAACCTTCACACAGACAAGCATTGATAACAGGTACATTGTATATGCCCATCAAGGCCGTGAATCCATTTCTGATAAAATTGGATTGAAAGCTATCAGTACAGAAGATAACCTTTCAAGTGGTGAATTCTTCCTAGCTGTCGAAATCACTCCAGTCAACGATGAAGAGCCCATACTCTCAAACCCATACCCAGATTTGATGATTTGGAATGGGGACACTGTCTATGTGAGTGCAGATGTGTTACAAACAACTGATGAGGACAACCCACCCGAGGAACTGCTGTACACTTACAACCGGACAGCCGAAAGTGGAGTCTGTGACATTGGCCATTTTGCTTGGTCTCACAACCGCAGTTTTCCCATTTTTACTTTCTCTCAGTGGAACGTTACAAGGGAGGAAGTTGTCTTTGTCCACAGAGGGTGTAGAAGAAATGCCACGCTGTCTTTCAGTGTTTCCGAAGGTGTCCACACCAAGTGGGGGAATTTGACCATTGTTGCTAAACCAATTATCATTACCTTGTCAAAGAATGTGCCTGTGTTTGTTAAAATGGAGGAGAATAAGAGTCTGTTACATAGTCTCGAAGCAGTGACTAATGATGGACGTGAGCACGTCATTACTTTCACTGTAACAGCTGAATGTCAATATGGCCGCCTGCTAAGAGACGGAAGTGAGGTGCTGGGAGTCGGAAGCAGATTCACACAACAAGACATAAATGGCAATAGAATTGCTTACCTTCATACAGACATGGATCGGTGGGTAAATGAGGATCACTTCCAATTCCAAGTGTACGTTCAGTTTGCAGTTCAGCCTTTGAACGGCTCATTTGTCATTAAAATTCGCCTGCGTCAGTCCCTCCGTAGCAGTCAGCCTTACATCACGCCCCTGCTTGTGAAGGAAGGTGGACACGCATGCTTCAACGAATCCCACCTTGATGCCAGAAATCTAAGATATAGAGCTTGGAAGAATCATAGCCTTACAATCCCAATAGAATCACTCAAGATTTCATACTCAGTTGTGGCTGGTCCGAAATATGGAAAGCTTGGTATTCGGGGAAGAATTAGGAGTGATTCCTCCAACTCAGATAGTGCCAATGCCTTTGCGCAAGATGGCACTGACCGGAGTTACTCCTGCTACTTTCACGATGGGTCTGATTCCACTTTGGACCGCTTCATATTTGATGTGAATATTTTACCTGACACAGCTTCAATTGGGACTGATAGTCTCTTCCATTCCACTGGAATCTTTGAGATTCACATTGAACCAGTCAATGACGAAAGACCATTCCTTGATGAAGAAGCATCGTTAGAAGTTGTGATTGTTGATGGATTTGTGGGCGTGATTACTAATCATCAATTGCGGGTTGTGGATCCTGATACTCCTCCGGAACGTTTGGAGTTTTGTGTTGGAGAGAGTCCCCGTGGTGTGCGGCTGTTGTTGGGTGGTACGGAGGAGGCAGGCGTGCAGTGCTTCACACAGTCTGACATTGACAACACCACCGTGAAGCTCCTTCATGATGGGTTATCGCAAGGTACGTATGTTGCACTTTTGATGTGTATGTATGTATGTGGGGGTGGTAAAATGTGTGTGTGCATGTGTGTCTGTGTGTATGCGAGCACGCATGCGTGTGTGTACAGTGTATGCAGGCATGTGTGTGTGTGTGCTACACATGAACGCTACAGTAGGTAGTACTCGAGACCATATGTCTTGTATTGTAGCTCATCTCTTGTACATCACCTTCCTAGTCTCGTACCCAGACCCATCTCTGTCGTTCCACCTGAACTCTGACAAAAACTGGTGGAATGGTAGAGATGGTCTGGGAATGAGTATGTCGCCTTCCTACACACATTACGTTGAAGTCTTCTTTGTTTCTTTGTCTCTAGACCCAGTTCAGTTTTCATTTCAGTTCACTGATGGGAATCGGTCTCACATTGGGAATGGGACAATCACTATAGTGATTGTACCGCGTCAGCTCAACTTCACTGGCACAGCACACCTAGTATACCGGCAGGATGCTGAGAGGGTCCTCATTTCCACTTCAGTTTTGGATGTGTGGACAAATGTATTGAGAAGTGAAACTATAATCTCCGTTGATAGTGTCCCCATGAGTGGTGTGATTCGGAAGAACCTAACCTCAGAAGCAGTGGAAAGTTTTCTCCAAACAGACATTGATAACGGCCAACTCTTCTACTATCCCACAAATGTGTCAGCTTTTCAAGATGCTTTCACCTTGACCTTGGCCAATGGAAAACAGCGCATTCACAAGACTGTCAAAGTTACTGTGGTGTCACGAACGCAGTTAAACAGTATTACCCTGAGCAGTTCTTTAAACACCTTAAACTACATCCTACCGGCCAACCTGTTCCACACACCAGATGGTAATGCTGGTTTAAACCCACACTTCACTGTGACAACCAACCCTCGGTATGGCGAGCTGTCCAAGCAGTCCGGAGTGACCAAACGACAATTGACACAAGGATTTGCCTTCACTTACAGCGAGCTGTTGGCAGAGCATGTGGTGTACACTGTCGACAAGACCTTACAGAATGACTCAGACTACATAGTTGAGGAAACTTTCGAAGTGCTTGTACAAATGACGCCGGGAGGCCAGCCAGGGGTATTGGCGGTAACATTTGCTGTCGAAGTATCAAGAACACCACCACAAACTTCACCACCCACTGTCACTCAGGACCCGCTCCTTACAGGAAATGTGGCAGCGAGTTCGGATAACACTCTGATAGTCATCCCTGTGTTGGGTGTAGCTGTTGTGTTGGTAGCTGTGATTGGAATTGTGGTCGCTGCTATGATAGTACGGTGCCACCGACTGAAGGAGAAGGAGAGGCGGAGGAAAGAGAGAAAGGCGAAGGAGCAGAAGAGCAATCAGAGCAATGAAAGTGGACAGCTTCCTCCCACTGCGGACTACATCACCCCAAATGCAGAAGACACTAATTCGGAGAGTACCATTGACGGTGATGTAACTGCAACAGAGAAGCAGTTTCCACCACCGCCGCAAACTGTACTTGGCACGCACAGTGAGACCAGCTTTGTTTATCCCCACCACATTGAACAAAACGGGGTGGTTGACAGCTCCGGCCTCCCTCCATATTCACAGCATCCCATCTCATTACCACTGCCAGAGAGACAACACCATGGTCTCACCTCGGTGTACTCACAAAGGGGCTCCCCAAGGAGGAGTCCTTCAGCTCGAGCTGCAGCCAGGAAGAAGCTTGGCTTGACCTACAACACATCCGCAATCGATTCTGATGTAAAGAAACTCTTCCGCTCTGACTATCCACAATTAAAACATGTTGAATATTGGGTATGATTGTTGCTGCCTTCCCTGTCATTTATATACATTTGTAAAAGGATCATTTTTTGTATAAAAGCATGTGCACTCAATCTAGAGTTTTTTTATACCTTTACAAACAGTCCAAGCTTGGTCCATTATATCCTCACTTTATAAGAAGGTCCACATGTGATCGTCCCTCACGGTAGCACTGCTGGTGTAGCGGTAGCATGTAAGATTCCCATTCTTGCGAGCCGGGTTCGACTCCCGGGCAGTGCACCTTTTTTTCACTTCCTTTTTCTCCCCTGCCCTCATTACGCAACAATACAAAGTTTATAACGGTGTCGGTCAAGATGAACGCACTGCTTCGTCGAGTTTTGGTGATTCTGTGGACGATTTCTCTGTCATTGTCGGGGAATACTGAAGAAACACGACAGTTGAAGATATCTGTAGACAATGTAACGCCAGAGGTAAGGCCACTCCTCGACACAGTGTAGGAAGGCTTGGCGGAAATGCCCGAGGCCAGAGGTGTTTCAGTTGTTGCTTGAAGTTGAACGCGATCGTTCTTTCCCTCTCCACCTGACAGGCAAACGACTATATGTGCGCTTCAGTGTCCTTGCCAGATGATGAGCAGTACATAGGTAAGGGATAAGGTAGCCTTTAAGCGTTGGCATGACTCTTAACTATGAGGCGGAAGAGGGGCAGTAGCCCCATCGCTTTTCCAGGAACTCTGCAGTTTCACAAGCCTTTTTAGATTTCACAGTGGGTAGCTCGAAGGCAAGGGAGCCGTGATTACAC
This sequence comes from Ianthella basta, assembly GCA_964019415.1. Classification (NCBI taxonomy): domain Eukaryota; kingdom Metazoa; phylum Porifera; class Demospongiae; order Verongiida; family Ianthellidae; genus Ianthella; species Ianthella basta. The sequence continues at coordinate 6,322,669 of OZ025884.1, read as the reverse complement.
TGTTACAGAAGTACAGGGTGAAGTGATGTGAATTGGTTGCCACTGTGAGCACACCTGTTTTCAGCGTGATGCTCGCTCAAACCATTGTTACAAGAGACTGCATGGTTGTACACACAGCATGCCATTAATATTTGGCATTTTAGTGGAACAGTTTGTAAGGAACGCTAAGCACTTCACAATACATTGCATTACATGGGGTACGGTATACTGATTTGTGAATTGGTGTGTATCTGTAGCATAGTACACAACATACACAGCATCTGGTGTGTCAGTGTGTGAGTGATATAAACTGTGTGACGATACATTGAACTGCACAATTAGTGGACATTGTAATTGTTTCTGTATTTGTATGGTGTTGTAGTAGCTCTGCTTGCCTTCTTGGTCTCCAAATCGTAGTTGCACCCCTGCCTTTGTTAGGAAGTTGCCTAGTGGGGTTGTGTGTGTGTGTGTGTGTGTGTGTGTGTGTGTGTGTGTGTGTGTGTGTGTGTGTGTGTGTGTGTGTGTGTGTGTGTGTGTGTGTGTGTGTGTGTGTGTGTGTGTGTGTGTGTGTGTGTGTGTGTGTGTGTGTGTGTGTGTGTGTGTGTGTGTGTGTGTGTGTGTGTGTGTGTGTGTGTCAATGGCAGGAAATGGTGTATTGTCCCATGATGAATACTGTCCAGTGTCAGTGGTTGCTAATTCAATCACCCTTGAGGCCCATTGACCCCATGAATGGAAAGTAGGACGGACAAATGCATGTACCTTCATCAGTTAATTTTACCTAACTTCTGTTTCTCCATTGTTTAACAATGCTTGAGTTGTTGGATGCACTTTGTATATACATGCACACATGTGGGTAGAATAGCATGTAGGACGTAGCATCTCACACACACACACAACACACATGCACACACACGCGCACGTACACACACACACACACACACACACACACACACACATGCACGCACGCACACACACACACACACACATGCGCACACACACCACATCACAACTACAAACCCCTCCCATCCTCCTCCAGTGAAGTTCCAACCCGAGGTGACGGACAAAGTCCATCACCTCCTTCTGTTCAGCTGTGAGGGGCCCTACTCCAGCGAGAGTCACTGGGACTGCAAGTCTATGGGAGGAATTTGTAGTGGGCAGACTGACCAAGTCGTTTATGCTTGGGCTAACCATGCTGAAGGCCTGGACCTCCCGAAGGGTGGGTCCAATTTGTACTGATCATTTGGTATGATGAGGCTGTATCTTGCATACATGGTTGTGTAGTAGGTCTCTCTCTCTCTATTGGTTGGCGTGTGTGTAGGTGTGGGGTACAGAGTGGGTGCTGCTGTGAAGGTGAAATCTCTTGTCATGCAACTGCATTACGGTAACTTGGCGAAAAAGGGGCTATCGGACACATCATCTGTGATCTTAACAGTGACCAAAAAGCGGTAAGTGTGTAGCTGTGGCTGTGTGTACGTACCTCTAGTGGTGTCAGGGTTGAGTGATTGGATAGCCTTCACTTGGAAAAAGTTTCACAGAGCTGATCCCCTTGCACGAAGAAGTTGAACTAGCTTCTCCTCTCCTCTTTTGATGCAGACCTCCGAATATTGCAGGCGTGTACTTGTTGGTTGGTATTGATGCGATTCCAGCCAGGAGCAAAGGTAAGTAACAAGATGAGAGGTGGTGGTTGATTTTCTGACCTTTGACCCTTGACCTTTGTACCCTGTTTCAGGATTCTCTGTGGAAGGAAGCTGCACTTACAATGATTATAAGCCAATCACTCCCTTTGCGTATCGTGTCCATGCACATGCTCACAGCACTCGGATCACTGGATACTACCAAAAGAAAGGAGACAACAAGTGGTTGACGCTGGGCAGCCGAAGTCCCCATGACCCCCAGGCCTTCTACCCAATACAGACACAGGTGACAGTCCACAAAGGTGACGTCCTGGGAGCAAGATGTCAATATGTGACGAGTGCTGAAGAGCATGACATCCATATGGGGTGAGCGCTGAGGCAAGGATACGTAGTGTAAGCTAGGCTGGGGAGCAAAGTGAGAGACACACCCTCTTCGTGTTTGCCTTAGTTCAAATTGAGCCCACTTGTGTGCCTGTACTCAGTGATATTTTCCGATAGACCAATTTTCACCCAGTTTGATGGCATAGCACTGGTTCATCATGAAGTAATATATTTAATGCCTGCATGACAGTGGCTGGACTTGTCTTCAAGTGACTGTGCTCCTGGTAGCGACAGAGCACGCCCTGCAGTTGTGTTGCAATAACTCTCCCTGCCCTCCTCAATTCCCTTAGGGCGGACACTTCCAACGAAATGTGCAACTTTTATATAATGTTCTACACTGCCAATGACGTGATTGGGGTGGCTGAAAACACGTGTTATATGAATGGGAGAAATCCGCCTCCTGTGCCATTACCGGCAGTGGATGAACTGGTGGACACGCCTCCATCTCCGCCCTCTTCCTCTAATGATGGGAGCTTACTTACGATGACCCCACCCACTCTTGAGCTTGCATCTGATTGGTTCCTGAATGGCTTGGAAGGCGATGCCACTAAGCAATTCCTCTCTGTCGGTTTGGGACAAGTTAGTGGAGTGGCAGTGGACGGCAATGGGGATGTCTACATCCTTCATCGAGGCAGCAGAGTATGGGATTTGAGGTGTGTGAGCACCATTCGCTGGGGAATACAAGTGGGCTTATTGTAGAAGTCACACAGATCACTACACGTGCTCTCAGTTGGAGTGTAAGAATAGAGACTTAAATGTTTGGTAGTGTTCTAAATACGTTTATGTAATCTTCTTCAGTCTGTTTGTTTGTTTGTGTTTGTGGCATTAGAAACGGGTATCTGATTGGCTTACACAATCATGTGACCATGTTGCCTAGGCAACCGCTCCCTTAACCCAATTGCCCAGTGGCTGGTTGGTGGTACATAGATGCGTATGTAATGAATGTGTTAGTCAGTGATTGTGGCTTCAGCTGTTCTCTCTGTCCTTGTGTAGCTCTTTTGACTTGCACAATGTCTTCCAGAACAAAGAAGCAGGGCCTATTCCAGAGCCAGTTTTGCTTCATGTTACATCAACTGGTGTGGTCCTTCACAAGATGGGAGCTAATATGTGAGTCTGTGTGTGTGTGTGTGTGTGCGTGTGCGCGCAGTGTCTGTGCTCACGCACACATGTACATATTTGTATGTATTTGTGTATGGTGAGTGGGTGGGTGGGTGTTCCCTCTATGTGTGTGGTGCATGTTCATTTGTGTATACCGTGTATGTGCGTGCATGGGTTCATGTATTGTGTACTGTATACTTGTATCATGCATATTTTGATGTACCTACACACGCGACAGGTTCTATCTTCCTCACGGCGTGACTGTTGACAACGAAGGGAATATTTGGATCACAGATGTGGGACTACATCAAGTCTTCAAGTTTGCCCCCAACAACCTCACTGAGCCCCTCCTCACTCTGGGTGAGGCCTTCCAGCCGGGAGACGATCACACACACTTCTGCAAGCCGTCTGCTGTTGCTGTGGCAACAGATGGAGACAGCTTCTTTGTGGCTGACGGGTAAGATCCCCAAGATCTTGTGCTCCAGGGTTGATTCCGTTTTACCTGACAGCAATCTTTGGGGTGCAGCTGTAATGTCCTTGCACCCATCCTGCACATCATGTGTTGTAACCACCATACAGTTCCTTACTATGTGTGTTTTAACCACCATACAGTTCCTTACTATGTGTGTTTTAACCACCATACAGTTCCTTACTATGTGTGTTTTAACCACCATACAGTTCCTTACTATGTGTGTTTTAACCACCATACAGTTCCTTACTATGTGTGTTTTAACCACCATACAGTTCCTTACTACAGTGTGAGTGTTTTAACCACCATACAGTTCTCTGCTATCTCTTTGTATGGTTACCATAGTGACCCCTGTAACATGTACTGTGACCAGTGCACTCTTCCGTTGTGCGTAGGTACTGTAACCATCGTGTAATGCAGTTCTCCAAGTCTGGTGAAGTGTTGCAGGTTATGGACCAGCCTGTGAGGAGCACCCCTGGAGGAGTTGCATCATGTGAGAGAATACTCCTGCACACACACACACACACACACACACACACACACACACACGCACACACACATGCAGTGTTTCCTTACCTATTGTAATTCCTTGACAATTCATCTATTGTTCATTCACACCCCAACTTGCACGTACATCTTCCTCTCACTCCTCTTCCCTCATCTGTCCTTCATGGTCACCCTTCCTCTCTCCTTCTCCTCTCTTGTTCTCCTCTCCCCTCCGCTGTCTAGCTCTCTATGTTCCACACAGCCTCACACTCTTGGATGGCGGTAGAAAATTAATGGTGGCTGACAGAGAAAATGGCCGACTTGTTACCATGGAAACAGCTCGCTTGTCACATGTTGTATCAGTGATTGAGAATTTCTCAGTGTTAGGACACAGGTTGTTTGCAGTGGCAGCTCCAGCTATGCCACCTGGAGGTGTGTGTGTGTGTGTGTGTGTGTGTGTGTGTGTGTGTGTGTGTGTGTGTGTGTGTGTGTGTGTGTGTGTGTGTGTGTGTGTGTGTGTGTGTGTGTGTGTGTGTGTGTGTGTGTGTGAGTGTGCATGTTTGTGCATGTACATGTGTGTATTTGTCCGTGTTTGTATGCATAGCTATGTATGTATGTATGTATGTATATACATGTGAACACGCACTGCTGTGTATGGAGGTGTTTGGTGAACTAAACATTTGTGTGTGGCTCGTGTCTACTGTGACAGCAATGCAAGGAGTTGCCCCGTTTTGCATGTGTTGCTGTAATCAGCCCTCCTTGTTCCCTTTCGTTCAGCCACCACACCGTATGTCTATGTGGTGAACCAGGAGGAAAGGTTTTCCAAGAGGGCGACAAGTGGGTTCACTGTGGACCTGAAGTCCGGCAGCATTGTACAGCATTGGGCACCAAAGGTGTGGGAGGGTGTGTGGGTGCGTGGAGGGTGTGTGGAGGGTGTGTGGAGGGTGTGTGTGTGGATGTGGGTGGGTGTGGAGTGTGTGGAGGTTGTGTGGAGAGTGTGGGAGTGTGTGTGGAGGGTGTGTGGAGAGGAGTGGATGGGCTGGACAAGATGGGGGCAGAGCAGAGTGTCCTGTTTTGGAATTGGACCAGGAGCTTGCAGAGAAAACTGAGTTATACTGAAGTATACTGAGGTATTCTGTGCTATCATTGACATATACGTAATACTACATAAGTGTAGTGAGTTGTCATGGTGGAGTTGTACTACATTGTCCAAGCAGTCACCTACCTACGTATCCCACTCATTGCCTTCAGCAGGTTGGATTTAGCCAGCCACACGATGTGGCTGTGAGTGGTGACGGGCAAACTGTGTACGTGGCCGAAATTGGGCCCAATCGAATATGGAAGTTCTCCTCACACAAGTGTGAGTTACGTAAATGGAGCACAAACAGTGTGTTAGTTTTACTCAGTGTAGTATAATACATTCACAGATGAAGGCAGCTAAAAACTGCTGAAAATGTTTGAATTGTGTGAATCTTGACTAGTGTACATCCATCACGTATGCATACATTCATGTACGTATGAATGCACAGCATTATCGTGAATGCGGCATATTGAACAGCTGTGTGACACCACCACCTTGTGTGTGTGTTTGTGTGCCCACAAACTATTCGCCTATATACATTGAACAACGTAGCAATGAGCATCTTCTTCTACATTATTGTGTGTGTTAGTTGCTGTAATGTCTCAGCCTTGGCTGCCTGAGTGCTGTACTTGTGGTACTGTTGCTGTGCTCAGCACTATTCTCCTATTCCTTGTGTGTGCCCTTGTCATTGCAGCCTCCTCACCTGTGGAGCAGGCACGGAACCGTTCCGTTGGTTTTGATGCTTCATATTTTGCCAACACGACATCACAGAACAAGAAAGAACCACTAGCGGATGTTAACAGTGATGACAGTGTTGAACATGGTGATGCCACTGTCACTATTGACACCAACAGTAATGTCACTGATGCTGGTGACAACAAGAGTAGTGTCACTGACCCCAGTGACAGCAACAGTAATGTCACTGATGCTGGTGACAACAAGAGTAGTGTCACTGACCCCGGTGACAGCAACAGTAATGTCACTGACAACGAGCAGCCTGACACTGTTACGGTTCAAGATGAGACTAACATGCCTGGTCCAAACTGGGATAAGAATCTCCATGACGACGTGCTGCCATCTCCAGAGCTCGTGACTCCCAACGTGACCGTCAAGAACACCACTGCTCAAAAGAGCAACGATGATTGCCCTTCACTGGTTCCTCCCTGCAACAACAAGACCAAGAGCCCTTCCACACCGGGTGAAAGTGGTTTTCAAACCTCTGCCCCTAGCAATGCCTCAGATGATATCTTGTGTCCACTGTCAATGGGAACTCTTGAGTGCATAAAGGCGATGGCCTTGCAATCGCTCCCGGCCCTCCTCCTGGGAGTCTTCTTCACAATTGCCATAGCCCTGATGATTGCTGTGGCAATCTGCTTAACTTGTAGGAACAGAGGTCGGTGTTGCAGCAGTTGTAGAGGGAGGAGGGACCTGGCGAAGACGGCCAAACGCAACATGCACTCTTTGCTTGGACCAAGCCACCAGGGGTTTGTCAAGGTGAAAACGTTTGACTCAGACAGTGACGGGGAGGATGTCATCTTCCAGCAGTTTTGAGTACCCATCTTTGCACTGACAATACAAGTAATGAATGTGTGTATGTACGTATGTATGTATCCTTAAACACTTCCTCTAATTGGCAGGTCTAGTTACCTGGACTGGCTATCCACTCAATGTAAGCTAATAATCTGTACTTGTGATCAAACACAATAAATGCAGTGCATGCCTGCCCACTTCAGTGCTGGGCAAGTGAGGGGAATTCTTAAATGGGGTTACATGGCAGGTTTGCAACAGCTAGCTGCTGATAGAGCTATATATAGACATTTGTGGGCTTGTATTTTAGGATATACTATATACCACCGGTACTATCACTACACACACCCTGCTGCTATATAGTAATTTAATATTATATGTGTGCATGCATGCCTGTACATGCAATGTATACCTTTACCTGCTATAATTAGTTCTTTGATTTATACATATTACATAGTAGGCACTCCCGTATAAAACATATTACAGCCCGTATATGTTGTGAAGTCCCCAAAGGTTCGTCCCTGAGAGCGCGCGACAGAGGATGGCAGCGGGTAACTATCCAGTGGTGGCCATCAGAATAAAGCCTCAGGGCGGTGAAGAACTTGTTGACCGAAACCTCCACCCAGATTGTAGATTCAAGGAGATCTTAGTGAGTTCATCCATCCATACGTAGCCTGTCTCTCTTCCTTTATCTATGCTGTCAATGGCTTAGCGAAGTCTGTGCGCGGCTGCCTGTGTTGTCTGAAGCCCTGTGTTGCGTTACTTAATATAGACACCGAGCAAACACGCAGATGCGTAGTTTAGCTTGAAAGCGCAACTGCGTGACCCATTCTTTGTTTTAATATCCGTTTCTGAACATGACAGTGTGGTACCTGGGATAGTCATAGCCGAGGCAGGCCAGGTGTTCATGCGTTGGGGGTGTGTGTTGGGGGGCGGGGGGATGGGGGATAAGTTGCTACAAGGTGTGGACAATTTCAGTTCATGGTACGTGTGGTGGGTCAAGTGAAAGGAGTGCACCGACCATTGCCAAACACGGTTGCATGTAATAGGTAAGTTGGCTTTTTGCGTGATACTGTGTGTGTGTGTACTAATGGATGATTTCAGACAGCTAGACAGGGTGAATTTGAGCACAAGAACTGGAGAGCTGTGTGGAGTAGACTTGTATCCAGGGGCACAGCTACGTACATCAGTGGGCAGATCATAGACCTCCATTGCTATGACAGTGACATTACACTGTCCTCCCCCCCCCCCCCCCCCCTCCCCCATATCAGTTCATATACGTAGTTCCATACATTAGCAGGTTGACTGATAGAGTTAGGCAGAGCAGTCTCTGTTCCTTTGTAGGTGAACCAGTGGCATGCCTGTCCACTTGTCCTCTTGTCAACAGATGTAACATGCTGGCACACACATGCACACATTCTTATTTCTCCTTAGTATGTTCTACTGGTGTCTATCCTACCTCTGGTGCACACTTTAAGAGGACAGCCGATTGTTCTGGTTTTGTGTACCATTTGAAATACATATGCATGCATTCAGTGTGTTGGTTGTTGGGAGTAACCTGTCCTTCCCTCCCCCACCCCTCCCTCCCTCTTTCCCCACCCCTCCCCTCCCTCTCCCCCCACCCCTCCCCTCCCTTTTCCCACCCCTCCCCTCCCTCTTCCCCCACCCCTCCCTCCCTCTCCCTCCACCCCTCTCCTCCCTTTCCCCCAACCCCTCCCTTCCCTCTCCCCCCCTCCCTTCCCTCTCCCCCACCCTCCCCTCCCTCTCCCCCCACCCCTCCCCTCCCCTCAGGAAGCGTTATCCAAAATAGTCACTTATGGAACTCCAACAGCATTTGAATGTAAGCTCAAATATCTGTGTTAATGACCTGTGATGGTGGGCTATTCTTCACTTGTTCACACAACACCTCCCCCTCTTTGTCTTCAGATGAAGATGAAGACGGTGACAGCATTACTGTCAGAAATGATGACGAATTGGCGGCCATGTTGCAATATGTGAGGGCATTGTGCTGCCATCATGTCAATGTTATGTCACAACCATCATGTCAATATCATGTCACTAGTGTCATGTTATTGTCATGTCAATGTTATGTCACTACTGACACATTCTCCACTAAGAGTGGTTGCTTTATTCTGTAGTGTCACATAAGGCCATTAAATGTTTGTATACAGTACAAATCCCACCAGTATTTGAGTCCATGCTATATTTGGTGGGTATTAAAACTGCTGTACTGTACTTAGTTTATACAGTTAGACCATGTAGCATTAGTACCATTGCTTGTATACTGTGTGTGGGTCATCTTCTGTAGTGCCAGTGGAGGCTGACCAATGGATTGAGAGAGCCTGTAGTTATACACCCAAGGAGTAAGTGTGTGGGTGTGTGTCCCCCTCCCACCTGTGCCCCACCTGTCCCCCCACCTGTCCTCCCAACTGCCCCCCCCTGTCCTCCCACCTGTCCCCCCACCTGTCCCCCCACCTGTCCTCCCACCTGTCCCCCCTCCTGTCTCCCCACCTGTCCCCCCTCCTGTCCCCCCACCTGTCCTCCCACTTGTCTCCCCACCTGTCCCCCCACCTGCCCCCCTCCTGTCCCCCCACCTGTCCCCCCACCTGTCCTACCACCTGTCCCCCCTGTCCTCCTCACCTGTCCCCCCTGTCCTCCTCACCTGTCCCCCCACCTTCCGCCCTTGTCCCCCCCCCCCCCCCCCCCCGCTGCATTCCTTCCCCACAGCCACAAAGTCCCCAAGCAGAAGGAACGTTCACAATCTCATCATTAACACTCGTCTCCCTGCGTCCAACAGTGCCAAGTCCAGTAGCGGCAGCAGCGATGGAGTGACCATGGCGTCCCTTCAGCAGAGGAAGACATCAGCAGAGGCACTTTTGAATTTGTTGTCAAATGGACAGGTACGTATGTTGTGTGTGTACACGAGTGGGGGTTGTGACAGTGAGGGTGATGTGAGGTGGGGGTGTGTGAGAGTGAGGAGTGAGCTGTGATGGGGAGGGCAGTGGGAGCGAGTGTGTGAAACAGTGAGGAGTGGGTTGTGACAGAGAGGGTGGTAGGTTGTAATAACAGTGTGAGAATGGAGTGTGCTGATTGAAAAGAGCACACAACACAAATGGACCTAGGGAAGAATGCTGAGTACAAGCAAGACCACTGCTCTCTGCCTGCGTTGCTGTAGATTGCTCCCCAAGAGCTGCAGTACCTGGAGATGCTGGGTCACGGGAGCAGTGGGACAGTCTACCGATCGCTTCACACACCCTCCAAAACTATTATGGCCGTCAAAATCATCCCAATTGGGGCCACTCCAGAGGAACAGCAGAAGATCATGACCGAACTCAGCATTCTACACAAGGTACAGATGGACACACACACACACATACACACACGCGCACCACACACACACGCACCACACACACACACACACACACACACACACACACACACACACACACACACACACACACACACACACACATACACTGTTCTTCTGTCTCCATCTCAACTCCAGTGCGACTCCAAGTATGTCATTGGGTTCTTTGGAGCATTCTTCCACGAGGAGAGAATCTTCATGTGCACAGAGTACATGGACGGTGAGTCTGGCTCTTAGTGTGCTGGTGTGTGTGCAGTGTGAAAGAGTGGGGGGGGCAGTGAGGAGAGGGTAGTTTAGCAGCTGTGCGAGAATGGAGTGAGGTGTGTGTGTATGTGTGAAGCAGTATGGTCTTTAACTCACTGACCGTCTCATTGGTGTCTGTGCTGTGTAACATACGTACGTGCACTAACAACATGCACACACACACACACACACACACACACACACACACACACACACACACACACACACGCACGCACACGCACACGCACACACACAGGTGGCTCTTTGGACCAATATGGCATCATATCAGAGCAGGTGTTGGGGCGGATAGCCGTGGGTGCAGTGAGGGGACTCAGTTATCTCTCAAGTCGAAAGATCATGCATCGAGGTGAGAGTTACCCAAGCACACTTCTCCATCAGCCTGTGTAATACAGTGAACCTGTCTAAGATGGTCACTGTGTTAGGCAGCCACCTCTCTAAAACAGTCCTCCTCCCTGTATGGCCCCAATCAGCACTAAAGCATTGCAGTCTACCTCTGTAGAGCAGCCACCTCTCAATAAAGGTCAATTAGACTGGCCCACAGGTGGCTGTCTTAGACAGGTTCACTGTATTATCTTTTTCATATGTGTATCTTTGGGTTGCCACTTTTGGTGGCAACTAAGTTTAGTGTTTTGAGACACCCAGGATTTGGTGGGTACTACCTAATTTTAGCATTTTCGAGTTTTTTCTGTACATAATAGGATTTCTCACCTGTACAACATTTTTTTGCTGTTACCAATTTTTAGCAGTTTTGCACTTCTTGCTAAATTCGCTAACATTAATACCTTTTAAAATTAGTAGTCTTAGAGTGAAGGTATGTGGGTACGTATGCTTCGTACACATTCATTTGGAGACATTGCACCTGTTACATGCTCGGACAATGCTTTCTGTCTTCCAGCTTGTTCTCCCCCCCTCTCTCCCATCTTTTGTTTCTTTGTGCTTATGTGTGTTTGCCCTTTTCTCTCCACTTGCACTGATAGATATCAAGCCTTCCAATGTTCTGGTCAATACTCATGGGGCAGTGAAGTTGTGTGACTTTGGAGTCAGTACCCAGGTACATAGGTCCACCGGGGGCGTCCGGCACTCCTGTATGTACGTGGCTGCTGTCACTCTCAGTTCACGTGTTGTCTCCAATTCACCGTAGCTATTATCTTCAATTGCAAAGACATTCATTGGCTCAAATGCCTACATGGCAGTAAGTGTATTCATGACTTTTTGACTGAATGACTATGATTAAGTGCCCGAATGCTATATGTATGTTGTTATAAGTATTGTTTGGCTCATTTCTTTCCATGCAGCCAGAGAGAATTATGGGTGAGGAATATGGCCTTCATTCTGATGTTTGGAGTTTGGGTATTTCACTGTTTGAGTTGGCTGTTGGGCGCTTTCCATACCTGCCGGTGAGTGACTCATGAGTAGCGTGACAGCGTCAGCTTGCCGCCAAGCTGGTACTGCCTTGTCTTCTTCATCACTGCCCCCTTTTATGCTCTAGTCTTATCCCTTTTCTCCTCTCCCTCCCCCTCCCTCCCCTCCCTCACCTCTCCTTCCCCTTCCCCTCCCCCTCCCTTCCCTCTCCCCTTCCCCTCTCATCATATGTGCCCTGTAGGATGGATCAAGAGGCAACACTATGCTTGTAAGTATCGCACACTCTATTTTCCTTCAGCTTCTTCTTACGAATGCGTCACACACGCTCAATTTACCATGTGCAGTACAACTGCCAAGCTCACAAGGTTGGAGTTACTGCCAACATGTAGTAATACTCCAGGGGATGTACAGTATTACATTGCACTATCACTCACTCTGTACAATAGGCATACATTTTACTGTTTGAGTATAGCCATTGTATAGGTATCACAGGTAGGTTTACTTATAAATTAATATGCACCAAGTCTGGGAAGGCCACGGCGCTTTCTTCTGGTCGGATGTGAGGCCGTACGATGTTGTCTTCTTCTCCTCCTCTGCAGCCCATTGAGCTGCTGCAGTGCATTGTGAATGAAGTGAGTGACTTTGACACACTTTAGAAGAACACACACACGCACACACACACACACGCACACACACACACGCACACACACGCACGCACACACACACCACAGATTGAGAGTGATCCAATCTACTGTGTTGTGCTGGTGTCTGTGTACCTTAACTGATTGGCTGTATTCTGCTCTCTGCTATGTAGAAACCACCAATCTTACCACCACAGAGCTTCTCAGCTCCATTTGTGGACTTTATCACACAATGGTGAGCAGTTGCCTACGTAGTTGCAAAGGCCTCTTTGTACGTAAGCCCTTCAGCTCCCTCACTTCCAAGTGTACCACAAATGCATGATGGGGAACTGTAGCCTGCCTCCACTGGATGTGTGGATGTGGGACAGTAAGTGGTCAGAAATAGCAAATTCTCTATCAATGAACACATATGGCAAGACTGCATGCCTCCACTAGATGTGTGGATGTGGGACAGTAAGTGGTCAGTAATAGCAAATTCTCTATCAATGAACACATATGGCAAGACTGCATGCCTCCACTAGATGTGTGGATGTGAGACAGTAAGTGGTCAGTAATAGCAAATTCTCTATCAATGAACACATATGGCAAGACTGCATGCCACCATCGCCATGCAGTGCAAGGGAGATAGCTGGGATCCTGTTTGGGCTGTGAATGGTGCTTGTTGTGAAGTTGGCTACAGTGCAGTTTCAGTGATTTGTTTAAAGCAGATGTGCCTTAGCTCATATTGGCTCTTACTGTCTTGTTTGAATCACATTGCTGCAGCATGCAGAAGCAACCCAAATCTAGACCAGGAATTGAAGGATTATTAGTGAGTTCACGGGAGTACTTTCTTGTTTGTCACACACATGCATGCACACACACACACCAAACGCGCGCACACACACACACACACACACACACACACACACCAAACACACACACACTTGCACATGGCCTGCCATGGTTTAACACACACTTAACTCAAGTGCCTGGGCCAAGCTGTTAACCCAACCAACAGCTCCCCTGTGTACAGGCACTTAGTAGGTGTTGAGTGATGCTAACAGGCTTCTCACAGAAACGTGCTACAAGATATCCTTAGTGTGTACTGCACCCTGTTCAGATTGCTAGCAGGAAGAGCAGAATTGAGAACACCCTTGGGTTGGGTGTATTAGCACTCCTGACAGATGATGGCTTAGGAATTTGATGGCACAAGCAGTTATACATATTATTTAGTTTGCCCTTGTAATCACCATCATCATCATGGTCATGATGATGATGATCATCATAATGGTCATGACGGTGATGATGATCATCATCATCATCTCATAATCACCATCACCACCGCACCATCATCATCGTCATCGTTGTCGTCGTCGTCATCATCATCACCATCACCACACCATCATCATCATCAAGGGACATATCTCCAATACTGGAGATCATAATTGCGCCGAAAACAAAATGAAACAGTTATTGTTATTAATGTTTATTGGTTAACACTAGTTTATTCATGCAGTTTGATACTGTGAAATACTGTGAAAGTGTAACGCATGTTCTCCTTTCTCACCTCCCTGCACAGAGACATCCCTTTGTCATAATGAATGAAGACAACCTGGAAGAGATTGTGGGGACCTGGGTCATTCACATGCTGGACCAGTTTCGAATCATGCGACGGTACCCTTCAGATTGGTCTCTCTCCTCCGCCTCCAGCCACAGCTCCGGACACTTTAGTGGCGGTGTTCACCAAGTGGCCAACCACAGTAGTAGCAGTCTACCAAGTGGGCTGCCAATGGAGACATAGCAAGACACATACACATCGCCTGCCTGCCGCTCCCGCTCTGTCTTGTATCGCTGCAGATTTTAACTTTTTGCTTGCACAACAAACGCATGATTGCACTTGATGCGGCACCATTTCCGAGCTTAACACTGTCATTTTTTTTGTATGCACTTCAGTCTGTCTGGACCAACCACTAATCAATACAGTGCAACTAAAACAATATAATTACATTATTTTTGTAAATAAAATACTTGTATATACTCTGCATGGTATCTAATACTGTATAATACAATGGTTGTTGCATGTGTTTACGTGTAATTATTAAAAAGTTATACAAGTGGGAAAAGCTGTTCACTGGACTTCGATTCCATGCAATGCAGTCTTGCTGTAGCCGCATGTTCGGAGCTGGGCGGCATTGCTGTGCATGACGAGGTGGCCTCATCCTCGGCTGTTTTCCTGGACTTCGTTCTTCTGTTCTGAAACCACGTCTTCACTTGCTGCTCCGAAAGACCAAGACGCTGAGCTAGAAAGTACCTTTCCGCCACAGATAAGTACTTGCTTCCTCCGAACTGAGACTCCAGGACGATCAACTGCTCGCTTGTGAATACGGTTCTGGGCTTGCGCCGTCTGTAAGAACTTGCACGAGCTGCTGCGGAAGCTAGCGATCGTCCTGCAGTGGGCCACGCGCTGGGCGACATCGCGGGATGCATGCACGGCAGACATGCTACGGGGGGCAGGGCGTACCACTGTAGGGGCGCGGCGGGCACGAACGCCATCTGGAGCGGCGGTATCATCATGCCAGCAAGGGGCGATGCAACTGCAGTTCCTGCAGAAACGAAGCAAGTATCTTTAACACTACATGTATATGCACGCACTGATTGTGAATCCACCCAGCGCCCTGTAGACTTGCCGGAGTTGGATGAAGGAAATTGAACCCTTTGCTGCAGGGTGGCTGCTGATATGTACTCTGCAACCGCCTCTCGCCTGCGTGGTGAACCAGAAACATCCAAATGCTCGCCAGCTCTACGGTTCTTGGGTGTACTCTCTGTCTTCAGCAATCCTTCAATGTCAAAGCGTCCTTTTCTTTGCTGGCGAGGTTGCGTTACGATGGCCATAGTCATTTGGTACGCTAGCGCGCCAGCAAACTGCAGCGATCAAATGAATGCGCCCTAAGTGGTGCATAATTTCTTTTAATTGCTCTTAATAGGTGCTATCCCGTTGCGGCTGTTTGCAGAGGCGCCTCCAGCAGTTTGAACAAGCAGAAATAAGCCCGCCCACCATGTATGCTTCATTTTATACAGTAAACATAGTCTAGGGTTGAGTACTTTACATCAAGAGCAATTTAAAATGGAGGACGATCGACCAGCTCCACCAATGGAAACGGATTCTTCACCACCGCCAAATGAGGATTGCAGCAATGGCGAAGGACAGAAGGAGGAAGAGAAGACTCTCACGGATCACCTGAATAAGAAATTACTGGAGTCATTCCTTCAGAGGGTGGACCAAGGTGAATTTGACCAGTTTGTGAGTGGCAATGAGGCCAAGGGGGACAGCAACGAAGAAGAATGGAGTGACGGAGCTAATAAGACATGACATACCCATATAGTTGAATTCATTTGTAGTGCCTTGTGCGTGTGTGTGTGTGTGTGTGTATTCTGCCAATAATGCTATATACTCTAAGGGATCGAGATACTTACATTATTGGTTTGTGTCCTATTCACCACGCACTGCAAAGGACCAAGGAAATGGACATTTATGAATCAAAGTCTACACTATGTGACGTGGGTATGACTGTAAAAGGCATGAAAATGCTTCTTGGCCACTCATTGGCTACTCTCACTCGTGTAGTGATACACATTTGCTAACCATGTAAAACATCGCAGTTTAACAGCTCATTCATATCACTCTGCTGTTTGCACATGTTATAATATTGGTATGTAGCTAAATATAAGTTATGTGAAGGCACTGGTATGTGTGTGGATCTGCTAGGCATGCACCATTGGGTCTCTTACTTAGAAAACCCATATACACCGAACCTCCGTGACATAACATGTGTGGCCAGAAATTTGGTGGGGAATTCTCTTTGCTGGTTTGCTCAAATTATGGTCTTTGACATATTTTACTTTGGCAGTCAATTGGGCAAGCCTTATGCCATATTGGTATTATGTGAACAATTTCACAAATAATAGAAATCATAATATTGGTGGATTGCTCTCACATGGATGCCCACGTGGATTACAATACTAATTTGCAATGTTTACAGTGTGTGTATGCCAATATAAAAGGCAGGCTAGTACATTGCAGCTGCACACGCATACATGTGGTTGTGCTCACTCGTGCATTACAATTTGCACTAGCACAGTCCTCTTACCCGTAAGGGTACGAGTATATACAACTGCTCGCATATAACCTTCGTGAGAGTGTTGTCGCGTGCCACTGTGTACACGTGCGCAGTATACAGTATACGTTGCAACGCGTGTGTATCAATATTGCTATAATACTGGACATCGGAAGGAACAATATGGCTGACGAACCTCCGCCCTTCGAAGAAGATCAGGAGAACGACCCCGAAGAGGACCTCTTTGACGATCCTGCAGGGACGGCTGATCCGTTCGGAGAGATAAATGAACTTACAGAGGAGAAAAAGGGAGAGCCGGAGCCCCAGCCGTACGAGTCCCCAGTCCCTGTAGCAGCTCCTTCGGAAGGGAAGGTGGAGGAAGAGGAGGAGGCGACCCAATTGTTGCCTCCGTCCCACGAACCGGCAGAGGAGGAGGAGGAAGACAAGCTCTCGGTAGAGTCGGACGAGGTAAAAGTGAAGCCACCGGAACTTGTGCCCAGCAGTGGATCGCAGGTTAGAAAGAAGACCGATCGCTTTCTAATTAACCGATAGTTCACTAAAACGGGTTTTAGCCAATAGCTTACTCTCGGTTGGGCGCGAAAAGGCTTCCCATTGTTATCAGAAGCTTTCTGGTGCAAATAACAGTTACTCTCACCGCTGTAGTTATAAACCATAGCTTGCTTGTGACACATCATTACCATGGTCAGGATATTTGCTATTATCCTTTCTGTTCGCATGCTAGTTTCCTGACTATGAGGACGTGGATGTGCTAGCTGGGGACGGCGCCACGGGGACTGGGGATGGTGAGATTACCATCACTGTCTCCAACCCGGAGAAAGTTGGAGAGGGGATGGGAGCTTATCTGGTGTACACGGTCACAGTGAAGGTTAGTGTAGTGTTCACACAGTGTATTCACTACGTAGTGTACGTATACATAATTTCATGTGCCTTGCCTGAATTTAAAATTTTAGTGATTTTATTTTTGTGATGCCGCTGTATTGCCTAATGTCTAACAACAGTAAGGGTGTCACGTGAAAATGGGGACCCCCCGTCCCCAAATCTACAATAGGTATGGGGACACCCTACGGAACTTTGGCGGCACGCTCATTGGGGCAGTACTAGTGCGTGTTGTAAACGTTTAGCATCGCCTTCATGGATTTCTTCGCAAAATGATGACACTCAGACTTCTGTTCCTGAGCTCCTGAGTCCTCCTGTTTGCCGGGTCAGTAGTAACTAGCCAAACACTGTGGCAGTATATATGTCTGTAGCTGCCCCTTCACTGTTGGCCTGGCGTTGTGCTTGTATTGAAAGTACAGAAGACTCAAGCCTATCTTGCATTGTTTCAAAGATTCTTGTACATGCGCTTTCAGTGTACGTGTGGATATGAGCACACCACCTCCATATTTGTGTGACATTGTGTGATCTTTAATAATGAAGTGTGCGTATGACTGTTGTGGCTAGAGCCACTGAACCCTGAGAACAACAATTGATCCTCACATGGGACCCCACTAACCCATGCATGCATGAAAGGCGAACAATAACTGATTGAAGACCCATATAACTAGTATCATTTGACATAGAGTAAAGGAACACAATTTAATAACACAGTACGAGATGTTGAAAAATGTGACTACTATACACAGTCACTACAAAACCACTTCTTGACTTCTTGTTTGCTGCATGGGCACTTGATGGCTTTCAAACAGTTCCTTCCAATCCCGAGCTACTTTTAATAGCACTTCAGTCTCGCACCTTCATCTCGAAGCCCGCCTATAATTTTGATCATTCCTATAGTTAGCGAGTCTTCTTTTACCTCAAAACAGTCGGTATGCGACATACGACGTTCATTGCTGCCTGTCCTTTACTCGTCTGTCATTGAATTGTGCTCTTTCTAGCTAAAGGCTATGTGCCTTTCCGGCGACTGGCACAGGGGAGCCCCTGATTCCACGTAGGGGTCCCCTATTCTATGTAGATATGGGGATGGGGGGTCCCCAAAATCTACGGGGTCTATATGACAAAAGATTCACATTTTTATTTTGCAAGTATCCACTGACTTGCAAAATTTGCAAAAATTGCCTTCTGTGAAATTATTTGTGCACATATGGTTTTTAGCCACTTCATCTGTTTCTCACAGGGAAATTTGGGACACTAAAGGACTGACCCTTTTGTAGTCCTACGTTTCACGAGTAAATGTGTGTGTGTGTGTACTCATGTAATGGACAAATGATAACTCAGAGGTGTTTGTCTGGGGATTTAAATTCAGTAGACAAATGTGCATCACTATGGCAACAGGACTGCCATGTAGTTACATGTATGTGTGTGCTATGTAGGTACATACATCTTCTCACCCGCAGACCACATTGCCATCTTTCAAGAGCTCAGAGTTCTCTGTCCGCCGTCGTTTCAGTGACTTTCTGGGTCTGTATGCCAGACTTGTGGACAAGCATGCCATAAGTGGTGTGATGATCCCTGTGCCACCGGAAAAGAGCACCGTGGGGATGACCAAGCTCAAGTTCTCCAAGAGCGACCAGACCGAGACAGAGTTTGTTGAAAGGAGAACAAAGGCACTTGAAAGGTACTTTGTCTAGTTTTTTCCTGTTCATTTAGCTCTTGTGGTCATGCCATGCTTTAGATGTGTGTGTTTTGTGTTAGTGTGTTGAATGCGTGTGGCTCCAGATGGTGCTTTGTATTCAGCTTCTTGCATGTCCTTCATCCCTCTCTCTCTTTCTCTCTCTCTTTCTCTCTCTCTCTCTCTCTCTCTCTCTCTCTCTGTGTGTGTGTGTGTGTGTGTGTGTGTGTGTGTGTGTGTGTGTCTGTGCGCGCGCATGTGTGCAGGTTCATGAACAGAGTTGCCAGACAGCCTGTTCTGAGGAAGGATGCAGATTTCATTGACTTCCTTGAGAACCCCAATGAAGTGAGTACACCGTGACTGACCTGTCCCGGCTCACAAGAGAATCTAGTGTAGCTGCACAGCTTGTACCTGCTAATGTGTGAGTGTGTGTGTGTGTGTGTGCGTGTGTGTGAGAGAGAGACTTAACCCACTGTAAAGCTGTTTGCATTGTCACTCACTCAGTGTACGTGTGACTCACCGTCTCTTCATTTCAACAGCTCCCAAAGAGCAAGGACACTGCTACCATGAGTGGAGCTGGCTTCAAGAGACTAATGGTCACTGTTGGCTCTGCAGTCAAGTCCATTGCCACCAAGAAGACAGACACAGATCAGGTAATGCGTGTAGCCTCATACGTACCAAAGTACTGGAGTACTGGCTGGGGTTTGAGCTCAGGCATTATCATTTATTGATCTTCCCAGTTCGGTGGCTGTTCACACACAGGCTTCAATACTGTGATTATTATGTGTGTGGGAGTGATTTGATGTCTCGCTGTTTCTGTTATGGTTGGGTCACATGACTGTCACATGATTGTCACATGACTATGATTCGGTATTCCTGTGTGGACCTCCTGTGTGTGCAGTGGTTTGAGAAGAAGGCTGAAGACTTTGATGTTCTTGACAACCAGTTGAAGATCCTCCTGGATGCCCTTGAGGACACTGTGGCAAGCAGGAAAGGTAGGCGTGCGTGTGTGCGTGTGTGTGCGTGTGTGTGTCGTGTGTGTTGTGTGTGTGCGTGCATGTGTGTGTGTGTGCATGTGTGTTGTGTGTGTGCGTGCGTGTGTGTGTGTGTGCATGTGTGTTGTGTGTGTGTGTGTGTGTGCGTGCGTGTGTGTGCATGTGTGTGTGTTGTGTGTACGTATGTGTGTGTGTGTGTGTGTGTGTGTTGTGTGTACGTACATGTGTGTGTGTGTGTGTTGTGTGTACGTACGTGTGTGTTGTGTGTGCGTGCATGTGCATGCGTGTGTGTGTGCGTGCGTGTGCATGTGTGTGTGTGCGTGTGTGTATTGTGTGTACGTACACCTGTGTGTGTGCATGCATGTGTGTGCGTGCGTGTGTGTGTATGTATGTGTGTACCACATGTTATTTAGACATTGCAGCTTTCTTAGATTTGCTAGGCCTTCACTGTTCAATGAAGTTAGGGCATTTTCCTCTCTCTCTTCCCAGACCTGGTGGCAGCCAACCTTGGTGCTAGCAAGAGTATTGCGGTGCTGAGCAACGTGGAGGAGAACAAGTCTGTCTCCCACGCCCTGGCAAGGCTGTCTGAGGTGGAGGACAAGGTGGGACAGCTGCACCTTCAGCAGCAGAAGGATGACCTCTTCCTCATCACTGAGGTTGTCAAGGACTATGTTGGGTTGATGAACTCTATTAGGGTGAGTAAGGGCCATAGGAGAGGCTTTTATTGTAGTTTGCAGAGGGGCTTTTATTGTCATTTTTGTAGCCTAGTGGTCTCTAGTTTGGCCTATGTACGATTGGTTAATAGTTAAAGTTTGAAGCAACTTTGTTTTGATTGATCATTTGCACACACACACACATGCATAAAGCCCACGTAGAATTGAGTACAATCACTTTAAGGAAATGTGCGTATGTAAATTGAATGATGAGTGGTCATTATTTCAGCCTTTGCCATTCTTGCTGCTCCTTTGCCATTAGCAAATGTTTCAAATGAGAGACAGGGCCTTTCAGACCTGGCAGAATGCGCAGACCACACTTACCAAGAAGAAAGAGTCAGAAATGAAGTTCAAAGTTGCAGGGAAGACAGACAAGCTGGCTCAAATCCAGGCTGAAATACAAGATGTAGGTGAAGGAGCTGGTTGGGACGGGTTGGGAGGTGGAGGGTGGGAGTAAGTGGTAGATTCTTACAGGGGACACCCTGAATTCAGGACACCTCTCTAATGAGGACAGTGCCTACTGTTCCAGGTGCAAAGAGATGTGTACAAAACTACCTCTGAAATGAGAGCACCTCTCTAATGAGGACAGTGTCTACGTTTAGTGTCAGTGTGATGTCTGGAATAGAGAGGCGTCACTGTAAATGGAGTGGAGAGTTTATGGAGAGGGGTGCAAAGTGGATGGGAATGAGGTAGGTAGGTAGAATGTAGCACAGATAACTAGAGGTTGCCATGAAGAAATACCGCAGTAAGATCAGGGATGCAGTGGAAGTGGTCTTGTCTGTGTATTCGCTTGATTCAGTTTGAGAGTACTGTTTGTCCACTTCCACCTTGTGTACTAGTGGGAGAAGAAGCTCGAGGACAGTCAGAAGAACTTTGAAGAGGTGACAAAGACTGTCAGGAGGGAGATCAAGTTGTTTGAGGTGTGTGTGTGTGTGTGTGTGTGTGTGTGTGTGTGTGTGTGTGTGTGTGTGTGTGTGTGCGGTGTGCGGTGGGTGTGTGGGTGGATGTGTGGGTGTGTCCGACTGCGTATGTTACCCTCCTCTTACACCTCTCGCTGACAGTCAAGGAGAGCTGCTGAGATGAAAGAGAAGATGATAGCTTACTTTGAAGCATTGCTGCTACAGCAGGAAGAGGTGGGTGGAATGTGAAGCATAAGCATCCCAGTGTGCGTGGAGTAGCAGCAACAGTAACTGTAGTGTGGTGTGTGTAGCATGCAAGCTGTGTGTGTGTGTGTGTGTACAGTGTGTGTGTGTGTGTGTGTGTGTGTGTGTGTGTGTGTGTGTGTGTGTGTGTGTGTGTGTGTGTGTGTGTGTGTGTACAGTGTGTGTGCTGGGCACACTCTATAATGGCTGCCTCCTTGTTCCGTAGATGGCACGCACCTGGGAGGGATTCCTTCCTGACGCCAAGGCCATTTCTACATGAGGTCTTCGAGCTCTAGAAAAGAAAACAGACTGGTTGTTTAATGTGTTTACCCGTACTTTGATTTCTACAAGGTGCCTTGGGCTGGACATACTTTTGTATGGGACTTCGTTACATAAAGAGATGGCTATGAGTATATGGTATACTTGGGTGGTGGTGGTGCGGTGAACAGTGTGTGTGTGTGTTGCATGTGGTGAACAGCGAGTGTGTGTGTTACATGTAGTGAACAGCGAGTGTGTGTGTCGCATGTGGGGAACAGCGTGTGTGTGTCGCATGTGGTGAACAGCGAGTGTGTGTGTTGCATGTAGTGAACAGCGAGTGTGGGTGTTACATGTAGTGAACAGCGAGTGTGGGTGTTACATGTAGTGAACAACGAGTGTGTGTGTCGCATGTGGGGAACAGCGTGTGTGTGTTGCATGTAGTGAACAGCGAGTGTGTGTGTCGCATGTGGTGAACAGCGAGTGTGTGTGTTGTGTGTAGTGAACAGCGTGTGTGTGTGTTGTGTGTAGTGAACAGCGTGTGTGTGTGTTGCGTGTAGTGAACAGCGTGTGTGTGTTGTGTGTAGTGAATAGTGTGTGTGTGTGTCGCATGTGGTGAACAGCGAGTGTGTGTGTCGCATGTAGTGAACAGCGTGTGTGTGTGTCGCATGTGGTGAACAGCGAGTGTGTGTGTCGCATGTAGTGAACAGCGAGTGTGTGTGTTGCATGTGGTGAACAGCGAGTGTGTGTGTTGCATGTGGTGAACAGCGAGTGTGTGTGTTGCATGTAGTGAACAGCGAGTGTGTGTGTTGCATGTGGTGAACAGCGAGTGTGTGTGTTGCGTGTGGTGAACAGCGAGTGTGTGTGTTGCGTGTGGTGAACAGCGAGTGTGTGTGTCGCATGTAGTGAACAGCGAGTGTGTGTGTTGCGTGTAGTGAACAGCGTGTGTGTGTGTTGTGTGTAGTGAACAGCGTGTGTGTGTTGTGTGTAGTGAATAGTGTGTGTGTGTGTCGCATGTGGTGAACAGCGAGTGTGTGTGTTACATGTAGTGAACAGCGAGTGTGTGTGTGTTGTGTGTAGTGAACAGCGTGTGTGTGTTGTGTGTAGTGAATAGTGTGTGTGTGTGTCGCATGTGGTGAACAGTGAGTGTGTGTGTTGCATGTGGTGAACAGCGAGTGTGTGTGTTGCATGTAGTGAACAGCGAGTGTGTGTGTCGCATGTGGTGAACAGCGAGTGTGTGTGTCGCATGTGGTGAACAGCGAGTGTTATTCTGTGTACAGCAGAGGACAGCCTTTCACATGCACACTAGTCTGGCTTGCTAGACCACCCAGATTGGAAGGGAGACCGTCTATAGTGGCTACTCCTGACAAGGCTACCATACCAGTGGGTGCCAGCTCTTACATAATGTCACTTGCTGTCCACACAGACACAAGTAGTAAGTTTCCTTTGCAAGTACACCTACCGTTGAAGACGGCTATGACTATTTTCATTTGGGAAACTGGCCAGTTGTCTGAAGGACTATATAGTGTCATATCTTATCTACGTACTCTTGATAGTGTACGTGTCTTCATTAAGGGTGTGGTGCGCGGTCATGCATGCTACAACGTAGCTCACGTGAGCGCCAGCAACGTCATAAGGCCTCGCGCTGGTGACGCCCCTCGAAGTAGCAGCCCAGAATTGATTGGACCCCAAAATTAGCTCCCTGCGGCGAAAGAAGATATAGCTATGGCAGAGTGTACCGCTGGGACATGTGCTGACGACAGCCAGTTGGAGTTCACCATCCCTAAGGGCGCAGTTGCAGGTACCACGCCTGACGATCTCCCGAAATGGTTCCAGGACACCTATCCCAAGTCCGCGGCTACCTTCATCGTCTTCTACAGGGGGCTTTGGTGACCCTACTGCAAGGTGAGCGGCGCAGCAGACAACTGATCTCCTAGACTGTGCTCACCTAGACCTCTCTAACCTGTACCAGTAACTGTACCACATTCCTGCTGCATTCACAACCTCACTCATGGCTCTCTCCCTCATCATCCGCTGTCTCCTTTCCTCCTCTGCTACAGAACTACCTCAAGGAGTTCCAACAACTCCTTGAGGAGTTCAAGGCAAGTGATGTTGCTGTGTACGGTGTGTGTGCTCAGGAACAGCGAGCAGTTGACCAGGCAGCGAGAATCTGGGGGCTCAACTACGAGGCAAGTGATGCTGCTAATCCCCCCTTCCCCCCCCCCCCCCCCCAGGCTGACACTGATCCTTTTATTTCTTTTCCACTCCACATATTTAGTGCTTCTCTGACCCTACTCA
The DNA here is from genome assembly GCA_964019415.1 of Ianthella basta. NCBI lineage: Eukaryota > Metazoa > Porifera > Demospongiae > Verongiida > Ianthellidae > Ianthella > Ianthella basta. The sequence goes on along the minus strand of OZ025884.1, from coordinate 6,298,314 downwards.
CACCTTGCGCAACTACCTGAAGGAACAGGATCTTGTTGAAGCCGAGATAACAGTGGACCCTTCTGATGAAGATTTCAACCCTTACAAACACGGTGTTGTGCAGCCAGCTGTGCTGTGTGTGGACAGGAAAGGCAAGAAGTTGTATGCCTGGGCCATCATTCCTGCAGAGGTGGGTTGGCTTACATCTGAGTATGTTGTACATGTCTGTATAGAGGATGGGCTTGAGTATAGGCCGGGTCAACAACCTCTTTAAAGAAATAGATGCCCAGGCCTCTATTCGTACATATACAGTAGTCATCTACTGACGAACAGTGATTGAAACATATAGTAAGAAGCATCAATACTGAAGTGTGGCTAGGGAGCCTCTCAGTTGGTCTTAGCATGCTAAGTGAACTTTCTTGATGCTATCTACCTGCACTAGTTCTGCCCATTGTGAACTTGGTACCCAGAGAAGGTTGAATCGATTAGCACTTCTGGAGTATTCCCTGAATCCCTAGAATGTCTGCTACAGTTGATGCTTTCAAAGTGAAAATGGCTGTATGAGCTCCAAATGCATTTCTGTGCACATCAATTTCTTGTAAATTATATTTCTTACTATTTTGAGCACTCCTAATTCCAATCTCCTTTGACTTGTTTCTGCCTGCATTGTCTTAGTCTCCTTGTAGTGGGATTGGCATACAGTTTGTAGGTTTGGGGGGGAGGGGGGAAGGGTTGTAGTGAAGTGGGGACTAAGGGCTATCTGCTCCCTCGCTTTGGTCACTTTGGAAGTGCATCTATCAATGAAAGAGCCTTAGAAAACTAGCATGCATTCATGCAGCAATCAATGTGTCTGTCTGTCCACACTTGGTATGAGGTTGGTGGGTGGTGGAGAGTTAAGTGTCAGTGCTGTGCTTCTCTCTGTTGTTGTTGCTACGCAGATGAACATCGGAGGTGCCACTGATCGTCCTGTTCCAGAGGACATCTGGAAGTACGTGAAGGGAAGATTGACTGATGAAATCAAGGAAGAAGAGGCTGTGCCTGAGATGAGAATCCGAGGGAAGGACTCAGTACAGTGGTAGCTTTAACTAGCTGTGAGATAGGCTATCAAGAGAGTTTGTAGTTAGTGGTATTGCTGACTCTGTTACATAGCAAAAACAACCCAGTTCATTTGTCTGTTTTGAAGTGCTTGAGGCTAACCTGCTCCTAGCAGTGCCCTTGCATGGATGTTGTTCAATGATGGATGAACTGAAAGTGTCAGCCCAGTGTGCATGAAACCCTCAAGGTGTGCATGATGTACTCAGCTAGCACAACTGTAGCTGGTCTCAGGTAATTAGACTGCGTGAATAGTAGTTTTTGGAGGTGGTAGCCTTGCATTGAAGTGATTGGTGCATTTCAGTCGTGGCATTTTGCAAGAGTACTCTTGCATTTAGAATTCAGGACAGTACAAATTTAGGGGTGGTGGCAGGGAGGCTTGAGCCCCCATTTGGGAGAAGTCCACTTTTCAAGCTCAGCCAGTACTGATATGTACTAAGAATGATAGTTTAGACCGTGAGCCACTCTTATGAATGCCTGCAGCTGTTGGAGGAGTGTTTTAGATCACGTGACCGTCCCTACGTCACTCGTCAGGACGTGACGGACGTCTCGAAATAGTTGCCCAGAACCGTGCCCAGACCTGCATGCCGCGATCGAAACAAGGTAGCTATGGCAGAGAGTACCCCTGAGGGTGCTGTTGGAGGCACCACGCCTGGAGATCTTCCCAAATGGTTCCAGGAAATCTATCCCAAGTCCGCGGCTACCTTCATCGTCTTCTACAGGGGGCTTTGGTGACCCTACTGCAGGGTAAGCGGCGCAGCAGACAACTGCTCTCCTAGACTGTGCTCACATAGACCTCTCTGACTTGTAACCAGTAACTGTACCACATTCCTGCTGCATTCACAACCTCACTGATGACTCTCTCCCTCATCATCCGCTGTCTCCTTTCCTCCTCTGCTACAGAACTACCTCAAGGAGTTCCAACAACTCCTTGAGGAGTTCAAGGCAAGTGATGTTGCTGTGTATGGTGTGTGTGCTCAGGGACAGCCAGCAGTTGACCAGGCAGTGAAGGACTGTGGGCTCAACTACGAGGCAAGTGGTGCTGCTAGTCCTCCCCCTTCCCTCACCCCCTCCCCTTCCAGGCTGACATTTTATTCCTTTTTTCCGCCTCTTTCTCATATTTAGTGCTTCTCTGACCCCACTCACACCTTGCGCAACTACCTGAAGGAACAGGATCTTGTTGAACCCAAGATAACAGTGAACCCTGATAACAAATTTTTCAAGCCTTACGAGCACGGTGTTGTGCAGCCAGCTGTGCTGTGTGTGGACAGGAAAGGCAAGAAGCTCTATGCCTGGGCCATCAATCCTGCTGAGGTGAGTTAAGTTGCATCCAAGTGCAGTTAAACAGTGAACAGTGATGAAGTGTAAAGAACTTGGATCACTACTGGAGTCTAGAGAGGGAGCTTCTCAGTGGGCCCTGACATGCATGCTGGGCCCTAGCTGGATGAAGTTTCTTGACACTACTGGTCATAGGTTTACTTTTGAATTTACCCATTGTGAACTTTGTACCCAGAGAAGGTTGAATCAATTAGCACTCCTGGAGTCTTCCCTGAATCCCTAGAATGTCTGCTACAGTTGATGCATTCAAAGTGAAAATGGCTGTATGTATGAACTCCAAATGCATTTCTGTGCACATCAATTTCTTGTACCATAATTATATTGCAAAATTTCTGCGAACAATATTTTTCGCAAATGGAGCAAATTTGCAAAAATTTCTATCTCAAATTTTGTATGCATATAATATGCATGGTATAATAATAACTTGTGTATGCGTGTGATGTCAAAAAGAAATGGTGGATCAACTAATGGCATTGCAGCTCTTTTGTTTGCTTGATTTCAGAAGCAATTGCTTCTGCTATTTACACTAAAGGGGCTTTAATGTCCACCTTGTAGAGTCTCCTTCATGAAATTTTTATCTGCAAAAATTTTTGACACCCCATTTTGGCAGCAATTTGCGAAATGTTTAGGTCGAGAGAATTTTGCGATATACAGTAAATTGTATTTCTTACTCTTTTGAGCACTCCTAATTCCAATCTCCTTTGACTTGTTCTGCCTGCATTGTCTCAGTCTCCTTGTAGTGGGATTTGCATACAGTTTGTAGGTTTGGGGGGGAGGGGGGGGGGAGGGTTGTAGTGAAGTGGGGACTAAGGATTATCTGCTCCCTTGCTTTCTCCCTTTGGAAGTGCATCTATCAATGAACAGCCATAGGAATACTGGCATGCATTCATGCAGCAATTAATGTGTCTGTCTATCCACACATGGTATGAGGTTGGTGGATGGTGGAGAGTTAAGTGTCAGTGCTGTGCTTCTCTCTGTTGTTGTTGCTACGCAGATGAACATCGGAGGTGCCACTGATCGTCCTGTTCCTGAGGACATCTGGAAGTATGTGAAGGGAAGATTGACCAATGAAATCAAGGAAGAAGAGGCTGTGCCTGAGATGAGAATCCGAGGGAAGGACTCAGTACAGTGGTAGCTTTAACTAGCTGTGAGATAGGCTATCAAGAGAGTTTGTAGTTAGTGGTATTGCTGACTCTGTAGAGTACAAAACAGCCCAGTTCATTTGTCTGTTTTGAAGTGCTTGAGGCTAACCTGCTCCTAGCAGTGCCCTTGCATGGATGTTGTTCAATGATGGATGAACTGAAAGTGTCAGCCCAATGTGCATGAAACCCTCAAGGTGTGCATGTTATATTAAGCTGGGCACCACTGCACTGTTGGTCTCAAGGTAATTAGACTGCGTGAATAGTAATTAGAGGAAGTGGCCTTATAATCCATTGAGGTGAATGGTGCGTTGCCAGTCATTATAAGATTTGTAACAATGGCATTTATATCTGGATAGTACAAGTTCCAACTTAAACATCTGTTGGGAATTCGGTGGCCACAAACTATCTCAAAGCCTTGTACCAATGTTGCCACTGTGAACCTCTCAGCATTAAGATCACAGAGGCCCAATGGAGACTATTTGGTCATGTGCTAAGGATGCCCAGAAACGTACCAGCACACGCAGATGGCAATCGATACGTAATTTCAACCACCCCCTAGCGTGCCACGCTGGAGAGGGCGACCACAGACCACACTACCAGTGGTACTCAATGCTGACCTACAAATTTAACCTAGGCCTGTGGATGCCATCTGCAGTTGCGTAGCAAAGATGACCTCAAGCACCTGAGACAATTGGCATCAGACAGAACTGAGTGAAACAAATTGACAAGAAATGTTGAAACGGCACAAGCGAACCTTGCTTAGCTATAGTGCATGTAAGTGTGCTTAGTAACAGTTTGTAACGCAAAAGTGCTTATGATGAAAGTGCTTATGATGATGAGTACAAGTTGAACTGCCTGCCACCACCACCAAACTAAGTTCGGCGGTGGTGGCAAGGGGTTTGACCCCCCACCCTCACTTTTGAAGCTCAGCTCATACTAAAATGTGTAGACATTGATGGTTTGGACCATGTAGCCCTCTCCTTTTATGAAGTGCTGCCTCGGCCTAAATGCCTGCATGGCGAAGGGCGTCTGAGATCACGTGACTGTCAGCTACGTCACTCGTCAGGCTTGGGCAGTGACCCTTTTTCGGTCTTGCGTAACCCGCCCGCCGGAAGCGGGCGCTTGCGCAATACCAGAACGGGTCTGGCCCCACGTGACTACGTTTATATAAACTGACGTCTCGAAGTAGTTGCCCCAATTTAAAGGTAGAGCCGAGAACTGCTCCCTGCCGCAAAAGAAGGTAGCTATGGCAGAGTGTACCGCTGAGACATGTGCTGAAAACAGCCAGCAGGAGACCACCACCCTTGAGGGCGCTGTTGGAGGTACCACGCCTGAAGATCTCCCCAAATGGTTCCAGGACACCTATCCCAAGTCCGTGGCTACCTTCATCGTCTTCTACAGGGGGCTTTGGTGACCCTACTGCAAGGTAAGCGGCACAGCAGATGAAGGTGCACACTGTAGTCATGCCAAATGCTCTGTTTTCAATGTTCCATTTCCTTTCTGCTCATCTGTTAATTATCTTCGAGCTGTGTTTTCTTCCATTACCCCTGCCCCTCTGGAGGCTAGCCGCTGTCTTAGACGTACACTATTGAACAGATTCTATGAAGTGTGTGTGTGTGTGTGTGTGACAACCCTTGCCACCCGATCTTTACCACTCACTCTACACATGACAATATTTACTCGGAAAGGGATTTCCTAAAGTGGACATGATTAGAGTGATGTAGATGCACCGTCGATGAGGTCAGCTTCTCTGAACTGAACTGTACAGTGCTGACAGGGGAGGGGTTGCTTGGTGTAGCTGCCTGCCCCTACTCCCAATGTGAGGTGACAAAGTAGGGTTGGCAGCTATGTAAGCTTAGGTTTGCTGTACAGCACATGGCAGACATGGTTTGCATGTGGTCGCATGATACTTGCCTTATATGGTACTGGTTCATCAGGTGTGAGTGTGTGCATAAAATTATGGTGAGCCATGTTTGGGAGCATGACTGAGGGTGGATGTGGTGAGTTATGGCATATTATGTCAGACTATAATTATTGTGAACACTTTGGGTTTCTAGGTATGTTTGGACCTGACTGCTATATAGTGGGGTCATGGTGAATAGGGTCTATGGCTTCACCAGCCCTCTCACTGCACCCTCACGTGTTGTTGGTGCCGCTGCCATCTGGTCCTTAAGCAACCACAGGTGGTTGTGAAGGTAGAGACGCCTCTAGGACAGTGCCTAATCCAGTCCAATAGTGACCACCAATGGCTTGGGCAGAGGGGCCAGGATAGGTGGAGATATTTGATGAGACCATGCACTTTGAGCCTTGGTTGACATAACACTTAGAATTCCCACATGCTTGCACCTTGGTGTTACCATTAGATACTCGCTCTATGGTGTTACAAATCCCCATGTGCTTCCATGTTTATCAGTAACATGGAAGGGATCCTATTCATTGCCCTCGGCGCTTAGATGGGACAAGCTAGCAAGCCAGACTACAGTGGCGCAGGCTATATGCAGTCAACCCACTGTACACATGTGCAATGACCCAGTCTGGTCTGTTAATCATTAGTACTGATGGACACTGGGTTGGAGTTGGAATGTTTGTTGCCTGGCAACTCTTTCCAGTTTATACCAGTTCCAAGTACACTCACCTAGACCTCTCTGACTTGTACCAGTAACTGTATCACATTCCTGCTGCATTCACAACCTCGCTCATGGCTATCTCCCTCATCATCCGCTGTCTTCTTCCCTCCTCTGCTACAGAACTACCTCAAGGAGTTCCAACAACTCCTTGAGGAGTTCAAGGCAAGTGATGTTGCTGTGTACGGTGTGTGTGCTCAGGAACAGACAGCAGTTGACCAGGCAATGAAGGACTTGGGGCTCAACTACGAGGCAAGTAGTGCTGCTAGTCCTCCCTCACCCCCTCCCCTTCCCCTGCACACATGCAGTGGCACTCAGTGACATGATTGAAGTGTAAAGCCACAATGAATTGTTCTCATCAGCTGTGTCACACTGTGAAAGGGGGGCAATTGCTTTTGCAGTTAGCCACTGCGAGGCAATAGATTAAAAGGATAATCACTGGATATTACGCCTGACCTACGTACCAACTACACCAGTATTGGTGTCTCAGTTGGCAGGGGGCACGAAGCCCTATTGGTTGGCAACCAGTGATCGCCTCCCCATCCATCAACCATCAGTATGCCACACTGATGAGCCCCAATTAGGGCGAAACAGCTGTCTGTGGCTCTTCCATCTTTAGTGGATGACTGGGGGAGGCGATCACTGAGACACCAATACTGGTGTAGTTGGTAGGTTAGGCGTAATACCCAGTGATTACCCTTTCAATCACACTGTGACTCTACCTTTTTTAACAGCTACTTGTGTATGGCACACCATGGACTGATAGGCTAGTTTGATATCCTTGAACATATCCGTGCATTGCTGTGTCCTGTCCTTGCAAGAGTGGAGCTGGTTGTGGCATGGCAGACACCAATCTTGTTTATTCCTTCCTCCCTCCTTTCTTTAGTGCTTCTCTGACCCCACTCACACCCTGCGCAACTACCTGAAGGAACAGGATCTTGTCGAGCCAAAGATATCTGGTGGTGAGGGCGCCACTGACTCCAACTTCTACAAGGTGCATCCGGCCATCAAGACCTACAAACACGGTGTTGTGCAGCCAGCTGTGTTGTGTGTGGACAAGACAGGCAAGAAGCTCTATGCCTGGGCCATCAACCCTTCCTTTGTGAGTTGGGGTGCATCCGAATTCAGCCAAATGGTGAACAGTTATGTACCGTATTTGTCTAAGTAGAGGCCCTGGGCCTCTATTCTTTCTAGATGTTTTTGACCTGGTTTCCATTCGAGCCCAGCTTCTATTAAAACTGGTAGAAAATGAACTGATTCCTTGCCATGTTTCTTATATATAATCTGTAGCTACACATGGCTGCCCATCAAGTCTGTACAAACTGAGCTCTTTCTAGAAGACGCCATTTATAAAAAGTGCCCCAATCACAATTTGGTCTGCTCCATTGATGCCCATCCCTCTCACAGCAGCTTCTTTCTTGGCTCTTCTTCACACACTTCCATGCCTTAAGCTGGAGAAAGAAGTAGCTGCATGGTGTGACTTCTCTCGGACATCTTTACAACAGCGTGGACTCCAATTGGTCACTACAGGTTACACTACAATCGGTTTGTACCCCTCCAACCTGGACCTCAGATATCAAAGGGTTCCACTATACTATGTGAATTCCAAACCTGGCATCAATTTGGATCTGGCCTCTAGTAAAGAATTGCTGTTCTGACCCTTTTATTTGAGCCAGGCTTATATACAGATAGATACACAGTAATAGTATTAGTATGTATTAGTATGTATTTATATGTATTAGTATGTATTAGTATGTATTAGTATGTATTAGAGTGGTCATCTGCTGAATTTGGTGCATGCAAAGGGAGTGTTGTGGGTAGTAGAGGATTAAGTGTTGGTGTTTCCTTCTCTCTGTTGTTGCTGCTGCGCAGATGAACATCGGAGGGGCTAGTGATCGTCCTGTCCCTGAGGACATCTGGAAGTACGTGAAGGGAAGGTTGACCGATGAAATCAAGGAAGAAGAGGCCGTGCCGAAGATGAGAACCCGGGGAAAGACCTCAGTGCTGTGGTAGCTTGCTGCGAGATAGGCTATCAAAAACATTTATAGTTAGTGGTATTGCTGACTCTGTAACATAGCAAAACAGCCCAGTTCATTTGTCTGTTTTGAAGTGCTTGAGGCTAACCTGCTCCTAGCAGTGCCCTTGCATGGATGTTGTTCAATGATGGATGAACTGAATGTGTCAGCCCAGTGTGCATGGTGGGTGTGCATGATATATCTATTCGGCTGGGTCAGCGAAAGGTCATCTTGCAATGCCTATATCTACTGCAGTTTACAGCTGGCCCGGAGTCTAAACGCATGCACGCCATTTTAGCAAACTGATATATAGTGGCTGCAATGAGATCATTCACTCAATGCAAGAAGAGTCTCGGCGGGAAAACCCCTCGTCACGTGCATGCACGTGTTCTGCCATTGCAAATGGCTGCCAAAGAGGAGGATCGCATTTTATACGACCTGCTGGTGCCTTTAGAGTGGCCTACTGAGCGTGAAGACTTGGTAAGCAGCAGCGAAATTCTTAAATATTACAGTGCGAAGTAGTCTCTATCTTATATCCATGGTTGCATGAATAAAATCCTTCTCTGATATTGCATGCTAAGCGTCCAACCACTTGGGCGAGTACCGAGGTACTTCTTATGTGCAATCTGGAGTACTAGAGGCAGTGTAAACATTTTAGACGCTGTGTAGTGTTGAATTAATACGTACGTGTGTGCCTGCGTGTGTCTGTGTGCTATTTCCTTCCTTTGTTATCTGTGGTTACTGCAGCCTCACGAGGAGTTCCCATCACTGTGGAAGACAGTCTTGGCATTAGTGAAAGGTAGTGTGTGTGTATGTGTGTGTGTGTGTGTGTGTGTGTGTGTGTGTGTGTGTGTGTGTGTGTGTGTGTGTGTGTGTGTGTGTGTGTGTGTGTGTGTGTGTGTGTGTGTGTGTGTGTGTGTGTGTGTGTGTGTGTGTGTGTGTGTGTGTGTGTGTGTGTGTGTGTGTGTGTGTGTGTGTGTGTGCATGTGTGTGTGTGTGCGTGTGTGTGCATAGTGTAGTAGCTTTTACACTGTGTAGTCCACTTCTGTGTTAGAAACATCCAACATCAGCTGCTGGAGAATGTTGAATGGTGCCCCGTACTATGCAGTGGCTTCTAGCAGTACGGACACAAAGGTTAGCAGCGTCACTGCTGTACCTATGTACCAGTGAGGCACCTCACATCTACTTATAGTATGCATTGTGCATCACACGTGTGCGTGATGGTTCTGTCTCAGAGTTCTCCTGGAGTACTTGGCTTTCTGAAGGGGCACAGACAGAGGGGGGCAGGCAAGGTCAGTCCTCTCTCTCTCTACCTACGCACCTTGGGTCAACTCATCTTCAGTATAGTACCCACTCCCTCTGTCCTTCAGGGAGGTATCTTCTGCATGGCTCTATCACCTGATGGCCATCTGCTTGCAGGCGTGGATGAGGCGGGGCTGCTCTCCGTGTGGGAGGTGCCCTCAGGGCGTTTGAGGAACTCGTGGACCGTCCAACAGCAGCCAAGGCCAACAGAATCACACGACACGCTGACAGCAACTCCACAAGGGAAAGAAAAATGTGAATGTGGTTGCAATAGTGGACCCCTATTGTGCAATGGGAGTCCACAATGTGCACTGTGGACCCCCATTGTGCACTGTGAACCCCCATTGTGCACTGTGGACCCCAATTGTGCACTGTGGACCCCCATTGTTTAGGACACCCTCAATACCTCTCTGTTGAAGATGGTGCCTACTGTTCAAACTATTCGTATGCTAGAGATGCTTACTAACTACCTACCTCCAAACTGAGGACACCTTTCTAGTCATGACACTAGGACCTGCCCGTAGCTGTCCCAAGGATAGAGAGGTGTCACTGTATCTTATGTACATGTGTATAGTGTGTGTTGTAGTGTGTGAGGTCCCATAGCTGCCGATCATTTGTATAGACAGGGCTCTCTGCAGTATCAGCTGTATTGGAGAGTACTGTGACACAAGATTCCAATCATGTGACTGTCACATGATTATCACATGACTGTCACATGACTTACTTAGTGGGTACCTACACTCAGTGTATCTCTTCCATCAGGTTGTGACAGTGTCCCAGTCGACGTAAACTGGTGGGCAGAGGATGCTCTGATCATTGCATACTCGTCTGGAGATGTGGTGGTGGCGGGTCTTGAGGAGTGAGTTGGATAGGTGTAGTCCCACTGTGGGTTTGTAATTGCACCCGTTGGTCTACAAGTTGTGAGTGGTTTGTGTTGTTACTTCTCTCTCTTCCCTTACTATCCTTCACCTCTGTGTGTGTGTGTGTGTGTGTGTGTGTGTGTGTGTGTGTGTGTGTGTGTGTGTGTGTCAGTCTTGCAAACCACCTTGGTGCCAACCCTGAGAAGTGTGAGCCAGGGTGTGTCGTAACCCAGGCAACAAGAGGAGGGTTCTTCATCCTGGAGGTCAGTGCAATGCATCAAACTTGCAAATTTCTTGTAGTCAAGCTGGGTGGTGCTTATAATGATGTGATTTGCTGTACACACAGTCCACATACATACTTACATAGGCGTGTCATCTGTGGGCTAGTTAGTGGGAGGGGGCTTTAATATAGAGAGGTGGCTGCATTGCAGAAGTGTGTGTGTAGGATGCAATGTTTTAATGCAATGTTAGTGCTATTTAGAAAGGACCAGCTGCTTTAGACAGTGGCTACCTTATACACTGATCACTATAGACAGGTTCCAATGTACGTTTATGTATATGTCCTTACCTCCTGATCTCTTCACCGCTTGAGGAACACAGTGCACTAGCCAATCTGTTTGCAGCTGTTTCAACTTTGAACTGAACATTTTATGCTCTTTTGTTTCACTTTCTTCCCCTTCATCACCACTCCACCTCTGGTAGTGTCAGTGTGAGGTTCGGGTCAGACCATCGGCCTTCAGTGCTCTCATCGGCACTGGGACTGGAGGAGATGGGGCAGGGGGAGTGGAGGAGACGGATGGGGAGGAGAGCCCTGGGAAGACTGCGTCGCAGTTGATGAAACAGGTGCTGTGTGTGTGCGTGCGTGTGTGTGTGTGTGTGTGTGTGTGTGTGTGTGTGTGTGTGTGTGTGTGTGTGTGTGTGTGTGTGTGTGCATGTGTGTATTCACTTCTCCTTCGCTGCACTCCCCTCAGGTCCTCTATTACATGACAGACTTGGAGAGGTTCAGGCCACCTCAAAAGGCGGCAAAGTGATTTTCATATTCCATACACCATACTTCCTTCACACTCTCACTACTCCCCTCACCCCTCACCCTGCACAGGTGTATCCACCGCACCCACCGGCTGCTTGCCATCCAGTCCACCACTCCCGAGGAGCTGTATGAGAGGAAGGTCCGCCTCGAGGAGTACGGGGAGGCCATCTCGCTGGCTCGGGTGTATGGACTGGACTGTGACGTGGTCTACCAACACCAGTGGGAGAGAACCCCGGTGTCAGTGGCCTCCATACGGAATTACTTGGTGAGAGACGAGTGTGTGTGGGTTGCACTCCGAGATTCTCTTATGGAATTGTTTTGGTTGAGCTACTGTAATAATTATGTATATTTTTGCATGTCTTGTTGTATGCAGCAATATTCACTGGTAGATACGTACATAGTTAATCGCTGGGCATTACGTCTGCTGCACCAATGTTAGTGTATGAGTGAGGCTGTGGGACTGAGGTTCTATTGATGGCAACTAGTTGTCGTGTGAAGACAGTAGCATAGCAGGCCAGTAGGAGCATTGTCTAGTGATTAACCATCTCTTCCAGTGGCCTACTGTCAGGAACCAACCTTGTGGCCCTTCTCTGTGATATTCACTGTCCATGTGCTCCCTTCTTCCTTCTCATTTTCCCTCCAATCTCCTCCCTTCCCTCCCTCCCTCCCCTCCCTCCCCTCCCCTCCCTCCCCTCTCCTCTCCTCTCCTCCCCTCCCCTCCCCTCCCCTCCTCTCCTCCACCCCCACACAGTCCAAGGTGACCAGCACACACTGGGTCCTGAGGGAGTGTCTCTCCTGTGTACCTGACACCTTTGATGTGGCTAAGGAGCTCCTCCTCTATGGGCTGTCAAAGACAGAGTTCTCTCAACTGGCAGCCCTGCAAGAGGAGAAGGAGGACTTCCTACCCTCACTTGAGGGAGAGCAAGAGGGGAGTCGGGATGAGGACAACCCTGAGGAGATTAGGAGGCGTATCCAGAGCTGGGGTAGCTTGAGTGAGGAGCAGAAGTTCCTAAGTCAGTGCAGGTTGAGGCTGTTTGAGATGTTGGACCGTCTCTGCTGCTATGAAGTGAGTCTGGAGAGGGGCGGGGCTTGGAGCAATTTGGGGGTGGGGTGCGTATACTGTTTAGTAGACTTGTCCAACTGTGGTGTCGTAGTGTGTGTGTGTGTGTGTGTGTGTGTGTGTGTGTGTGTGTGTGTTGT
>OZ025884.1:6100732-6283232 GCA_964019415.1 Ianthella basta | reverse complement strand
GGAGGGTGGGTGTGCTTGTGATGGTAAGAGGGTGTGCTTGTGAGAGTGGGAGGGTGTGCTTGTGATGGTGGGAGGGTGTGCTTGTGATAGTGGGGGGTGGGCGTGCTTGTGATGGTGGTAGGGTGGTAGGGTGTGCTTGTTAGAATGGGAGAGTATGTTTGTGATGGTGGGATGGTGGGTGTTAAGGATGCATACAGTGTGTGTGTGTGTGTGTGTGTGTGTGTGTGTGTGTGTGTGTGTGTGCGTGTGTGTGTGTGTGTGTGTGTGCAGGTGGGTATGGGTGTGGGTGTGTGGGTGTGTACAGTATGAGGTACGTAACAGGTGTGTGTGTCCACGTGTGTGTGTGTGTGTGTGTGCATGTGTACAGTATGAGGTAACAGGTGCGTGTGTGGTAAATATCCTTCACCTCCTCCACCTTTCTCTATTGGACTACAGAGCAGTGCAATAAAGGTGATATCTGAAGACTCTGAAGTTGTTTGTCTTGCACTTCACTGCATCTATGCTTCTTCAAGGTAAGAGACAGTGAGACTACGAAGGTGTGTTGCTAGTTGTGCTTGTTTGCCCTTGTTGTATTTGAGGCCATCTACACTCACATGTATAGCATTGCACCCCTCACCCTTCACCCCTCACCCTTCATACTCCTTCCCTTCACCCTTCACCCCTCACCCTTCATACTCCTTCCCCTCACTTCAACTCCCTCACCCAAAGGAGTGACCAGCTAGCTGTTATAGAGAAGATGATTGACTGCCTACCAAAGAGGAGCAACACGTGAGACATCTTCAGTTTCACAAGTGGAAATGAAATATAATCTCTTTCTGTGTGTGTAGGACTGGTTTGTGTAAAGGAGCTGTATGTTCATGAGACCTGCTGTATCCCCCTCCTACTCCACCCTTAGAGACTCTCAAGGACTGAGTCTCTTTCACGATGAAGTTGATCAGGTTCGAGTCTTACTGGAAGCTGCATGGATACTCACTGTGAACGATGTGAAGAAATCACTCATTGTTCTGAAGAACCTTCTAGACGATGCCAAAGGAGTGGAGCAGCTGTTTGTGCAGTACACACGCAGTGCAGGAAGGAGGTGTGTCGTGTACAAGTAGGAGCCTCTGAGCCACTAATAAAAGCTCTGGGCTACTACATCATTCTGTACAAATTAGTAATTCCTGTGAATGGAGACTACATAGTAACAGCTCAAGGGATACCTCTGTGGCATCCAGGGCCACTATTAAGAAACTAAGGTCACTGCTAAGAGCCTAGGGCCACCAATAAAAGCCATAGCTGCTGATTGAGGCTAGCAACCATAGACTTGCAAAATTATGGCATTTTCATGACATTAAGGAATTACCTTATATTGATGGTAAAATTTCCTGTATTTCAAAACAATTATTGATAATTTGGGGATTATAGTTTTTACTGCAGCACACTGGCTGCAGTGTGAGAGGTGTCTTTATCATTATTCAATTGCTCCACTGCATAGACAAACACACTTGAGTGCAGTGCAGTGGAAGGAGGCCCTCAATGACATGCTGGAGATGAGGCAGACGGTCTTTCATTGTGTGGCAGAGAGGTCTTGCTATGAGGTGTGCATGAATGCATGCGTGTGGATTATTTTGGTGGAAGAGTGGAAAGCCATACGTATAACATTTTTACATCTGCATCAACTGACAGTGATTGCTTTTTGTTTCCTTCAGATCTTTGCTTTGAGTGTGATGTGCAGTGGAGACTTTGAAGGCATTGAACTGGGAAGCCAGCTACTAACCTGCCCATTCCCATTCCCAATCCAACCACAATCCACTCAGCGTGGGTCCAGGAGCAGTTCATCGTTAACTGGTGGTGTGTTCTCGTATCGTCTTCCAGAGGCAGAATCTGCCCAATTAGTGCTCACCGCTGCCAAGGAATACACCAATGCAGCAGCTAGGGTCAGCGACAGTGAGGTTGGTCTCGCTAAGAAGTGCCTCCAGTTGCTAGGCAACAGCACCAAAGAGGCAGTGTCAGAAATGAATCTGATTAGAGCATTTGAAATGCTGGATGGCCTTGGACTGGAGGTGATACCTTTGAAAAGTAAGACGTAGTCCCACTGCCATCTCTGCCCATGTGTCGTTTGGTTTACTGTCATTTTGTGTACAGTGACATTCAATGATGTGTCATGTGTCACACTTACAGTTTTGTTCAGTGACATGTCATACTGTGACAATGACATTCGGTGACATGTGATTCTCATGATGTGTTGTTCTTTACTTTCCAGTTCGCATGTGTGAGAATAAACTTGACATCATCAAAGATCTTCTGAAGGCATCTCCACATGTGTACAAACAGCACAGAAAGGTACGGTAGGTGTGCATGTGTTCTTGTTTGTTGTTTGTCTGTTTACTGTAACTCTTGCTAATACTGTGTCCTACAGACCTAGGGATGCCATATTTCCTAGTGAAATTCACTCTGGGTGCCACTTCTTTATGTGTGTAAGGAATACCTAAATCACTGGCGGATACCATTTCTCTAGTGAATTTCATTCTGGGGTGCTGGAATCCCTGCATGTGCAGGGGATGCCTAGATCTCCTGTGGGGTGCCATATTCCCTAGTGAATTTCACTCGGATGTACCAGTTCCCTATGCTTCCAAGGGATTTGTAAATCACGGGGGTACCAGATGCCCAGTGTCTGCAGGTGATGCCATAACATTGTATTACATTTGCTTGCTGCATCGTGCACTCCAGTGGGGCCCATGTTTGTCCTGATCCACTGCAACTTACACTGGTAGTTACGTATTTTCTGTCAGCAGCTAACGCAATATTTCACCTGCAAATGTTGCCCTGAACCTCTGCAATTTGCATTGGACGTCTCTTTCCCACCACTTACGTACTAGTGCATTTACTCTGTTGCCACATGCGGTGGTCCTATTGTAACCTGCACTGTGTGGTGGTGGTTACTTTATAAGTAGTTTGTTTATTTGTTGTTGTTTGTTTGTTTGTTGTGCTCTCCCTTGCACAGGTCCTTGAAGTGGCTAGTCTTTTGGGACTGGACACTACAGAGTATGACGAGGACACAACACTTTCACGAGGAATGGGGGAAACCCTCATATTACTTATCAGGGCAGGACTTGAGCAAAATGATGGTACAGTGGCACTGAAATTGTGCCAAGAAGTGATTTATACAAGGCTTGGTGCTGGGTGGAGTGTGTGTAGGTGAGTGTGTGGTGCAGGGTGGAGTGTGTGTAGGTGAGTGTGTGGTGCAGGGTGGAGCGTGTGTAGGTGAGTGTGGGGTGCAGGGTGGAGTGTGTGTGGGTGAGTGTGTGGTGAAGGGTGGAGTGTGTAGGTGAGTGTGTGGTGCAGGGTGGAGTGTGTGTGGGTGAGTGTGTGGTGCAGGGTGGAGCGTGTGTAGGTGAGTGTGTGGTGCAGGGTGGAGTGTGTGTAGGTGAGTGTGTGGTGCAGGGTGGAGTGTGTGTGGGTGAGTGTGTGGTGCAGGGTGGAGTGTGTGTGGGTGAGTGTGTGGTGCAGGGTGGAATGTGTGTAGGTGAGTGTGTGGTGCAGGGTGGAATGTGTGTGAGTGAGTGTGTGGTGCAGGGTGGAGTGTGTGTGGGTGAGTGTGTGGTGCAGGGTGGAGCGTGTGTAGGTGAGTGTGTGGTGCAGGGTGGAGTGTGTGTAGATGAGTGTGTGGTGCAGGGTGGAGCGTGTGTAGGTGAGTGTGTGGTGCAGGGTGGAGTGTGTGTAGATGAGTGTGTGGTGCAGGGTGGAGCGTGTGTGGGTGAGTGTGGGGTGCAGGGTGGAGTGTGTGTAGGTGAGTGTGTGGTGCAGGGTGGAGTGTGTGTGGGTGAGTGTGTGGTGCAGGGTGGAGTGTGTGTGGGTGAGTGTGTGGTGCAGGGTGGAGCGTGTGTGGGTGAGTGTGTGGTGCAGGGTGGAGCGTGTGTAGGTGAGTGTGTGGTGCAGGGTGGAGTGTGTGTGGGTGAGTGTGTGGTGCAGGGTGGAATGTGTGTAGGTGAGTGTGTGGTGCAGGGTGGAATGTGTGTAGGTGAGTGTGTGGTGCAGGGTGGAATCTGTGTAGGTGAGTGTGTGGTGCAGGGTGGAGCGTGTGTAGGTGAGTGTGTGGTGCAGGGTGGAGCGTGTGTAGGTGAGTGTGGGGTGCAGGGTGGAGTGTGTGTGGGTGAGTGTGTGGTGCAGGGTGGAGCGTGTGTAGGTGAGTGTGTGGTGCAGGGTGGAATGTGTGTAGGTGAGTGTGTGGTGCAGGGTGGAGTGTGTGTAGGTGAGTGTGTGGTGCAGGGTGGAGGGTGTGTAGGTGAGTGTGGGGTGGAAGTGAAGAGTGGAGGAGTAGTGCCCAATGTAGTGCGGGGTAAGAGGGATGTCTGCCACCTTCACTCAATTCAACCACGTCCTGTGTGTGTAGAGATGTGGCTCTCAACGGCGGTGTCCAAGACCCGACTGTTCGTCAGTCCTTGCTGGAGTTCTCTGCACTACATTGCCCTTTGGAGGTTTTGGAAGAAGTCCTGCATGCACACAGTCTGGTGGAAGTGGAGGTACGTACAGTAGGAGTTGGTACTGTGGTAGATGGTCTGGGGTGGGAAGAAGGCACATTGCACAGCAACTCTTTATCTTCCTGTTGCCTCATCTGCTAATACACCCCTCCCTCGTCACATATACTCCAAGTTGCTTTATTCCACTGCATAGGGTCCCTCTCTTCTCTCCCTTCCCCTCTCCTGACTCTCTTCCCCTCTCCTCTCTCTCTTCCCCTCTCCTCTCTCCCTTCCCCTCTCCTCGCTCTCTTCCTCTCTCCTCTCTTCTCGTCCCCTCCTCTTCCCCTCCCCTCCCCTCCCCTCCCCTTCCCTCCCCTCCCCCCCTCCCACCTCACACAACCAGGCACTTTGTGCCAATGTGACAGGAGACACCAGAAGTGGTGTGGTGCAGGGGCTGCTAGAGAGAGGAGCGGACACAGTGGAGCAGCTGTGGACACAGGGCAGTGGCAGCGTACAACGGATGATGAGCTACAGGTCAGGAGTATGTCACATGTCACACGTGACAGTGACGTGTGTTGCATACACTACGACAGTGACATGTCATTTGAGAGGTGAAATGTACTACATACACACGTACAATGTGATTGACAGTGACATTGACAGTGACATTGACAGTGACAATTGCTGCATACATACGTATGACATACAGCTGTACCATAGATAAAGGCACACACCATATATGGGCATGACGCAAGGTTCTAATGCTCTTATGCAAACTTGCTGCATTGTTAATCTGCGAATTGTTGCTGTGAATACTTGTTCAGTATGGCGATTCTCACAAGTGCATCTGGCCTCCACTTGCCATCCGTGCAGGCCGTCCCTAACACAGGCAGTCTCTCTTGTTAAAACAGCTGCTAAGGCTCTCCCTCCCCTGGGGTATTCCTCACTGAGGGGGTATTCCCTGCTGAGGGGGTATCCCTCCTCAGAGGAGCCACCCGACATCGCTGACTCTGCAGCTGTTCCAGAGGAAGAGCATGTGACTCCACTCAGTGAGGAGGGAGACAGCTGTGAGGAGGGAGACAGGCATGATGGCACCTTTGACTTAGAACCAAGGAACCACGTGTTCTATGACACAGCTGGAAATGTTGGCCAGGTTAAGGTACATGAAAGATTGGAATCAACTCTAATAGTTAATTTGTTAGCTCAACTCCTTGTAGTATTTAATCGTGACAAGTGATAGGACAATATAATCATACGTAGTAGTCTCCCCTGTTTACTGTAACTCCATTATCAGTGATGTTGCTGCCCTACTCTTCGTTTGTTTCATTACCTACGTATTTGTTGTTTGTTACTGATAAGTTTGATAGCCGGTGGGTAGTTCGTAGACCCTAGGGGAGCTGTGGTCTCTTCCCTTCACAGAAGAGCTACCTCACTGGACACTACCTTGGCCTGGAGAAGGGGATGACGGTAGGGCAGTGTTCTTTGAGGGCGCAGTGGGTCACTGGGGAAGGTGAATCCGAGGAGGACAGCAGAGAATGTGATACCTTGAGTGAGGGAGCATGCGCACACACACACCACACACACACACACCACACACACACACCACACCACACACACACACACACACACACACACTCACACACTCACAGTGTATCTTGCACTACTGTACTCCTGCAGTGCTGTTGAAGGCAGCAGAAGAAACACTGCACCATGACTGCCCTCTGGCACTCAGCTTCCTCCTGGCTGTACAAGATGTAAGTAGATGTACTGTACCCACATCCACCATACGTACGTACGTACACCTGTCTCCATCTGTCCCCTTCACCTGTTCCCTTCCACCCACCTGCCCCACCCATCTGTCCCTCCACCTGTCCCCCACTGACCTCTCACCTGTACCCCTCACCTGTCCCCTCCCACCCACCTACCCCACCCATCTGTCCCTCCACCTGTCCCCCACTGACCTCTCACCTGTACCCCTCACCTGTACCCCTCACCTGTACCCCTCACCTGTACCCCTCACCTGTCCCCCTCACCTGTCTCCCTCACCTGTCCCCCTACCGCCCACTGTCCCCCTGTACCCCTCACCTACCCCCCTCACCTGTCTCCCTCACCTGTCCCCCTACTGTCCACTGTCCCCCTGTAACCCTCACCTGTCCCTCTCACCTGTCCCCTCCACCTGCCCCCTGTTCCTCCTGTCCTCCACTATCCCACCCACATGTCCCCCCTCATACCTCTCTCCCTATTGTCCCACCACCTAGCTGTTCCACCTACCTGTCCTCCCATCCCTGTCCCCCTGTCCCCCTGTCTCCCTCACCTGTCCCACTCTCCATGCATCCTCCCTACTGTGCTGTGCAAAGGAACTTGACACCCTCTCCCACACTCCACCATCCACTAGCCAGTCCTCACATAACTAGTGGTACAGCACACCCTTCTTGAGCTATTTTATGGGGAGAAAACTGGTGCACACATACACACATGTGCACGTGCGCACACACACACACACACACACACACACACACACACACACACACACACACACACACACACACACACACACACACACACACACACACACACACACACACACACACACACATGTAAAGGCGTGACTCTGATATGTCATGCCCCCCTCCTCTCTTTGTAGCCATTGTCAACTGAACATTTGCTGGATCGCTTACGAAGCTCTCGTTTCTCCCTCCAATTCATCTTGTACTTCCTTGCACTGGAGTTGAATGCCCAAATCCCACTGCAGCCTGGTGGGGAGAAGGAGGCCATTTTACTTGAGAAAGGGACTGCTCTTATAGCAAGTTGTACAGAGCATGTGACATCACATGCCTTTTCTGACCAATCAGATGAGGTACAGAAGCTCATGAATCTCTTTAAGAAGTACCATAGGAGCCTGGTGGAGCTAGAACAAGCAGAAACACTTATGGGTCTGGACATGGGGATTGATGTGCTCCGCTTCGCACAAGAGGAGGACTATAGGCAGGAGATCATCCTCTCCCTGGCGAGGTGTGGGCTGAGTGTGAGAATGTTGCAATGTATTCAAGTGTGCTGGGTTGTAGGCAACACAGCGGATGTTCTGGTATGTATGGGTATGGCCTACTCATTTGTGTGTTGGAGGAAGTGGTTTCAAGTGCTGTTAGCCTGTGAGAGAGATGTGTAATGTTGTACATATGTCCATTAGTGACCTATGTCATGTATCAAGCGACCTTTGTGTGGCTTGCTGCTGCACTGTTGTTTGTTTGCTGTGTTAGTACTTACTGTTGCCTGTTGTCGTTATCATCCTGTCTGTTCGCTTTCTTGTCCAGTATGACTCACTGTCACTGATCTGTACACGCCTCTATCTCTTTATTGTGTAGGAGTACAAGTGAAAAAGTGTTTGCCACTTCTCTCTCTCTTGCTGCCTCATACGACATGGGGGAGTGGCAGGTGTACATGACACACCTCCAGTGGTTGCTGACAGACAGCAGGTGAGGTGGAAAGATGCACACAACATTCTAGCAAGTTGTGGCAATGATATCAAACTCCACAGCTCAAAGGAAAGGAGGCAACAGGGTTAGCCGTGACCATTGGGCTCGATCTTGGGACTTATGCTCTATCGCAGAGTTTCAGGTTGCTATAGTAACAGGTTGCTATGTGAGTGTACTTTCTCCCTATGTCTGTCATGTAGGCTTTCTGCAGTGAAAGTAAAGAAACACATTGCACAAGTACAACTGGTGGAGAAACTGGTTGTCAAACCAGAAGAGGTAATCAGCAGTGCATTGGGATTACAGTAGCCATTCTAGCATTCTGATTGGTTGACTGGTTGTCTGGTGCATGCTTTCTGTTGATAACGTGGGGATTAAACAGCTTCTTCCTTTGTAACTGCTAGAGTGCTGAATCCTTGAGGAGTAAAGTGTACCCGCTCATGGATGGGAAGAACTTTGACCTTCTTCGAGTATTCTTCACTGTGCTCAAGTCCTGTTCCAAGGAGGATGGGGAGGAGGAGGAGGAGGAAGAGGGTAGAGGCAGCATTGCAGAACTGAAGCCTGAGATTCACCTCAAGCTGCTGCAGGGGTTGAAGGTTCCTCTGAAAGGTGCAGTAGAGGGTTTTGTGTATACATGTGTGTGTGTGTGCATGCATGCGTGTGTGTGTGTGTGTGTGCATGTGGATGCGGCGATTCTCATTCTATCCTACTGCTACACACACACACACACACATGTACACTACTGTGAAGGCATCTACTGTATGTTAGCCGCCTAAGATGTTGTGCATGTCTGCAGTAGTGTGTGCATGTAGAGGTGTACTGTATGGCGTTGAGTATGTTGTGTCAGTCTAATGTTCATAGCAAGTGGCTCTTGTATACATTACACACTCCACGCCTCACCAGGTCTGAACTACAAGTCTCTCATGTCAGGAGAAGACCCCCTCAGCATCCTCTCGCCGTTCCTCACTGACTCCAACATCCACACTGTAGCTAATCTAGCCAGCAACATCCCCAACAACGCTGGAGGGTGGCTCACGCCAAGTGATGTGTATAGGCACTTTGCAGAGGAGTTGTTCTGGGAAGGGGAGGTGCAGAGGGAGGGAGGGGAGGAGGAGGGAGGCTGTTTGATGAGGTATGATAGCTGCCTCGAGTACCTTTCTCGTCTGACTGCCTCTGATCTGCTGGAGTTTGTGAAAGGAGTCACTGTGAAGAAGAGAGCTCTGCCCGTGAGTCTTGCCTGTTCTGACAGCAGCAATGGCTTACTTGTGTGTTTGAGCTCTTGGTCTCTATCTCACCTCCTCTCCTCCTCACCTTCTCTTCAGCTCCCCAGGGTGTCCAGGGTGGGGATCTTACAGTGTGGAATGGAGCTAGCTCACAAACAGGCAACCACACAAGAGGCAGACAGTGGAGGGGAGATGGAAAGAGAGCACAGTCAATTGTAAGGCACTCCTGTACAATGTGATACACATTCAGTGTCCCAGCATAGCTCGCTAGACTCTCCTACCCCAAGGTGCTTGAAAGGGAGGGTCTAGCACTCTAGACTATGAATACACTTACTGTACATGTAGGGCAGCTGTATACACACTCCAGAGGGACCTTTTAGCTTGTCTGCTGTAGACAGCTGGCTGCATTGCAGAGGTGTCATGTAACGTGTGTAGTATTGTGTATTTGTAACCCAGTCAGGGTTGGGTTACGTACATGGGCAGGTGGCTGCATCAGGGGATCAAGGGATCAGGGGATCATGCAGGGTATCTTATTTAGACTGGGGAGCCTTTAGCCATAGGCTATTCTCCCAGGTGCCCAGTGGAAGAAAGAAAAGAAAGAAAATTATACACAGTGACCTACACTGGGCTCCACTGTACTCAACTGATACACAGTAGTGCATATGAAGGCTTACAGTAGTTATTCTTCCTGCCCACATAGTTAGAATACATGTATGTCAACCTCACTGTAAGAGTGCCTTAGTATTCTACTGCCCCTTCTCACACTGGAGTAGCTAACAGGTTCGCTGTAGGTGTAGTACGTATGTGAAGACCAAGACTTCGGATCTGTGTAGTTCTGTAGGAGTTGTAGTCTTGTAGTGAGCTCATGGTACGTACTGTATATTGACTAGTGGTTGCTGCAACTGTGGGTTGTAATTCATGTTTGTAGGAGTTTTGCGTCCGTCGCTAGTGAGCTCCGGATGTGCTTGAAGCACTTGCAAGTCATTATTCAGCACATTGGTGTTCTGGAGGAGAGCCTTCCAGAGTGGTGCGTCGAACAGTTTGAGGTGTCTTTGTCTCAGCCGGTGCCTCTGGAGCAGCTCTCAATGGAGATGGTTGCCAGGGGGTGTGACTTGGCTGCCATGGAGACAGTGTTGAAGTGCGGCCTCGAGGTGCAGCCCCACAGTCTGAGAACTAGTGAGATTGTCATCAGAACGCTGACAGGGACTCTGGACTCACTGAGGTGAGGTGTGCTATGTGTGGAGGGCTGATCATGGGCATGGCATACAGTGCAGCTTTGACTGAAGTTTTCTTCCTCCCTCATTGACACTGCAGCACCGAATCACTCAGTGTGGTGGAGTCTATTTGTGTTACTTGTACAGCAGACGATGGAAGGTGAGAAGAGAGTGATGTGATGTTATCACCCACATCTGCTAGCACATACACACGAATACACATGCACACATTTACAAACACACGTGTGTATGCTCGCACACACACACACATGCACGCACACACATACATGTGCACGCACACACGCACACACATACACACACACACACACACACACATACACACACACACACACACACACACACACACACACACACACACACACACACACACACACACACACACACACACACACACACACACACACACAGACACACACACACACACACACTGATCTGCTCACCTGGATAGTCACTAAAGAGTGTGTCAGTGTAAGAGCTGTAGACATTCTGTCTCCACGTGTGTGCATGGTGTGTATCTGTGTGTACCTGATGCATAGACACGTGTCTCTTGGCGAGGTTGTGGAGGCTCTAGTGCACTTTGCTGAGGACAGGAGGAAGGCAGCACACCTCCGACTGGCAGTGCTGGCCATCATTAGGAAGGTGGGAAACACACACACACACACACACACACACACACGCACACACACGCACACACACACACACACACGTACACGCACACACGCACAATTGGTTATTCTTGCCACTCATCTAAGGATTCACTGAAGAGATGCCTCCTCCTCCATTTTCCAGGTTCTCCCACCCACCTCCATGGACCCCACCCTTCTCCTTCTCCATCAAACTAGAGTGCTGGTAGAGGGACACTTTGACACAGAGGCAAGGAGCATCATCTGCAGCAGTTTTACCTCACTGTTTGTATAAAAGGCATATATCACTGAATGGGTAGTGGTCATGTTCATGGCAGTGTGAATACACTTGACTGCACGCTTGTTTCCATCTGTGAAGGTGAAGATGGAGACGTTAGGTTCTCCTGAGAGTAGAAGCACGTTGTTCTCCTTCCTGTTGTCCGTGGCAGTGTCTGCCGATCAATTAGCCACCCTAGCACAACTGCTGAAGCTATGGCCAAGCTCTAGGTGAGAAGATAATGTCACATGATGTCAGTATAATAATTTATATGTCTACAATACACCTATGTATCTGTTTTATTGTGTATTTATGTGTGTGTAGCTAGGGCATGAAGGGAACCCACACATCATGGGTGCTGTGTTAATGTTTGATGAATACACGTTATCCTCACTTGTGCATACTAAAAATCTATAGTTTTGTTGTCACATGACACCAGCACCTTTTCCACAAACGTGACATCAAGTCACTGTATACGTGTAGTTAGGTATGTATGTATCCTTCACACAGGGACACACGTCACACTGGTGTTCACTCTTGGAAGCAGCAGTGGGGCATGAACAAGCAAGGCACATGGTCCCAGTACTCCGTGCTGGCCTGGACACAATACCTGCAAAGGTGGGCGGGAGGAGGAGTTGTTGCTTGGGGAGGGAGCCTGTTATCAGAAATGCTTACATAGCCACTATGACACCGCTGTGTTGATTTGAACTGCTACACTTGTGTGTGAACGTCCTTTGCCTAGCAGTGTCTTGCTTCCTGCAGGGGTAGCATCTCATGATCTGGAATACTCTATTTGACTCCCTTCAGGTGGATGGGCGACTGTATTCCAGACTGCTTGATGAGGGGCAAAATCTTTTGGCGACCAAGTTTGCCTTCATCACAACCAGCACTGATCTTCATCGGAAGGCATTGGACTGCATTGCAAACATGGATGTGAGGCAATTGTAGTAGTGAACAGAGAGTTAGTTATTGAGTGTTTCCGTGGAAGTTGTGGTGGGTCAGTTAATGTGTGCAATACACTGTGTATGCCCTGGCCCTGCAGGAACAAGAGGTCATTGCATCAGCAGAAGATGGATCCCTGATTGAGCTACTGGTGCTGAGAAAGGCTGTCCCTTCCATTGTCAGCTCTCCTCTCTTTGTTCACCTGCACCAAACCATATCGCAGTGCCCTAAGGTGGATTTAGAGCTCTTTGCTGTGCTGCTGGGGTGCAAGGAGGAGGAAGTTGTTGCTAAACTCTCATTGGATGATGTCAAGTCACATGCTCAAATAGTTGCTAAGCAACTGTATGAAGCTGGCTATTGGTTGGAGGCAGGGTCTCTCCTGGTATCAGCTACCCCTCACTACCACCCTGCACTGCAGACACTCAACACAGCATATTCCTTTATGACAAAGCTCTTTCAGAAATAACACTTATATATCAGAACTCATTCTACTGTTTGCAATCTTATACATGCATATTTCAGTAATAATAATTATAATACATA
This sequence comes from Ianthella basta, assembly GCA_964019415.1. Taxonomy (NCBI): domain Eukaryota; kingdom Metazoa; phylum Porifera; class Demospongiae; order Verongiida; family Ianthellidae; genus Ianthella; species Ianthella basta. The sequence goes on along the minus strand of OZ025884.1, from coordinate 6,270,480 downwards.
TGATTGTGTTAACACTGCGTGGCACGTACCCCGTGCGCTCTGCCAATTAAGTTGCCCCCGTGTGCTTCAGTAATTTGTGTGCCTAGTATGAGTCGAGGGATAGTTACATGGGACCATGGGGATGCACAGCTGTGTGCTAGAGCCAGCCCCAGGCTTCATTGAGGAGAGGAATGAAATGTGAGAATGAGGAAGTGCTCATCAGATCTATAGTGGAGCAGAGTAGGCAACTCCATAGCACTTGAATGGAAATAGCGATGGTTGCACTGCACATTTGCTGGATAGAGAGAGTTGCATTTTTCCTATATGGAACTTGCCACCGTGTTTGCGAGTAATCGCACCTGATTAGCATTATTGTGTAATAAAATTAATAGTTCTATAGCCAAATAGTATTATTGTATTGCAATATTACACGAGTAAACTGTATTACCGGAAGACATAAAAATGAGGGACATCCCTCTGGTCAGTGGGCGTTTCCTATGATAACACCGCGCCCGCAAGCAGCGGGAGAGATGCACGCGAGAGTACAGGGCAGTCTTTAGCTTTCTGACGGAGCCTCGCGCGGCGACAGAGTTATTTCAGTGCCGCACAAGAAATATTTGACAATACCTCCAGATCAGCTTGCTTTTAACCCAGCTAAAAGCAGAAGATGACGAGGATTTCCAGTGGAGGGAAGTCGACTCTTCTTATGGCAGGTAGCTATTTAGCTGGCAGTGTACACGTACGTAGCTATACTTTGTGACTGTGTATCTGGCAGAGTTACTTGTGCAAGGCTGAAACTACAATAAACACGCACGCACCTGGGCGTAACCGAGGAGGCAAGCAATAACGTCATGCAGTGGCCTCAGTTCCTGTTTGCGGCTGAAATACAGAGCCAGTTTGCTACGTACCGCTTAGCTCTTAGCAGTCACCTGCGTACAGTGTGGTGTGACTGTCACACCAGCCAAGTGTAGCTACTGTACTCGTTCCAATTGCTGTTGTGTGATCAGTCACACCATCACCAGTAGCTACGTATGTGCACCGTTGTTCCCATCATTTGTGATTGATTAAAATATGTAATTAATACACACAAAGAGTAGAGACTACTATTAAACTGTATACAAGATCTAAGTCTATACCCAGGACACAGCTTAGCCTGGTGGTATGTTGTGTACAGTGGTAGCACCTCCTCAAACTAAGTATGCTATTTGTACAGTTTAATGTATCATCACATATATGCAGTTTTGCTACTCGCCGACAAACACACCAGATGATAGGTACAGTGTGTTGTGTATACTACCTATGTATACGCACCAATCCTTGCAGCATACCACCTGTAGTGAAATGTACTGCAAAGTGCCTAGTGTCCCTTATAACCTATTCCTTGCACTGAGAGGTATGTTGTGTGCACCCATGCAGTCAATGATGACAGTGCATGGCATCATTGCGATCCCGCACAGTGGTATGAAGCCTTGTAGTCCCATCTCTTGCACCAAGGGCAAACCTGCTTGCCTTAGTTGGTAGAAAGGCTGAGTCCGTGCATGGCCAGCCCCCTTTACATGGACCTCCCCATGCATGGTGTGCCCAATGCCAGTTTGAAATGTAGCCATGTGTAGCCAGTACCTATTTCCACTGCCAGTCTGGGAACAGAAGTAGAAATAGGGACAGGCTATGTGAGGCCAGCTCGAATGTCAAAATAACTATGCAGTCATGCTAGATTGAGTGAAGACTAGAGACATGGTGACACATTACCTGTACTTTTACATTGTTTCTGCAAATGAAGTTGACCACACTTAGTGTATTGTATTCTGAAAGTACATGTATTTCGTGTTCACGTACAGAACTAATCTGCACTTTGTGTGTTGCCTACTAGCAGCCGCTGATTACATGTATCTGTATGACATTGGGTTTTCAGCATCAATTTTCACTTTCTGCACTCAGTCTGGTTCTGTATGCATGTAGTGGTGACCAATTAACACCCACATAATACATTCTGTTGCACATGTCTATTCATTTTCTCATCTGCTAAATTACTACCTATAAATCCCATAATTATACTTGAATGAATACATCTCTCTGCAATCTCTATACAGTGTTGGTTATGCTTCAGAAAGCGGTAATGATTTCTGCCAACTCCTCAAATTTAAACAGTCCAGAGTTTGTCAACCTGGAACCTACCATCACTGTTGAACCAGATAACCTCAACAGTACTGACTGTGTGTATTTTGTTGATGCTGAAGATGCTGATGGTGCAAACACCCCAGAAGGTATTCTACGTTTCACCCTGACCCCAGTACCAAGTACACAAACAGCTTATTTTGCCTATAATAGCACAGCTAGCTGCATCTACCCAATGAATGGCCAGGAAATAGATCTTGACAGTAGCACAGTTCTGCAGTTCACATACAGACTAACAGTGGAAGATAACGGAGTGCCGTCACTGAGTGACAGTGTCTTACTTCAAATCCTCATTAATGCCAACACGGCTCCCTCCCTTCCAGCCACTGTGGAGCCCATTCAGATCTTTGAGTCTTCCTCACCCAGCTTAAGGGAACAGCTCGTTGATATATCTTGTTATGATGTGGATTTCAAGGACCCTCTCACAATGACCATCAGTGAAGGCAATGATGAAGGGATATTTAACATCTCTGTGAGTTCAAAGAGCATTGCAGATGATGGTAGAGGCATGATAGTAGGCAGCCTTGCAATTCTGGCTGGGAGGCAGCTGGACTACGATGCAGGCACAAGAGGGTTTGCTCTCACTATCCAGTGCTCTGATGGACTTCTTGCAGCTACCACTTTGGTCATGATCAATGTCCTACCTGTCAATGAGCACAGCCCGACGTTTGTTGGTGATGGTACATTTAACATTTCTGAAAATGTCTATGTGGGCTACAGAGTTACAACTCTCATCTCCACTGATGGGGATGCTGGTGAAGATGGCAATGTGCGGTTTGAGCTTGTGTCAGAGTCTGTGCCTTTCAGCCTTGCACCAACTGGTGAGCTTACCGTCAGTGAAGCTCTGGACTATGATACCGGAGCCAGAGGGTATCCACTGATGGTCATGGCTTATGATAGAGCTGCTTCTGGTGATAATGATCCAGACAGAAGAACATACTCCAGTGATGTAATCACTTTCCTGGTGAATGTAAATGATGAGCCTCCAAAGTTTCCAGACGGCATAATGTACAATTTCACTGTTGATGCAACACAAACTGTCAACTCCATTATTGGTATGGTGAACTGTACAGACACCGACCTGGAGATTGCCACTGTGATAACATATACCCTGCTGAACCAAGCAGTGGGCACCTTATTTTGTGTAGACAATTTCAGTGGAGAAATAAGGGTTGCAGGTGATCTTCTCCAACGTGAATTTGACAACTATAGCCTCTTGATCCAGTGCTCAGATGGTGGTGTGCCCATTCTGAGCAGCGTCAGTGAGGTTCGAATCAGTGTTAATGAAATCAACAGTCACTCTCCTTTGTTTGTTGATGCACCTCCTCTCGTTACTGTGTCTGAATCACATACTCTGACTGAAGTGCTCCAGCAGTTTAATGCATCTGACAATGATCCCGGACTGTATGGCAAATTGACGTTCTCCATTGATCCAGACACAAACCAAGCCGGTATCTTCACCATCACACCATCCACAGGAGAGTTGAAGCTGCTACGACTGCTGGACTTTGAAAGGGAACAGTCACACCAACTGACCATTGTGGTGATTGATGGAGCAGAAGACAGTGCTAACCGCATGACAGCTACCACTGCGTTCACTGTCTTTGTGAGGAATGTTAATGAGCGTCCTCCAATCTGCACCCAACCTCTCTATATTGGCTATGTTGATGATGGAACACCCGTCAGTGCCATTGTTTTGCAACTAGACTGTTCTGGTGGGGATAAGTCTGATGATGTTACCTACTCACGGGGAGCAGGTAACCTTAGTCCTTTCAATCCTGAATTTAATGTGGGACAACAAAATGGACAGATCAATTTGGGTGTGCGTCTATCATCAAGCTCAGGGGGGACAAGAGAGCTCTATGAGTTTGTAGTACGTGTTACTGACACCATTGAACCCAGAAGGACAACAGATATCAATGTGCAAATTGCATTTTTGTTTGGAAATGGTCATGCCCCCATGTTTCACCAGCCAACCTACAACTGGGTGTTGAAGGAGGATAGCACCATTGGTACCAACTTTGCTGATGTAGCAGCTACAGACAGTGATCGTGGGATTCAAGGTCAGGTCACGTATTCCATTGTTGGACCAGATTCAAGTTTTGTTCAAATCAACTCAGAAACTGGGGCAATTCTACTTGCCAGCACACTAGATCGGGAAATTCTTGCATCACTCAACTTTCAAGTGGTGGCCACTGATGGGGATCCATTCTCTCCTATGGTTGGTAGAGCAGATGCTACTATTGTAGTGCAAGATGTGAATGACAACCATCCACTCTGTGTTCCAATGTACCTAACTGTACCAGTCTTAAGTGATGCTGGAGTGGGCACTGTAGTGGCACAGCTGAATTGCATTGATGCAGATTTGGGAGATAACAGGAGGCTAATGTACAGTGTGAGCCCCTTAATGCCTGGAACACCATTCTCAGTTGATTCCAACAGTGGTGCTGTGATGGTGGCAGGTCCCCTTCAACCATCAACATCCTTCCTCAGCACAATTGTAGTGTCAGACTTTGGTTCACCATCCCTAAGGAGTGAAGTAGACGTGGTTCTGGAAGTGTACCGCAAGAACAAGTTTCCACCTATGTTTGGAAGTTCTGAATATAGCTTTACCATTGATGAGACCATTGCTGTGCTGGATTCAATTGGTGTTGTTGCTGCAACTGACAGTGATAGTCCCACCGACAGTTTGAGGTACAGGCTTGCTTCAGCCAACCCAGATTTCTATGTGGATCCTGAAAGTGGGGAGATCCTTGTAACTGCCCCCATGGATTTTGAGGTGCTGGACAGGTTTAGCGTTTCAGTTATTGTTGAAGATGGAGGTAGCTTCAATGGATCTGATGTTCTGTCAGACACGGCTACTGTCACAGTCACCATTAACAATGTCAATGACCATGCTCCAGAGCTCAGTGGAAGTGGCATTTATGGCACTGTTGTAAATGTTACTGCCTCAATGGGAACTTCAGTTCTTGAGTTCATGTGTGAAGATGATGACTCTGGCAGTTTCGGTGTTGTCACTGTAGCACAAGACCCAATTGACATTCCTTTTGCTACTCAAGGAAGCTCTGGTCACTATAGCATTGTGATCAATGAGGACCTCACTAGGAGTGGTGGCACCAGTTACACAGCTAATATCTCTTGCACTGATGGAATGTTTTCCACTGTAGGACAGGTATTCATTGCCATTTTGCATCCTGGTAATCCGAAGTTTTCCCAGGCGGTTTACCAATGGAACCTTCCTGAGGATTCCCCAATAGGGACCAACTTCACACAGATCTCTGCTGAGACAACCAGTGGGACAGCTTTGACATACAGTATCACAAATGGGAATGAGGATGGCCATTTCCGAATTAATCGTGAGAATGGTATTCTTCAGCTTGCCTTCTCAGTAGACTATGAGCTGCAGCGTAGGCATGGACTTATTGTCCGAGCTACAGACGGAAATGGTAACTTTTCTGAAGTGCTTGTCATCATTATTGTCCTGGACATTAGTGAGAGGTCAGACTTGGCTCCACCGTCAGGGAGGTATCTTGTGGCCCATGATACACCAGTGAATGAACCATTTGGTCAGCTAAAATGCTCCAATGACACCTTACAAAGAAGAGATGCCTTCAATTTCACCTTCATTCCACCTTCTGATTTCTTTAGTGTAGACGAGTATGGAATGATGCATTTGTTGAAGCAGCTTGACGAAAAACCAGTACATGTCCTTCCTGTGATCTGCTACAGTCTCACTACAGATGAACCTGAGGTTGCATCAGGCATCATCACCATCACTGTTCAATTTGAAAACAATCATGTTCCAACATTTGACCTGGATATTTACACTGTCCCTGTACCAGAGAACCTCAATGCCTCAGAATCAGTGAAGCAAGTTGTGGCAATAGACTCTGACATTGGTAGCTTTGGCGAGTTTTCTTATGCTATTGAAAGTGGAAACTTTGGAAACAAGTTCTGTATTAACTCATCCACTGGAGATATCCGCCTTCTGTCAGCATTGGACTTTGAAACAATCAATGAATACAACTTGACAGTTATAGCTGTGGATGGAGGAGCAACTGCTCCTGATGGCAAGCGCTTCACTGGCTCAACCACTGTGTTTGTCCAGGTTGAGGATGCCAATGACAATATTCCAGTCTTCAGTCAACCTATTTATGAAGCTGCCATCTTGACAGACCATGCACTCCTTGGCTCTGTTGTCAATGTTAGCTGCTCAGACGGTGATTCAGGTGTGAACCAACTCATAGACTATGACATTCTTCCCACCTCAGACAAATTTGCTATCACCAATGAAGGCAGCATCCTCTTAACAGGAAACATTGAAACTGAAGCTGTCTACACTCTAAGAGTGCGTTGCACTGACAGAGGAACTCCTATGCTATCATCATCTGTACAAGTTGTCATCATTGTGTCTCTCATTAGTGTAGGTGCTCCTGTCTTTGATGAGGCTAGTTACAATGCTTCCATACCCGAAGATCATCCAGTGCTTGGCGATTTCCTCCAGGTGTCTGCAACGCCAGCCAACATCAACATTGGTGTGAGTTACTCCATTGTGGATGGTGAGGGCGACGGAGCAGAGCAGTTTGGCATTGATCCTATCTCAGGTTCCCTTTTCACCACTGCACGCCTCAACGCTGTCGAGAAGAGCACTTACTATGTTCTAGTTTCTGCTCAGAATGTGGGACCCAATGAACTGAATTCACGTGTGATAGTATCCATCACAGTAACTGATGTGAATAACAATGCACCTGTCTTCACACCAAGCAACTTCTATCGAGGCACTGTCAGTGAGTCAGCTGTTAGCTTTCAACCAGTCCTTTCTGTGACCTGTGAAGATGGGGACTTGCCAGAGAATGCAGAAGTAACTTACCAAGTGACCAGCTCTAACAGTTCCTTTGACATTAGCAGTGATGGTGTGGTGTTTGTCAACAGTACTTTGGATTATGAAACTAACATGGCTCACACCGTCACAATCTCTTGCAGCGACAGTGGAACTCCACCTCAGTCAGCTACAGCTACTGTTCTGATCAGGGTGACCCCTGTCAATGAGCATCCACCAATGTTCACAATGAATACCTATACTATCCCAGATGTTCCCGAAGACACTGCTGTGGGTAGCATTGTTGGTCGGGTAGCAGCAACAGACAGAGATAGTGGCAGAGACGGCATATTCTCTTTCCGTGTGATTGAGCCCAACCCATCATTCCATGTCAACTCTGATAACGGCTCAATAACAGTGATTCGTCCTTTGGATTATGAAGCCTCTCGTGAACATGCTCTGACTGTCATTGTTGAGGATGAGGGTGGAGAGGCAAGCACTGCTCAGTTAGTGATACAGCTGAGTGATGTGAATGACAACAACCCAGTTTTGACACCTACTGCTGCTGCTGTAGACATTCATGTGAGTGAAAGGGCAGGCTTCCTGGTGCAGCGGTTTGCTTGTGAGGATGAGGACACTGTACCGGTTGGTGATCCCACATTGTCAATAGCCTCCAGTACTTCTCCCAAATTTGTCCTTGATATGAATAGTCAGCTTGTGATGAATAGCACTTTTGACTCACCTGCAGTACACACTGTAAAGGTCCACTGTGCAGACAGAGGTGGGCGTATTGCACTCACATCAGCTGTGGCAATCACCATCTATGAAGACAGGAACCTCATACCTCAGTTTGTGCCATCCAACAGATATGAAGCAACCATCGATGAAGGTGACTACTCTGATGTGATTGTGTATACTGTCCATGCTGAAACACAATCAGCTAGCCCCGTCACTTTCACTGTGTTTGAAGGTGGTTCAGAGTTTTCAGTAGATGCCTCAAGTGGTGATGTGAGGATAACTGGCACGCTGAATCGTCAGGTTCAAGCCGTACATCATGTCATCATCCAAGCAACAGCCAATGGACACTCCTCACTAGCAGTTTTTATTGTCAGGGTGCGAGATATCAATGATAATGTGCCTGAGATAATCCCAGCAGAACAGACCATCTTTGTGCAAGAGACTATCTCTCTATCATCCTCAGTGTCAGCAATCATCTGTGAAGATAGTGATGAAGGAAGTAACGGAGAGACTTTTGTCAGCATTCCCAGTGGACAGACTGCAGGTGGGCTGTTCAGTGTGACTCCAGACGGGGTTCTCTCTGTAATAGGAGGTCTTGACTACGACTCAGGTGTGACCCAGTACAACATCACTGTGATGGGCAGTGATAGGGGTACTGTTCCCCAGACAACTAGAGGGACAGTTATCATCATCGTAGAACCTGTCAATGAGTACAGACCAGTGTTTGACCCTTCAGTATACCTTGTTCAAGTGTCAGAAGATATCAGTGCTGGATCCACAATTCAGCAATTGGATGTGTCCGATCGTGACGGTGGAAATGATGGTCAGTTCTCTCTACAAGTCACCACCAGCATTGGATCCAGTGACTTTGTCATCAGTGGCCAGTCACTTGCTATAGCTAGCAGTTTGAATGCAACACGGCAAACCTTTTACAACCTTGAGGTGGCTGCCACTGACCGAGGCTCCCCCATCAGCTTGACAGGGTATGCTGATGTAGACGTGTCTGTCACTGATGTTAACGAAGCACCATACTTTAGTGAAGAGGTGTATGAAGTGTTTATATCAGTTGAATTAGAAAGTGGCTCAATTGTGGGAGATATAACTTGTATTGATGGAGACATCAATCAGAATGCAGAATTGAACATTTCAATGTCCAGTTCTGGCGATGCTGATAACTTTCAGCTTGCAATCCTATCCTCTCGGCCAGGTCAGACTGTAGCTCGTATCTTCACAAATGTTGACAAACTCACATTACCTGTGAAGACCCTCACATTTGTGTGCAGCGACGGAGGAATGCCTTCTCTTTCAGACACTTCCACAATGACTATCACCATCACACCAAGAAATGAAGGACCACCTGTCTTTGTCAACTTCATGGGATCTGTTACTGTGAAGGAATCTGCATCTGTTCCAGTGGGCATCTTTGTCGTGTATGCAACTGATGTGGAGACTCGCACAGGCATTACATATGCAATAGTTGGAGGCAACGTCAACGGCACCTTTTCTATTGTTGAAGGCACTGGGGAAGTAATTCTAAACAAACGGCTAGACTATGAGGTGCAGCCAGCGTACAATCTCACCATTCGGGCATACGATGCTTCTCAAGTGAACCAAATGTTCACGGATGTGGTCTTGTTTGTGAATATCCTTAACAACAATGACTTCCAGCCAGTAATAGCAGGTCCATCAGCCATCACCCTGGAAGAGGATGAACGTATTAGTGAGATGCTTGCTCAATTCAATTGTACTGACCGGGATGGGTTTGCTGTCCGCTTCCTCATAGATGGTGACCAGTACAACCAGTTTGTTATTGATTCTCATACCGGCAGTCTCCAACTATTGAGAGCACTGGACTATGAAGAAGCAAGTGAACATTGTCTGACCATAGTTTGCACCGACAATCCCCCTACAGAAGCAGGCCTTCCAATGTCCTCTTCCCAAAGCATTGTAGTGTCTGTGAATGCAGTCAACTTCTATGCTCCAGTGTTTGAAGGTGCCAATTCCTCAGTCCCATACAGGTTTAGTGTGATGGAGAACACAGAAGTGGACATGGCAGTACCAGTAGGCCAAGTGATTGCCTCTGACCCCGACAATCGGCAAAGTGCTGTTATCACATACACTGTGGTAGAGAGGGATCCTGACATATCGGCTTTTGTGGTTGACCGGCTGACAGGTGTTGTCTCACTTGTGTCCACTGTGGATCGAGAAATGAATCCTTCATTTAGGCTTACCATTGAAGCTGATGATGGAGACAAGATTGCTGGGTCTTTAACATCTTCAATCAATGTCACAATTGACATTGTTGATGTCAATGACAACAGGCCAATATGCACAGAGGAGACATTTGTCTACTTGATTGTGGAAGGTGATTACGACAGGTTGTCTCTAGCTGCCCTTAACTGCAGTGATGCTGATGAAGGACTCAATGGAGACCTCTCATACACTATTGTGAGTCAGGACACGTTTGGTGGAGCAACATTCACATGGAACATGGATGAAGGCATCCTTGAGCTGACTGGAACAGTACTGCCAGGTGTTATTGATCTCTCAGTGCAAGTCAGTGATCAGGGAACCCCAGCTTTCTCACTGAATGTGCAATTCATTGTTAACATACAAGTGAATGATTCAGAGTCTTTGCAATTCATTCCAGCTGTGTTTAGGACAGCTGTGAGAGAAAATGAGACTATTGGTGCTGTGATCTTCAATGGGGAAGACTTCAAAGCAGCACTAATGTTTGGTACAGAGACACCTCCTGACTTTGCACTGCAAAGCAGTGACAATGAAGTTCTTCAGCTCTTTTCAATAGAAGCAAGCACTGGTGACATGATTCTCAACAGAGAGCTAAACTTTGAGAGCAGAACTGAATATGGCATAGTGATTATGGCATCTGATGCCCAGTATGAAGCTTTTGCAACCCTTATTGTAGAAGTAATAGATGTGAACGACAACAGACCAGTTTTCTCCCAGCCAGATGGTTATCAAGCCAGCATAAATGAGAATGCCATTGCCATGGTGATACAAGTGCGAGCTGATGATGTGGACACAGGAGAAGGAGGACGAATCAGTTACAGTTTGGTAGAGACTCCAGAGAGCCAGTTCTTTACCATTGATAACATTACTGGATGGATTGCTACTGTGAATGAGATTGACTATGAACTCTTCAACCGGTTAATCCTCCAAGTGGTTGCCTCAGACAATGGCTCTCCTCAGCTCACCTCACATACATTTGTCAATGTCACTGTGAACAACCTCAATGACAACCCACCTACCTTCAACCAATCGGAATACATTGTGTTTGTCGCAGACTCTGACCCTATTGGTAGTAGACTGGCCAGGTTCAGAGCCTCTGATGCCGACAACCTGGAGCCACTAGACTTCCTAGTGAGTGCAGACCCATGCCCTGATCCCTCTCTCCCAAGGCAGAATGAAGTCACTCAGCTGTTTGATGTAGACAACAGCACACAAGAGCTGACGCTGATTGGTAGTATACCCACTGGTGTGTCCACCAACTACTACTTCACTGTGTATGTAACCGATGGAGAGATGTTGGGAAAGACTTGTGTTAATGTGTTTGTACGTGAAGTGACTCTCCTTCAAGCTGTCTTCCCTGAAACTGATGTCATTGGTGCTTTCTGCTACAATCTGACACAGTATCTGAAAGCAAAGGCTGTTGATGTTACCCCTACTACAGTGTATACCATCATTGGGGGGAATGATGATGGAGTGTTTGGTGTGACAAATAGTGACACCATTGTCAATGAAATGAAGCTAGATAGGGAGAATATTCCTCAGCACCGCCTTCTGATTGAGGTTTTTGATCAAGTAACCGGGGTGAATGTAACAGCTTTGCTGCGCATTGTAATCCAAGACATCAATGACAATGCCCCAATGTTTACTGAACCTTCATACTCATTCAGTGTAGTGGAAGGTGCCCGTGATGATCCAGGTGCAGTACTTCTTGGCACATTTGTAGCTGAAGATCCTGATTTCTTGTTGAATGGTGAAGTGCGTTACACAATCGATGGTGATGACACTGTATTCTCATTGAACAGCATCACTGGAGAGCTGTCTTTGCTGGCCCTTTTGGACAGGGAGATGATGCCAGAGTACAATTTCAATGTTTTTGTGGAAGATATCGGAGTGGGCAGTCAGTCTGCCTCTGCTGCAGTGACAGTAACTGTGACTGATATCAACGACAATCCTCCAGTTTTCCTTAACCCCGTAACTGAAGTATCCATCTTGCCTGGGGCAGGACCAGGCTCTCTCCTAGTCACCCTCACTGTCACAGATGCAGATGAAGGCTCAAATGCTGACATCTCCTTCACCCTCACTTATGCCCCAACACCAAGTGAGGAGCTGTTTGCCGTTGTCAGAGAGAATCCCTCATCTGGCAGGTTCGTTGCAAAATTGCAAGCTGTAAAGACTATCACAGAGGAATTTAATGGCATCAACATCAACCTGAAGGCAATGGATGGTGGTGAACCTGCCCTGTCCAACGCAATCACTTTCACTCTCAGAGTGCAGTATACACTGGATATGAACACTTTGGTACTAGTCGTAGGGGCAGGAGTAGTGTTGGCGCTTCTTGCAGTTTCAATCTGCTTATGGTTCCTCCGTGTCTGCTGTTACTACTACTGTGCACGAAGGAACCAGAAGGCCCAACAGTGAGTGCTATAATGCACGGGGATGTGTTGTAACAGTATGGGAATGGCAACTGAGTTGGGGGATGTAAGTAAGCTATTTCAGCTGCATGGTGTGTGTGTGGTGCATGTGTACATGCATGTGTAGGCGAGAACTATGTTCCATGTGGCACCTTGTACGTTTGTTTGCCATTGTGATTGGTTGTGCACAGGACCACTCTGTGCTTGTATAGTCCTTCGCTTTATACACTTTCATACAAGGACTTAAGCTATGCAGTCCATGCAGCTCAGTGTAGCTAGTGTATAAAATTCTCTTTGATGCTCACCTTAATATTCCAGTGAGTGGATCTTTTTTATTGTATCATTTTGGCTGCAACATTAACTGCTCTTGCATCTCTTTATCTATGCTAGGAACCATCAAACGCATCCTGAAGAGGTTGACAGCATCAGTAGCAGTAGCAACGATTTCGCCATTACTGAAGGTTTAACATCGGGCCGGAATGGTTCCAATGGACAAAATGGCCATGCTGCAGTTGCAATCATTAATGCTACAGCCAGTAATGATGAACCAGCCTTTGATGACACGGAGGGTGCAAGGAAGGCTATTCAAGTCTATTATAGCATTTCTGAAGGAACTTTCCCAGTATGATGTTTGTGTCAGCAGTGTGTGGCTCTGCGCTTTGTATATGTATATTTGTAATATTGTAATATTGTAATATTGTAATATTTGTAATATTTGTAATATAGTTACTTGCACTGTTTTAAATGTAATGAAGACTTTTTTGAAGAATTAACATGGCAGTAATAAAACATCTCATATGTATATTACGTGTAATTGTATGACTTGTGTAACTTAATTAATTAGTAATTAATGGACCGTGTATGCATAATATTATAATCAATCATGCTGCCTCTAGCTAGCTAATGAGCTTTGATTCTGTATAAATTCATTACAGGGATCTATGCATAGTTAATTGTAATTAAGTTTAAGGGTCAATCTTAATTGATCCTACTGAAGCATGCACCTCACCAGGTAGCCTTAAAGTTGAATGCAAACACTGAACGCGTGCATGCATGCACAAACATAGAGCAGTGAAACAGGGAGGACTATAGGAGGATGTTTAGCCCTTCCCCTGGCCCCAGTCCCACCAGCCGCTGTGGCCAACTGCAAATTAAACCTACTCATGTATACATACATCTGATCTACTGCCACTAGATAAACTGTCATGCACTTGATTTATATACCACTCACACAGTGTCAGTATCAAATAATATTATATTGCATCACTGATACAGCACCCCACCCCACTTGATACGTACCATCCATTACCAGTTGAGGCACCTCTCCAACACACGTACATGTGCAGCGGGTGGTGCAATTGCAGTGTATGTATGTAGAGGAAGTTTGCTTTGTCTGTCTCTGTGTAGCCCAGCACCATTGGTCAGATCTTGACAGCACTATCCACCATGCAGCTCCCAGGTACACACACATGTATATAGTAGAGGTGGAGGGTGCTGGAGGTGGGCTGGGCTGACACACCCACTAACTGGTACCAAGTTAAACAGTGTCATGCAGGCTCAATAATGTCTGACACACCTTAGTATTACAGTATATGCACACACACAACAAAGTTGACTGATCTCCTGGGCCCACAATTCACCACTGCATGACTCCAGTCATGCCAGTGTTAATTATTCTGTGCACTGAGTAGATGAGGCCTTGTATTCAGACACGCCCACCTTCTGAGACAGGAAGCCAAGGGACTTCCCCTGTCTCGGTGGTAATCCCTTAATATAGGGTACTCCACACTTGTGTGAGTGTGTGTATGTGTATGTATGTGTGTGTGTGTACATGTGTCACAGAGAGCAGTACAGAGGACAGGCTGACAATCAAAGACAATTGTCAGAATGCTTACAGACCTGTTGCATAGAGTGTGATGTGCATGAAGAGGTACAAGTGATGAGGCGGTGTGGTGGTGGGGGGGGGGGGGGGGTGCAAAGTGCAAACCAGTTCATGAACAGCTTGCAGCTGTACAGTGTCCAACCTGTGTGAAGTGGCTCAGAAGTTGTGTGGGGGTTCCCACCTTACTTCCAGGAGCAAGCATGGGGTTCAACTCCTGTAACCCAGACCAATATAAGGTCTTGACTCATTAGCTTGCTCCACCTGCATTAATAATGTTGGGGTCACCTTAACAGAAAGGTGAACTCAAAGTTGCCCTCGCTCCCATGATATGCTATAGTGTAGCTGCACCATGCACATGACATGGGTAATGGTAAATTATGCACAAGCCATGATAGAGTCTGCTAACATAGAATCTGAAGTTAGTTTCCATTGTGGACGTGTTTGCACATTCTATGTATTGTGCTGCACTAGTCTCACATAGCCAGACCGCCATTGTGGTCACGCGCAGACTCCGCCCAGTCTGGCTACGCAAGACTAGTGCTGCACGTATAGTAAATACTAATAAACAAGATGCAGCTATTCATCAGAAAATATATTGCTGCTAAAGGAAACACAGCTGTATGATGTACAGTATCTTACAGTACACTTCTTCACACAAACCCATGTTCATGGCACTATACCATATACTTTCAATCTGTTGAAACTACAATCACTGTACATGTATAATGATGATCACTAGCTTTCTTAGTTATATACTAACCACCCCTTGGACCACTTTTGAATGGAGTACCATGCATGCTGTCTGAACACAAATACAGTGTTAGTTACCGTACAATATACTGTATTTAGTTTTATATATGTACCACCACCAGCACACAGTGCACGTAACAATGGGACCACTACATGTGGCAGTAGAGTTCATGCAATAGTTGGTGGTAGAAAAAGACCACCAGTGCAAAGGACAGAGGGTCAGGACATTCTCTGCTTGGGCACTGTCTTAAGCAAGTAACATTTGTTTGCTGCATCAGCACTCCAAAGGCACTCATGATTGTTGGATCCTGACCCTAGCTCTGTAATTTGCACTGGCAGGGATTTCCTACCAGCAGCTAGCACACAATACCCTTCTCTTACTCTTCCCCACACCTAAGACACTTTAGAGACTAGCTACACTTCCACATGCGCACTGTGACAAGATGTGGTGGTCTCAAATGGCCGTTCTCAAAAATTGCAACTTGTGCTGGTAGCACCACCAACTATAGTTTACTTACTCTACAGGCACATGTAGTCCTGACTGTACATAGTTAACTTGCACTGGTGGTCTTTTTTCTATACCACCAATATACATTATACACAACTGCTACATGTCGTGGTCCCACTGTTGCTGTGCTGTGTGTGTGTGTGACGGTTTATATTTACAAGGCAAGTTGCAATAAATCATTCTATCTATTATAGGAGAAATGTAATTCTACTGTAAATAATTTCATCCAAGTTGGTTTTGGAAGCCATAGTGAATAAGCATTCAGCTTGATGAAATTTTGTTCAAAAGTAGCCGGCAATTACATTAATCAATAATTTGGCTGAGATTTAAGCACTTTCACTCCCTGCAGGGTCAACTGCCTGCATTCTATGATTACAACATCATGCTTCAGTGCATATAGGGACATATATCCACGTCTAACTGACCATTCTGTAATGAAAATCACGACGAGACCTGTCCACAGCCAATTAAGCTCACAGAAGCACTTACATTCTCAAGCACTAGTAAATGACACTGACGGCCTCCAGCAAAGCAGTCAAAATGTCTCTGCTCCAACTGCAGGATGCGCAGTCATACAAAAACCAGGAAAGTCAATTATAAAATTACATGCCCTAAGCTGCTATACAGGAAGGATCTCCCTAATAGGATAGATTCTGAACCAATTTTGAGCATATGCACTGAAAATGTCAGTTTAGACTAAATACCCTATATAAGTGACCAATTTTGCTAGGCGCTGGCCACCACACAATTATTTAATCTGCAGGGATCCACGATCCGCTCAACAACAAACCACCTGAAGCACTCTTTAAGGGGATCGAGACAGCGACTGTTCACTTTTATTTCCGATTGCAATTGCAAGCTTGGAAGAGGGCGTGGCCTACATACTTCAGAGCTCCAACGCCGCCAATGGAAATGGAAACCAGTAGGAAGTGAATTTGCATGTGTTTTGTGTGGCGCAGCTGCAGGCGAGTCTGACGAAGGGGTTTACTCTTCCTCGCACCTAAGACACTTTAGAGAGTAGCTACACCTCCACGCGCGCACTGTGACCGCAGTCAAAACCAAAAGATGTTGAAGGGCTACGGAAGGAACGCTGTCGTTTTTCTTGCAGGTAAGTAGCTAGTCTGTAGCTACGTATAGACAGCCATTGGTCGCGGGCGCAAACCGTTTAGCTATAGTCGCGCCTTGTAGGCACCATGATGAATGTGGTCACGCAAGTAGGCTACACAGAATGGTGTATTGTTTGTTTCAATCGCAGCCTTCCGAATAGCTAGCCACCCTTCTCCGCCTGGCAAATCCCACCTTACTTTCGCACATGACACTATCAATATCTAGGCTTTTGAGGGTGTTTATGTAAATTTCCACCAAATACGGTATTATTTCAGAATTATACATTTGGCCATGGAGTTTTTCTATCAAAGTTTGCTAACATAAGCTGTTATGGCATTATTGTGATCCCACACATGAAACCTTGTAGTCACATCTCTTGCACCAAGGCCTAGGGCAGATCTGCACGCCTTAGCATGTAGAAGTCTCTAACTGTTTCAGGTACGTGCGTCCCTCCATGGCGCATTGCATTCTGACTCCTGTGAGGACACCTGTCCATGATTGCTAGTTGAGGTATAGTACTGTGGGCAGGTTTGTAGACTTGGTGAATACATGCCAACAATGTGGTTTAACAATCTGCGAAGTAGAAGACAATATTGTGACCATTAACAAAACCTGAGTGAATATTAATGATTCTACCTTTAGCTATATAGCTACTACAGAATGTGTGTTGTGTATAGGCCATAATTCTATGTCTGAATAGAGGCCTTGGCCTCTATTTTTATATTCCAGGAATTTTTACATGGCAATATTTAATGCTTGTATGAAATAATTTGATTATAGCATTGAGTCCTAATAACCATGTATGCATGCCATGACATCATGGCCACCAGTCACAGTTCATGTACACCTAGTTTTATGAGAGAGCAGTGCGAGAGGTCACCATATCTACAGCAATTGTAATTCTTAAAACAAAAATGTTGAATCTTGTATCCACACTCAGTGTGTTCTTTCAAGACCAGGCACTAATTTTGGCTGCCCTGCCCTCTACTTGAGGCTCAGAGCCTCTACCTATGAATATTATATGAAATGCAGTGTAAGTTCCGCACTGTAATGAAAATCATGATGCCTAATGAGATTCATAACAAGCTAGTCCTAGGCCCTAATGAATCTCATTGGAATGATCAATCAATGAACGTGTGCTGAGGGGTTGATCTCTGTTTTGGGAGGTCACCCTATATTACAGCAAGAGTTTCTAGAAACATATAACTCAACGTGACAGTTATTTTAAAATACTGTAATTTTATTCCTAATATTTAATCCACCTCTTGTGGATCTTCCTAAAAGGCTCCTTTGGGAACCTTGTCATTGTACACTGTCCTTGTCACTTTACCACTACTATTCTCTTGTAAATGATTTGTAGAATCATAGCCTTTGCAAGTGCAGCATGTTAATGCAAGTGATAGTTTGGCCCGCTAGCCCCTACTTCTGGACCCCGATTGTGCGTGGGCAAGAAGGTCCTTCTGTCGTCTTTTTCTTTTCCTTCTCCTTGGTCAGCTGTGGCTCACGAACGATAGGGAGTAGGAGCTTTATCTTTCCACAGTTCTACGGTGCTTTCACCAGGTTGGCACCTTGTATGTACCCTAGTGTACTACATAATACTGCAATAAGTTATACATTTTACAATAACTATGCATGATTGACTGCCTACTATAGCTATTCTAGTCTTCCTAAATTGCTTAAACTATATAACACATCTCTCGACAATCTCTTGCATAACTACTGTATGTCTATGTATATTTCCCACTTGCTACAAGATCTATCACATATGAAACTACTATGTAAGTTACCATATGCATACAAATTTGTAGGACTTATATGTTGCAGATCCCCTTGCATGAGAATTTTATTTTGTGAATTCCTGCATTCCCCTGTGTTTAATGCCAGTTTACATAGTATGGGAAGATTTGCATTTTGTTTTCACGAACGTCTGCTAACTGGCAAAGCTTGTGGAAAAGCCAATGTCCCACAAAAATTTTGTACACATGGAAATGCAATTCTATTATTCATGAATAATTCTTCCTCTTGTGTACCAATATTGCTATTTTATTAACTTGAATGAGCACATCTCTCCACAATCTCTTTACAGTGTTGGTTACACTTCAACCTTCACTGGATTCTGCCCAATTTACTGGTGGATCCAACGTTGAATTGACTGTTCCTGAGCTTACGACAGGAGTTCTTTATCAATTTCATATTGTGGGTGATCCATCACTGGATGATATTGTGTTTGCTGAGACTGGTGGGCATAGTGTGCTAACTGTGAATGACACAGGCTTTCTGCTGGTCATGGGCACCTTGGACTTTGAAACGCGATCAATGTATGAACTAGTGGTTGAGGCTATGAATGCCTTGAATGGCAATACCCTTGCTACTGCAACCGTGACTGTTCAGGTAACCAATATCAACGATCATGCCCCTGTGTTCACACGGGGCACCTACACCGTCTACCTACCCTATGAAGGTGAACCATCAACATATGACATATCCACCATGTGCTCTGATTTTGATGCAGCTCCTTACAATGTATTACAATTCACTGCTCAAGAGTTTATCCCACAAAATGGTAGTGAGTTCCTTGCTGTAGATGCAAGTGGGCTAATTCGAAGGGTGCAAGATATCACTTCTACCCGTCCGACAGAGGAGTACCAATTCACTGTATTGTGCTTTGATAGTCCAGATGCAGGAGACAGCCCCATGGCAGACTCTGCTGGTGTGACTGTTGTTGCTCAAGCACCTAACATAGGGTCCCCTGTTCTCCCAACTTCTTTTGTATTCAATGTGACAGAAACCAGAGACTCCAACACCCAAGTGGGTACTTTTACTGTCACTGACCCTGATCCACAAGACACTATTACTGTTGAGATAACTGGTGGAGCCTCTGCAAGATTCTTGCTACAATCATTAGGAAATGGCCAGTACACTCTGGTCTCTACCCAAGAACTTGATAGAGAGTCATCTCCTTCCCTTACTGTAATTGTCACAGCTAGAGATGGGCCTGAGGATTTCTATCGCACACAGAGTTCAAGTGTTGCCATCCGAGTTAATTTGGAGGATGTGAATGACAATAGTCCACAGTTCATTGAGAGTAGTGCTATGGTTACTATTGCTCGAAGCCACCCTCTGAATATGGCAGTATATAATGCACGTTGTACTGATCAAGATGTGAATGATGAAATTTCATACAGCATATCCAGCGGAGGTACAGACACCTTTTACATTGAGCCATCAAATGGATCCATTTTTCTGGCTCAGGATGTGGATCAATCCAGTCTGCTTGGAAGTTATTTTCTTGCTGTCATTTGTACTGATGGAGTAAACACACCCGTAGCCTTCATAGACATCACAGTCACCTCAAACAACACCAGGGCACCACAATTTAGTCACTCCTCTCATGTGTCACTGAATCTCCCTGAAGACACTGCAGTGAACATGGTAATATTTGATGTCAATGCCACTGACGATGATGGAGATAGTGTATCCTATCACCTTGTTGACTTTGCATCTAACAGTCAGTACTTTTTGGTGGACTCCATGTCTGGACAGGTAACCCTAAAGCAGGCCCTTGATTTTGAAGGTGATTTCTCCCAATTTGGACTGTCCATTGAAGCAGTGGATGATGCCAGCCAACCACTGACTAGCACAGTTACTATTTTTGTGCAGGTGGAGAATGTGAATGACATGCCACCAACCTTTGCTAGTGCTTCGTATACTGTCACCGTACCTGAGTCGAATGCTGTTGTTCCACCAGTGATCACCCCAGAGAATTTCTTTCAAGCCCAGTGTCAGGACCCAGAAGATCTACCAGTTACCATCAAGTACAGTATCATTCAAGTAGACCCAGACCCAATTCCATCTGGCTTCAATTTGGTCATCAACGAAGACACAGGGAATGTGTCCTCTACTGCTCCCATTGACTATGAAACCATTGGTCCTGTTCGTTACACTGTGACACTTCAGTGCTATGATATGGATCAGCCAATCTTGAATAGTATTGCACTACTCGATGTGATAATTGAGAATGTTAATGAGTATCCACCAATGACAGCTGGGTCCAAATTCTTTGTAGCAGATGAGAGCCTGCCTATTGGAAGTGTAGTCATTAGTTTTAACAGCAGTGTTGATGGTCTTCGGAATGTGAATGTAAGTGATCGTGACAGGAATTCTGTTTTTCGCTATACTTTGTCAGGACTGAGTAACATCTTTTCCATTGATAATGAGCGCAGTGTTCTTGTTTCTACTTCTGAACTCAATACTGATGACACTACTCTCTTTCCAGCAATGGCTTGCATAACACAAACCAGTCCTTACTGTAAGATCAATATTCCAATAACCATTTGTGATGGTGATACAGATGATACTGCCTGCCTGGCTGAGCAGTATGTTTTGATTGTAAGAGCTCTCAATGATGACAGTCCCATGTTTGATCAGAACACATATGAGACTGACGTTAGCGAAGGCTTGACTGGGCCGGCAGAAGTACTAGCTATCATGTGCAGTGATAGTGATCTATACATTGGGGGTCAACTGACTGTCACTATTGTGGACCATCCAACCGCAGAACAAATGTTTGAAGTATCACCAACTGCTGTCACCTTGCGCTCTGGTCTAACTCTGGACTATGAAGAGAGGGTAAGCTATAGCTTCTTGGTACAATGCACAGATGGTACTGACACTGCTACAGCGGATGTGGTCATCAATGTCCTAGCAGTGAATGAACACAGACCAGTCTTCACCAATATCCCTTTTGATTTCAGTATCTCAAAGACCACTCTGCCATCTGTTGTTTCAACTTTCTCTGTAACTGATGGAGATGAAGGTATTGGAGGTACTCTGACATACACACTGGAGCCAGCAACCTCTACATTTGATGTGGTAAAGACAAGTGATTTAATGCAGAATGCTTTCTTTTTCTTGAGACAGGACCTTTCTGAAAGTTTGATTTTACGGTTTGAATACAATGTCACAGTGTCGGATGGCACCTTTACCACGGTGGAACCTATAACTGTTGTCATCACTGATGGAAACTTCAACAGACCACAATGGGTAGATGGATTTGGACCCATTTCATTAAATATTCTAGAACACAACCCAGTTGGCTCCCTGGTCCATACTCTGAAGTGCACTGATGCTGATGCTCCCAACACTGTCAACTCTCTCATCACTTACTCCTTTCACAGGCCCAATCACCATTTTGCTATCAACAACGAAACTGGTACTATTTCAATAGCAAATGTTATCATCGTTCCAGAAGGGGTGGCTAGCCTAAATTTCACACTTGGCATGCAATGTTCTGACAATGGTGACCCACAGCTAATCCAAACTGGTGATATTTTTATCAATGTTGCAGCTGTTCCTGACAATGCAACCATACTCACTCCTGGAAATGCTGAAGATATTGAAGTGTCTGTTCCAGAGAACTTGCAACTAAACAACATTGTGTCTAACATTGTCACAGAGAACTTCGATGAAAATGAATTTGAGTGTACTATCAATGATGATAATGCCCAGGACATCTTTTACATTAGCATTTCTTACCCAAACTGCACCATTCGCCTGAGAACACCACTTGATGCAGATTTAGTCACCACCTATTACTTCCCAGTAACTGTTTCAGACACTACGAATGTCACTGTGAATGTTACGGTGTTCGTTCAAGATGTAAATGACAATGAGCCCAATTGTTCTCTAATCAATGGGAGAGAGTTCCGGGTCAAAGTAAGTCGTGAACCTGACTCGGTTGTAGCAGAACTGAATTGTGTGGATGTGGATGTTGGGGAAAATGGAAATGTTAGCTATGCACTCAACCACCCCTTGTTTGGCGTAATGCCCCCTTCCAGTCTGATAGTGACAGAAAACCTGACTTCAAGCTCAGCTACAAGGCACTTGCTGGAAATCACAGCTACTGACAACGGGGTGGATGTGAAACGCAGCACTGTGTTTTATGTGACTGTGGTAGTTGACCTTGTTAATGTTGGACCACCTTCATTTGAGAATCTTCCTGCAGTTATCATGGTTGACGAATCTACAGCTATTTCCAGTGTGATATTCACTATTAGTGCAAGTGACCCTGATACAGGTTTCTTTGGGAACCTAGTTTTCAGTGAAGTGTCGGGTGACCCAATGGATTTCTTTTTGATCGGGAATGAGGGCAATGTGAGGCTACTTCGTGCCCTTGATGCTTCAGATACTGACACCTTCAACATCACTGTTTCAGTAGCAGACCCAGACACTACTGTGACATCAACATTAACATTCCTTGTGCGCGAAGTGAATGATTTTGCTCCAGTTTGTACCCAAGATATCTACTTCACAACTGTTTTGGAGGGCAGTGGGGAGACTGTGTATCCAGGTCTTGTGAACTGTGATGACCGGGACAATGGTGTCAGTGGCACCATCATCTACAATGTTCAACCTGGACTGCATGAAAACTTCTTCACTGTAAGCAGCGATGGAACTATTACACTTGCTCCCATGATTGATTTTGAGCAGTTTGAAGAATTAAGTGTATCCATCAATGTATCAGATCGAGGAACCCCAGCCCAATCTATACAAGTAATGGTCAGGGTTAGTATCATTCCTGTCAATGAACACACTCCAATGATTTTGAATACTGACCAGCAAGCAACTATTTCAGAGGGCATAACAGTGGGTTCCAGTTTTTACCGATTTGAAGTAATTGATCAAGATAGAAACACTCATCGAGATGGACAGTGTTTTGTCTTTTTGGACGGCACTGACCATGCAGACTTTGGTATTCTGGCCAATGGTGATGTAGTGACAGCTGCACCTTTGGATTTTGAGAGACAGGACAGCTACAGTCTAACTGTTACTGTAAGGGATAATGCCATAATGTCAAGAAGTTCTACTGCCACATTTACTGTCATAGTGGAAAATGAGAATGACCTTCCTCCAGAGCTGTCTGAGGACCTGTACACGGGCACCATCCGGTCATCTGATGGACTGGGTGCTACTGGAGTACAAATCACCTGTACGGACACTGAATTCACTCCAACTCGGGCAGTTACACTGCAGCTGTTGTCTGCTCCTAGTTTCTTAAGCATCTCTACAGCTGGTAGCATTGTCGTTGTCAGCACTGTACCAGAGGTAGACATGCTATATGTCTTTGATGTGCAGTGCTCAGACTCTGGTTTGCCTGTGCTCACAGCCAGGTCATCAGTTTCAATTTTAGTGTCAGCAGGTACCCCAAACATCACCTTTGTTGATGCAACACCCATGGTCACACTTAGCGAATCAACTCCTGTGTTTGATACTGCCGTAGGCAAGAACACTCGCATTCTAACTGTTATTGCCCGTGCTTCAGGCACAGTTGTATACAGTATGACACATGATACATTCTTCATTGAAGAAAGGACAGGTATTGTGAGGCTGAAGAGTCCTTTGGACTATGAGACAGTAACAACTTATTCAATGATCATTTGGGCATCTCTCAGCACTAACCCCATGATCTACAATGAACTGCAGGCCCGAGTGAATGTTTTGAATGAAAACGACAATATACCAGTCTTCATTACAGACACTTTCACTCTCAGCCTCAATGAAAGCTCTACTGAAGGCCTGCAGAATGCAGTAGTGGAATGCTTTGACAACGATTCACATCCATTTGGAACAGTACAGTACTCCATCAGTACAAATTCATTGTTTGAAGTGTCGGGTTCAACTGGTAGAATCTCTCTACTAGGTGGAATGGTACCTGACTATGAACAAGCCTCTCAGTACACTCTCACTGTCACCTGCTCTGACGGTGAACTGACAGATGAAGTAACTGTATTTGTTGAAGTGTTGCCTGTGAATGAATTTGCCCCACAGATCACTAGTAGTACAGAAGCAATGATATCAGAAAGCACTGGAGTTGGAGCTCCAGTGAAGCAGCTTACTGCAGACGATGCTGATGACTTTCCTCATGACACCATCAGATACTACATTATTAGCGGAAATGAGAAGCAGAAATTCCAACTGAATGAGGTTACTGGTGAGCTGTTTCTGATCAGCAACCTGGACTATGAAGAAGACACAATGTTTAGTCTGCAGATTGAAGTCAAAGATGATGGTGAACAGGACTATGAGTTCATGGCACTTTCCTCAATCACCGCCATTACAGTCCTCATCACTGATGAGAATGACAACAGCCCAGTGTTCACTGAAGAAGTATACATTGTGTCTGTGCGGGAGAATGCTTCATTAACAACTGTGATTGAGACTGTCAATTGTACAGATAGGGATTCAGGACCAAATGGAGTACAGGAGATTGTGATAACCAATGGTGACAATAACCCTGTACCATTTCGCTTGAGCACCACTTTGCCTCTTGGCTTTCTGGAGGCAACTGAGCCTCTTGAAGCCAGACCATACATAGTGCAGCTGATGTGTTCAGATGGCGGAGTGCCACCAAGGACAGCATCCTCAGTGGTGATAGTCAGTGTCACTCCACGTGTGGAAGAAGTTCGCTTCACTATGAACATCTACTCATTCAATGTTCCTGAGTTAGAAGCTGTTGCTGGGCATGTTATTGGGACCATTGAAGCGTATGACAACATCACAGATAGTTTTGCTTATGAGATAGTGGAAACGAATTACAGCACCTTTTTCATTACTGCTTCATCTGGACAGCTGAGACTCCTGCGAGCATTGGATTATGAGAACCCAGATGACCGATTTTTCACTTTTACAGTTCGTGCAACTAAACCAGATGGTGCCTCAGCAGAAGTAGCAGTAGCAGTGTCAGTTTTGAATGAGAATGATGCTGGTCCAATGTTTTCTGACACCATCTACTTTGGACAGACCAGAGAGTCTCAGCCCCCACCACTATTGATTCCTGTGGGAATCAGCTGTACTGATGTGGACGATGATGCTGATACTAGTAGGAGTCTAATTTATTCCCTGGAAGGCACTAACAGCTTCATCATTGATGATACAAGTGGTGCTCTGAACACAAAATTAGTGCTTGATGTAGAATCTCTATTGCAGCATCAGTTCACTGTTGTTTGCACAGATTCTGATGGGCTTAGTGCAACTGCCAGTGTGCGTGTGACTGTTCTGCCTTTCAACGACTTTGCCCCTGTGTTTGCATCTGAGAATTACCAACAGAATGTCATAGAGGGAAGAATTGTATCATCTGTTATCCAAGTCATAGCCTCTGATGGTGACTTTGTCAGTTATGGCACTCCGGTCTACAGCATTACATCTGGTGACCCAGAAGAAAGGTTCTCGATCAGTAGTACTGGTGTCATTAGAGTGGTGAATCCACTGGACTATGAGACCCAGACCCAGTACATTCTCACAGTGCAAGCAACAAACATCATTCCACCCGATGATGAGAGTGGCTCAGAGCAGAAGAGTGATTTCACCACTGTGACAATAGATGTTATTGATGTGAATGATGTGCATCCCCGCATCAGTCCGGCTGATGCTATTGTAACCAATTTGCATCGGGACTCAGCAGTTGGATCTGTGGCAGTCATGTTTACATGCACTGATGAGGATTCTGGTAATGCAGGCCAAGTGGAACTGTCCATTGTTGGTACTGAGCAGGACTTTGAACTGAATTCAGCTGGATTTCTTGTAACCACAGTGACACCACTTCAGGCATACTATTACATTGAAGTCCTGTGTAGAGATCTTGGTTCCCCATCACTGTCCACCACTGCCACAGTGGTGATTTCTGCCAACTCAACAAATTTGAACCGCCCAGAGTTTGTCAACCTGGAACCTACCATCACTGTTGAGCCAGATAACCTCAACAATACTGACTGTGTGTATTTTGTTGATGCTCAAGATGCTGATGGTGCAAACACCCCAGAAGGTACTCTACGTTTCACCCTGACCCCAGTACCAAGTACACAAACAGCTTATTTTGCCTTCAATAGCACAGCTAGCTGCATCTACCCAATGAATGGCCAAGAAATAGACCTTGGAGACAGAAGCACAGTTCTGCAGTTCACATACAGACTAACAGTGGAAGATAACGGAGTGCCATCACTGAGTGACAGTGTCTTACTTCAAATCCTCGTTAATGCCAACACAGCTCCCTCCCTTCCAGCCACTGTGGAGCCCATTGGAATTCTTGAGTCTTCCTCACCCAGCTTAGGAGAAGAGCTCGTTGATATACCGTGTTATGATGTGAATTTCAATGACCCTCTCACAATGAACATCAGTGAAGGCAATGATGAAGGTATATTTGGCATCTCTGTGAGTTCAAAGAGCATTGCAGATGATGGTAGGGGCATGATAGTAGGCAGTCTTGCCATTCTGGCTGGGAGGCAGCTGGACTATGATGCAGGCACAAGAGGGTATGCCCTCACTATTCAGTGCTCTGATGGGCTTCTTGCAGCTACCACTTTGGTCATGATCAATGTCCTACCTGTCAATGAGCACAGCCCAATGTTTCTTGGTGATGGTACGTTTAACATTTTAGAGAATGTCTATGTGGGTTATAGAGTTACAACTCTCATCTCCACTGATGGAGATGTTGGCGAAGATGGCAATGTGCAATTTGAGCTTGTGTCAGAGTCTGTGCCTTTCAGCCTTGCACCAACTGGTGAGCTTACCGTCAGTGAAGCTCTGGACTATGATACTGGAGCCAGAGGGTACCCACTGATGGTCATGGCTTATGATAGAGCTGCTTCTGGCAATAATGATCCAGACAGAAGAACATACTCCAGTGATATAATCGCTTTCGTGGAGAATGTAAATGATGAGCCTCCAAAGTTTCCAGACGGCATAATGTACAATTTCACTGTTGATGCAACACAAACTGTCAACTCCACTATTGGCATGGTCAGCTGTACAGACGCCGACTTTGAGATTGCCACTGTGATAACATACACCCTGCTGAACCAAGCAGTGGGTACCATATTTTGTGTAGACAATTTCAGTGGAGAAATAAGGGTTGCAGGTGATCTTCTCCAACGTGAATTTGACAACTATAGCCTCTTGATCCAGTGCTCAGACAGTGGTGTGCCCATTCTGGGCAGCATTACTGAAGTCATCATCAGCATTGTTGAAATCAACAGTCACTCGCCTTTGTTTGTTGATGCACCTCCTCACGTTACTGTGTCTGAGTCACGCAATCTAACTGAAGTGCTCCAGCAGTTTAATGCATCTGACAGTGACCCCGGACTGTATGGCAAATTGACGTTCTCCATTGATCCAGACACAAACCAAGACGACATCTTCACCATCACACCATCCACAGGAGAGTTGAAGCTGCTAAGACTGCTGGACTGTGAAAGGGAACAGTCACACCAATTGACCATTGTGGTGACTGATGGAGCAGAAGACAGTGCTAACCGCATGTCAGCTACCACTGTGTTCACTGTCTTTGTGAGGAATGTTAATGAGCGTCCTCCAATCTGCACCCAACCTCTCTATATTGGCTATGTTGATGATGGAACACCCGTCAGTGCCACTGTTTTGCAACTCAACTGTTCTGGTGGGGATAAGTCTGATGATGTTACATACTCACGGGGAGCAGGTAACCTTAGTTTTTTTAATCCTGAATTTAATGTGGGACAACAAAATGGAGAGATTAATTTGGGTGTGCGTCTATCATCAAGCTCAGGGGGGACAAGAGAGTTGTATGAGTTTGTAGTCCATGCTACTGACACCATTGACCCCAGAAGGACAACAGATATCAATGTGCAAATAGCATTTTTGTTTGGAAATGACCATGCCCCTGTGTTTGAACAGTTAACCTACAACTGGATGTTGAAGGAGGATAGTGCCATTGGTACCAACTTTGCTAACGTAACAGCTACAGACAGTGATCGTGGGATTCAAGGTCAGGTCACGTATTCCCTTGTTGGACCAGATGCAAGCTCCTTCCGAATCAACTCAGAAACTGGGGCAATTCTCCTTGCCAGCACACTGGATCGGGAAAGTCTTGCATCACTCAACTTTCAAGTGGTGGCCACTGATGGGGATCCATTCTCTCCCATGGTTGGCAGTGCAGATGCTACTATTGTAGTGCAAGATGTGAATGACAACCATCCACTCTGTGTTCCAATGTACCTAACTGTGCCAGTCTTAAGTGATGCTGGGGTGGGCACTGTAGTGGCACTGCTGAATTGCATTGATGCAGATTTGGGAGATAACAGGAGGCTAATGTACGGTGTGAGCCCCTTAACGCCTGGAACACCATTCTCAGTTGATTCCAACAGTGGTGCTGTGATGGTGGCAGGCCCCATTCAACCTTCAACATCCTTCCTCAGCACAATTGTGGTGTCAGACTTTGGTTCGCCATCCTTAAGGAGTGAAGTAGACTTGGCTCTGGAAGTGTATCGCAAGAACAAGTTCCCACCTATGTTTGGAAGTTCTGAATATAGCTTTACCATTGATGAGACCATTGCAGTGCTAGACTCAATTGGTGTTGTTGCTGCAACCGACAGTGACAGTCCCACTGACAGTTTGAGGTACAGGCTTGCTTCAGCCAACCCAGATTTCTATGTGGATCCTGAAAGTGGGGCGATCCTTGTAACTGCCCCCATGGACTTTGAGGTGCTGGACATGTTTAGCATTTCAGTTATTGTTGAAGATGGAGGTAGCTTCAATGGGTCTGATGTTCTGTCAGACACAGCTACTGTCACAGTCACCATTAACAATGTCAATGACCATGCTCCAGAGCTCAGTGGAAGTGGCATTTATGGTACTGTTGTGAATGTTACCACCTCAATGGGAACTTCAGTCCTTGAGTTCATGTGCGAAGATGATGACTCTGGCAGTTTCGGTGTTGTCACTGTAACACAAGACCCAATTGACATTCCTTTTGCTACTCAAGGAAGCTCTGGTCACTATAGCATTGTGGTCAACGAAGACCTCACTAAGAGTGGTGGCACCAGCTACACAGCTAATATCTCTTGCACAGACGGAATGTTTTCCACTATAGGACAGGTATTCATTGCCATTTTGTGTCCTGGTAATCCAAAGTTCTCCCAGGTGGTTTACCAATGGAACCTCCCTGAGGATACCCCAGTAAGGAACAACTTCACACAGATCTCTGCTGAGACAACCAGTGGGACAGCTTTGACATACAGTATCACAGATGGGAATGAGGATGGCCATTTCAGAATCAATCGTGAGAATGGTATTCTTCAGCTTGATTTCTCAGTAGACTATGAGCTGCAGCGTAGGCATGGACTTATTGTCCGAGCTACAGATGGAAATGGTAACTTTACAGAAGTGCTTGTCATAATTAATGTCTTGGACATCAGTGATAGCTCTGACTTGGCTCTGCCACCAGGAAGATATCTTGTGGCCCATGATACACCAGTGAACGAACCATTCGGTCAGCTAAAGTGCTCAAATGATGCTTTACAAAGAGGAGATACCTTCAATTTCACCTTCATTCCACCTTCTAATGTATTTAGTGTAGACGAGTATGGAATGATGCGTTTGTTGAAGCAGCTTGATGAAACACCAGTACATGTCCTTCCTGTGATCTGCTACAATCTCATCACTACAGATGAACCTGAGGTTGCATCAGGCATTGTCACCATCACTGTTCAATTTGAAAACAATCATGTTCCAACATTTGACCTGGATATTTACACTGTTCCTGTACCAGAGAACCTCAATGCCTCAGAATCAGTGAAGCAAGTTGTGGCAAGAGACTCTGACATTGGTAGCTTTGGAGAGTTTTCTTATGCTATTGAAAGTGGAAACTTTGGAAACAAGCTCTTTATTAACTCAACCACAGGGGATATCAGCCTTCTGTCAGCATTGGACTTTGAAACTATCAATGAATACAACTTAACAGTAGTGGCCGTGGATGGCGGAGCAACTGCCCCTGATGGCAAGCGCTTCACTGGCTCAACCACTGTGTTTGTCCAGGTTGAGGATGCTAATGACAATATTCCAGTTTTCAGTCAACCTATTTACGAGGCTGCCATCTTGACAGACCATGCACTCCTTGGCTCTGTTGTCAATGTTAGCTGCTCAGACGGTGATTCAGGTGTGAACCAACTCATAGATTATGACATCTTTCCCACCTCAGACAAGTTTGCTATCACCAATGAAGGCAGCATCCTCTTAACAGGAGACCTTGAAACTGAAGCTGTCTACACTCTAAGAGTGTTTTGCACTGATAGAGGAACTCCTATGCTATCATCATCTGTACAAGTTGTCATCATTGTGTCTCTCATTAGTGTAGGTGCTCCTATCTTTGATGAGGCTAGTTACAATGCTTCCATACCCGAAGATCATCCAGTACTTGGCGATTTCCTCCAGGTGTCTGCAACGCCAGCCAACATCAACATTGGTGTGAGTTACTCCATTGTGGATGGTGAGGGTGACGGGGCAGAGCAGTTTGGCATTGATCCCTCCTCAGGTTCCCTTTTCACCACTGCACGCCTCAATGCTGTTGTGAAGAGCACTTACTACGTTTTGGTTTCTGCTCAGAATGTGGGACCCAATGAACTGAATTCACGTGTGATAGTGTCCATCACAGTAACTGATGTGAATAACAATGCACCTGTCTTCACACCAAGCAACTTCTATCGAGGCACTGTCAGTGAATCAACAGTTAGATTTCAAGCAGTCCTTTCTGTGACCTGCGAAGATGGGGACTTGCCTAAAAATGCAGAGCTATCTTACCAAGTGACCAGCTCTAACAGTTCGTTTGACATTAGCAGTGATGGTGTGGTGTTTGTGAACAGTACGTTAGATTATGAAACTAGCATGGCTCACACCGTCACAATCTCCTGCAGCGACAGTGGAACTCCACCTCAGTCAGCTACAGCTACTGTTCTGATCAGGGTGACCCCTGTCAATGAGCATCCACCAATGTTCACATTGAATACCTATACTATCCCAGATGTGCCCGAAGACACTGCTGTGGGTAGCATTGTTGGTCGGGTAGCATCAACAGACAGAGATAGTGGCAGAGACGGCATATTCTCTTTCCGTGTGATTGAGCCCAACCCATCATTCCATGTCAACTCTGATAATGGCTCTATAACAGTGATTCGTCCTTTGGATTATGAAGCCTCTCGTGAACATGCTCTGACTGTCATTGTTGAGGATGAGGGTGGAGAAGCAAGCACTGCTCAGTTAGTAATACAGCTGAGTGATGTGAATGACAACAACCCAGTTTTGACACCAACTGCTGCTGCTGTAGACATTCATGTGAGTGAAAGGGCAGGTCTCTTGGTGCAGCAGTTTGCTTGTGAGGATGAAGACACTGTACCAGTTGGTGATCCCACATTGTCAATAGCCTCCACTACCTCTCCCAAATTTGTCCTTGATGTGAATAGTCAGCTTGTGATGAATAGCACTTTTGACTCACCTGCAGTACACACTGTAAAAGTCCACTGTGCAGACAGAGGTGGGCGTATTGCACTCACATCAGCTGTGGCAATCACCATCTATGAAGACAGGAACCTCATACCTCAGTTTGTGCCATCCAACAGATACGAAACAACCATCAACGAAGGTGACTACACTGATGTGATTGTGTACACTGTCCGTGCTGAAACACAATCAGCTAGCCCCGTCACTTTCACTGTGTTTGAAGGCGGTTCAGAGTTTTCAGTAGATGCCTCAAGTGGTGATGTGAGGAAAACTGGCATGCTGAATCGTCAGGTTCAAGCCGTACATCATGTCATCATCCAAGCAACAGCCAATGGACACTCCTCACTAGCAGTTCTTGTTGTCAGGGTGCGAGATATCAATGATAATGTGCCTGAGATAATCCCAGCAGAACAAACCATCTTTGTGCAAGAGACGATCTCACCTTCCACCTTAGTGTCAACAATCATCTGTGAAGATAGCGATGAAGGAAGTAATGGAGAGACTTCTGTCAGCATTCCCAGTGGACAGACTGCAGATGGGCTGTTCAGTGTGACTCCAGACGGGGTTCTCTCTCTAATAGGAGCTCTTGACTACGACTCAGGTGTGACCCAGTACAACATCACTGTGATGTGCCATGATAGGGGCTCTGATCCCCAAATGACTACAGGGATAGTTATCATCATTGTAGAACCTGTCAATGAGTACAGACCAGTGTTTGACCCTTCAGTATACCTTGTTCAAGTATCAGAAGATATCAGTGCTGGGTCCACAATTCAGCAATTGAATGTATCTGATTTTGATGGTGGAAATGATGGTCAGTTCTCTCTACAAATCACCACCAGCATTGGATCCACTGACTTTGTCACCAGTGGTCAGTCACTTGCTATAGCTAGTAGTTTGAATGCAACACAGCAAAATGTTTACAACCTTGAGGTGGCTGCCACCGACCGAGGCTCCCCCATCAGCTTGACAGGGTATGCTGATGTAAACGTGTCTGTCACTGATGTTAACGAAGCACCATATTTTAGTGAACAGGTGTATGAAGTGTTTATATCAGTTGAATTAGAAAGTGGCTCCATTGTGGGAGATATTACTTGTATTGATGGAGACATCAATCAGAATGCTGAGTTGAGCATTTCAATGACTAGTTCTGGCAATGCTGATAACTTTCAGCTTGCAATCCTATCCTCTCGGCCAGGTCAGACTGTAGCTCGTATCTTCACAAATGTTGACGAGCTCACATTACCTGTGAAGACCCTCACATTTGTGTGCAGTGACAGAGGAATGCCTTCTCTTTCAGACACTTCCACTATGAACATCACTATCACACCAATGAACGAAAGACCACCGGTCTTTGTCAACTTCATGGGATCCGTTACTGTGGAGGAAACTGCATCTGTTCCAGTGGTCATCTTTGTTGTGTATGCAACTGATGTGGAGACTCCCATAGGCATTACATATGCAATAGTTGGAGGCAACGTCAACAGCACCTTTTCCATTGATGAAGGTACTGGGAAAGTAATTCTGAACAAACGGCTAGACTATGAGGTGCAGCCAGTGTACAATCTCACCATTCGGGCATACGATGCTTCTCAAGTGAACCAAATGTTCACGGATGTGGTCTTGTTTGTGAACATCCTTAACAACAATGACTTCCAGCCAGTAATAACAGGTCCATCAGCCATCACACTGGAAGAGAATCAACGCACTGGTGTGATGCTTGTTCAATTCACTTGTACTGACAGGGATGGGTTTCCTGTTAGCTTCTTCATACAAGGTGATCAGTTCAACCAATTTGTAGTTGATTCTCGTACTGGCAGTCTCCAACTGTTGAGAGCACTGGACTATGAAGAAGCAATTGAACATTCTCTGACAATAGTTTGCACAGACAATCCCCCTACAGAGGCAGGCCTTCCAATGTCCTCTTCCCAAAGCATTGTAGTGTCTGTGAATGCAGTCAACTTCTATGCTCCAGTGTTTGAAGGTGCCAACTCCTCAGTCCCATACAAGTTTAGTGTGATGGAGAACACAGAAGTGGACATGGCAGTAACAGTAGGCCAAGTGATTGCCTCTGACCTTGACAATCGGCAAAGTGCTGTTATCACATACACTGTGGTAGAGAGGAATCCTGACATACTGGCTTTTGTGGTTGACCGACTGACAGGTGTCATCTCACTTGTGTCCACTGTGGATCGAGAAATTAATCCTTCTTTCAGGCTTACCATTGAGGCTGATGATGGAGACATGATTGCTGGGTCTTTAACATCTTCAATCAATGTCACAATTGACATTGTTGACATCAATGACAACAGGCCATTGTGCACAGAGGAAACATTTGTCCACTTGATTGTGGAAGGTGATTACGACAGGTTGTCTCTAGCTGCCCTTAACTGCAGTGATGCTGATGAAGGACCCAATGGAGACCTCTCATTCACTATTGTGAGTCAAGACACATTTGGTGGCGCAGCATTCACATGGAATATGGACGAAGGCATCCTTGAGCTGACTGGAACAGTACTACCAGGTGTTATTGATCTCTCAGTGCAAGTCAGTGATCAGGGAACCCCAGCTTTCTCACTAAATGTGCAAGTGATTGTCAACATACAAGTGAATGATTCTGTATCTTTACGGTTCATCCCAGCTGTGTTTAGGACAGCTGTGAGAGAGAATGAGACTATTGGTGCTGTGATCTTCAATGGGGAAGACTTAAAAATGGCACTAATGTTTGGCACACAGACAGACCCTAACTTTGCACTGCAAAGCAGTGACAACGAGGTTCTTCAGCTCTTTTCAATAGAAACAAGCACTGGTGACATGATTCTCAACAGAGAGCTAAACTTTGAGAGCAGAACTGAGTATGGCATAGTGATTATGGCATCTGATGGCCGGTATGAAGCTTTTGCCACCCTTATTGTAGAAGTAATAGATGTGAATGACAACAGACCAGTTTTCTCCCAGCCTGATGGTTATCAAGCCAGCATAAATGAGAATGCAGTCGTCATGGTGATACAAGTGCGAGCTGATGATGTGGACACAGGAGAAGGAGGACGAATCAGCTACAGTTTGGTAGAGACTCCAGAGAGTCAGTTCTTTACCATTGATAACATCACTGGATGGATCGCTACTGTGAATGAGATTGACTATGAACTCTTCAACCGGTTAATCCTCCAAGTGGTTGCCTCAGACAATGGCTCTCCTCAGCTCACCTCACACACAATTGTCACTGTCTCTGTGAATAACGTCAATGACAACCCACCTACTTTTGACCAGTCAGAGTATGTTATATACATCACAGATTCTGACCCTATTGGTAGTAGACTGGCCAGGTTCAGAGCCTCTGACGCTGACAACCTGGAGCCACTAGACTTCCTAGTGAGTGCAGACCCATGCCCCGATCCCTCTCTCCCAAGACAGAATGAAGTCATCCAGCTATTTGATGTAGATGACAGCACACAAGAGCTGACACTGATTGGTAGTGTACCCACTGGTGTGTCCACCAACTACTACTTCACTGTGTATGTAACCGATGGAGAGATGGAGGGCAAGACTTGTGTCAATGTGTTTGTACGTGAAGTGACTCTCTTTGAAGCTGTCTTCCTTGAAACTGATGTCATTGGTGCTTTCCGCTACAATCTGACACAGAATTTGAAGGCCAAGGCTGTTGATGTCACCTCCAATACAGTGTATACTATCATTGGGGGGAATGATGACGGAGTGTTTGGTGTGACAAATAGTGATACCATTGTCAATGAAATGAAGCTGGATAGGGAGGAAATTTCTGAGCACCGCCTTCTGATTGAGGTTTTTGATCAAGCAACAAGGGTGAACGTAACAGCTTTGCTGCGCATTGTAGTCCAAGACATCAATGACAATGCCCCAATGTTTACTGAACCTTCATACTCATTCAGTGTAGTGGAAGGTGCCCGTGATGATCCAGGTGCAGTACTTCTGGGCACATTTGTAGCTGAAGATCCTGATTTCTTGTTGAATGGTGAAGTGCGTTACACAATCGATGGTGATGACACTGTATTCAGTTTCAACAGCATCACTGGAGAGCTGTCTTTGCTGGCCATTTTAGACAGAGAGGAGACACCAGAGTACAACTTCAATGTCATTGCAGAAGACTTGGCACTGGACAGTCAATCTGCCTCTGCTGCAGTGACGGTAACTGTGACTGATATCAACGACAATCCTCCAGTTTTCATTAACCCTGTAACTGAAGCAGCCATCTTGCCTGGGGCTGGACCAGGCTCTCTCCTAGTCACCCTCACTGTCACAGATGCAGATGAAGGCTCAAATGCTGACATCTCCTTCACCCTCACTTATGCCCCAACACCAGGTGAGGAGCTGTTTACTGTTGTCAGAGAGAATCCCTCATCTGGCAGGTTCGTTGCAAGATTACAAGCTGTAAAGACTATTGTAGAGGCATATCATGGCATCAGCATCATTCTGAAGGCAATGGATGGCGGACAGCCTTCCCTCTCCTCCACAATTATCTTCACTCTCCAAGTGCAGAATACTCCCCCCGAGTTTCCCACAGCTGTGTACACATCTCAGGTTCTTTTTGGAGAGGTTGTGGGGAAAGAAGTGCTGGCCGTGACTGCTATTGACCATGACAGACAGAGAGTGAGATACACAAGACAACTAACTGAGGACGAGTCAGAGCTTCCTTTTGCTGTTGACCCTGAAAGTGGTGCCATCACCACAAATAATCCTATCACATTGAACTGGCCACATAAGTACCTCTTTGAGGTAATTGCAGAGGATAACAACCAACCAGCAAAGGGTAGGGCAACTGCATTTGTAGCTGTGAACATCTACAACACTAGCCACCTCTTGATTCTGAAGTCATGTAACTCAACCACAGTGCTGCAGTACAACCGGGAGCGTCTTAGAGCTGCCCTACAAGACTTGTACAGCCGCAATGGATTTTCCGGCTCACTGTTTGTACACAACATCACAGAACCTGAAGCAGATGAAAGCAAGTAAGGCATTGCCATTTTGTGTATTATCATGTATTGCTCTTGAATGTGTGAAGTGTTACTCTGTAAGTGTGTACACTTCACCCTCTCCCCCACTAGGGTTGACTCTCGAATGCTGGTGTACTTTGTTGTTGGTCAGTTCTACCAGAACTGGACCAGCCCCCTTGTTCCCACCATTGACATAGCGCAGCACTTCACCAAGAGTTTTGCCTCTGGTGAGAAGCTCCAGACTACCATTGCCTCACACCTGAAAGAGGGCACTCTGTTCAATAACATCTGCATTTTAGGGAGTGATGTTATCAGAGACCCACCGGCTACCTTTGCTCCACCAAACACTGTTACTGTGATTGCAGTGATTGTAGCGGTGGTGGTATTCTTTATACTTGTTGTCTGTGTCGTGGTCTTCTTTATCTGTTGTTGCTGTTGCTGCCGTGAACAGAAGAGACGGATAGCAAAAAAGTGAGTGGGTGCAGTGCAATTACGTAGATATAGGAAGGAAATGGCAAGCAACTGATTTTGCTTAGTTTCTGAAGTACATATAGAATATACAAATGTCTGGTTCCTTATAATTGGATGTGTACGTATAATATATGTTATATACTGTATGCATGATGTATATATACATGCATGCAAAACTGCACAATGAGAACTGCATGTGACACATGTACGTACGTACATGCATACATTGATAGCCACCTTGTCAAATGTACACTTGGGCATCATGTGCATATTGCTGCCATTAATTAAATATCAGTTCATACATGCCATGCAGTACAATGTATATTTGGTCTTTGCAAATACTGTTCACTACAGAAGCTAGTAGTTATATGACTGTTAGAACTTTTTTGCCCTCTCTGTAAATACCAGGAATAAAACTGATCAAGTGATTTATGAAGAGATTGCAACAAGCAGTTATACCCTTGCTGGAGCAGTAACACTTCATAAGAACCCATGTTACCAGGACAAGACACAAATTCAGTTAGTGTCATTGGCCAACCTGACAGATAGACAGCCTGCAGATACAGCCATCAATGCTACAGCTGCTGTTGCTGAAACAACTTATGAAGACATGGATGAAACGATACAGAGCACCAGAAATGTGGCAGTCAGTGCTGCAACCACTGATATCACTGAAACATATGAAGAACCAATGGAGGAAGTGAATGAGAACATCAGAAATGTGCCTGTTGTCTCCCATGCTGCAGCCACTGATGGTGATGAAACAGCATATGAAGATATGGAGAATGCAAGTGAGAGTGCTGGAACTGCCGGAGGATCTCAAGGCTGCTATATTTAATGTAAATGAAGAACCACATTAATGTAGTTTGTCATCTTACAGTTTAAGTCATTCATTTTCTGATACAAAAGAATTAATGACACACAATGTATTGTATATTAAACCGTTGAGTGACTCTTAGGCCTTTAATTGCTGACTTGTATTAGTAATGTTAGTAATATATAGAACCTCCAATTGTATGACCTAATGAGCCTTACCTTGGTATAACTATGTGTACATTGACATCATAGCGAAAGTCATACATATTGCCTGTATAATAATTATGATGAACCCAACATCATGCAGTACAATAATTGATCACCTCCCCAGCACTAGTCTCAAGCCAGACCACTTCCAGTCTCCATTTTGTATATAAGACGTCGGCAGCTGGAAGTCCCTTTCTACCCTTTACTATATGAAATGGCTGGACATGTATGGGTCTGGGCTATAGCTATATTATATACCCCATGCGGTGCAATCATGCATATGTGCATCCAAAGGATCTATGTAGGATCTCCCCATGCAGTCTCAGTTGCAAACCCATAATTAATATATGGGTATTCCACACCTGTGTGTGTGTGTGTGTGTGTGTGTGTGTGTGTGTGTGTGTGTGTGTGTGTGTGTATGTGTGTGTGTGTGTGTACGTGTGTGTGTACATGTGTCACAATCAAATACAATTGCCAGAATGCTTAACAGACCTGTTGCATAGAAAGTGACATCCATGAAGAGGTACAAGTGGTGGGGTGGGGGGGGGGGGGGAGGGTACAAAGTGCATACCAGTTCATGAACAACTTGAAGCTGTACAGTGTCCCAACCTGTGTGAAGTCAGTTCAGAAGTTGTGTGGGGGTTTACCCTCAACTCCTGTAACCCAGATCAATAGAAGGTCTTGACTCATTAGCTTGCTCTCCCTGCATTAATTTTGGGGTCACCTTAACAGAAAGAGCATGACCCCAAAGGTGACCTCACTCCCATGTTCTCATGCCTGTGTGTCTGTATTTTGTTCACTTAAGCTTGATTTATTTAATGAACCTGCAGTTTGTTTGCGTACTGCATGTCTGACGACCTGTCTGCATAATACGTATATAATAGAACGTGGATGTTCGTCCGGCAGCTAGCTCAGCAAAATTATATCAATTATAGAAAATCAACCCCAACCCTAACCCTCAGGTGACCTCGCGCCGCACCCCTGAAAGCTAAAAAAGGAATGGTACGCCCTAGCTTCTGGTACAGAGTGAATACAGTGGAACCTGTACAAGACATTCACCTGTGAGGTGGCTGCTTGAAGTAGACAGGTTCCCCTGAAATAGTAATGGGACACATCTTTTCACGCATCTTCGCTCCTCGTCCTGACGCGCTCATAGTCGGCGATGAAATCAGCCGAGGAGCCTACGGGGTGGTGTGCCGAGGTACGCTGGGAAGGAGGCCCGTAGCCATCAAGAAGATACATCAGCTCCTGCTGGACTGCGCGAGGGAGAGGAGAGAGGATTTGGAAGGGATTCTGAGGGGGTTTCATGACGAGTGCGAGCTAATGGAGACGGCCAAACATGCAAACGTGGTGGTATTCATTGGCGTGTTCAACCAGCACGGAAGGGCTCTGCTCGTTATGGAGCTAATGCATCAGACTTTGGAAGACTTCCTTGAGAAGTACCGAGGGACACTACCACTGTCGAAACAAGGTAACATCATCTTACAGATTGCGCTGGGATTACTGTACCTCCATCACCACGCCCCCCAAATTCTTCATCGCGACTTGACGGCAAAGAACGTGCTGATGAACAAAGACGGCAGCGTTGTGAAGATCAGCGACTTTGGACAAGCCAAATTCCGTCCCTCTTCCGTCAAGTACCTCACCACCAAGGCCCCGGGGTGCGTCATGTACATGCCACCAGAGTGTTTGAAAGATCGACCACACTTCACAGACAAAGGAGACGTGTTCTCCCTCGGTGTGGTGGCATTGCAAGTCTGTACCCAGCAGTCTCCCTCATGTGGTCTACAAGGCATTGGTACACAGAAGGAGGTGAAGCGTCGATCTGCTGACCTGGCTAAATTACCTGCCACGTACCATCCTATGAAGCAGCCCATCATTCAATGCTTGCAGGACAATCCTGCTAAACGGCCAAGCTGCAGACAAATGGTTTGCCCTTTGCTAAAATTCACTGTTCCTGAGACAAAAACGTCAATAGTGAGTCTGTGTGAGTGCTGTGAGCATGATGTTTGGTAGAAATGTAAGTGACAGTGGACACTATGTCATTTGATCTGTGTATCCTAGCCTAAGTGTAGCTCTTCATGTAGGCAAGTGTGTTTCACC
Organism: Ianthella basta; assembly: GCA_964019415.1. Classification (NCBI taxonomy): domain Eukaryota; kingdom Metazoa; phylum Porifera; class Demospongiae; order Verongiida; family Ianthellidae; genus Ianthella; species Ianthella basta. The sequence goes on along the minus strand of OZ025884.1, from coordinate 6,229,991 downwards.
GTTCTATAGAATTTTTAAAGGCGCCCCTATATTGTTTTCAGATTTAGGTATTCGTATGGCTTCATGTTTGTATGGAGGTATGTGCATAACATAATTTATATAATATGTTTCTGTCATTTTGCAAATGGTGGCACCCACGTCAATCTTTACAAAGCTTAAAACCATCTCTAATGGCGTTTCACCATATCTCAATCAAACAAAATGTGTTCAAGAAGATATGTTCATAGAGTGATACTCGTAAAAAGCGAACGACTCTTCTCCGAGATACAGCTCCAATTATCACTGACGGACATTGTAAAATGGCCGCGCTCGATGCTCTCTGTCATGTGATCGGTGTATCCTAATAATGCTGCAAGTGAGATGATCTGAAGTGTAGCTCTTCATGTAGGCAAGTGTGTTTCACTGTTCTATAGAATTTTTCATTTATAATATTTATCATTTAGTGTTATTCTGCTAGCCTGGTTTACTAGTGTGTGTGTGTGTGTGCGTGCGCGCATGTGTGTGTGTGTGTGTGTGTGTGTGTGTGTGTGTGTGTGTGTGTGTGTGTGTGTGTGTGTGCGCATGCATGTTTTGTGTGTGTACGTGTGTGTGATTGAGCATGTGTGCGGCGATTCTCATTCCATCCTACTGCTTTTTTTTTTTTTTTTTTTTTTACGCCTTTTTTTTTTTTTTTTTTGAGAGAATGATTTGGAATGTAATGTATACAATAGTTAACATAACGGCGATAACAAAGGTGATGTGTAAGGTATGTGTTTGTTAATGTAATAGCATAGATGAGGTGAATGAAGATGGTTGGGTCAGTCAATACAGGCGCACCTCCTGGCGGATGAGGTCCAGGGGGTGTTCCTCGAGGCTGATGGCCTTGGCAGGGGCATGGAATGACGATCTCGGTCCACGCAGGCACATGATTCCTGATTGTATGAGTGAGTATCCAATCTTGCATCTGATGAAACTCAGTGTCGTGCTGTAGGATTGTCCATGCTTGGTGGCGATGAGGCCAGCCAGTCTTCTGAAGGCAACTGTGGCAGAGGGGCCCCAGCCACCACTTGAGGACAGGACCAATGGAGTGAAGGTTCCATGTTCAACTTGCAGGACTCTCTGCTCATACGCTCTCCTTTTTTCTCTTTCATGTCTGCGATATGTGGAGCTGGTTGAGGATGAGCTGTTGGTGGGGGCAAAGGAATTAAACACTCTAACATCAAAGAAGGCACTTCTCTGGCTGTTGTCCCAGAAGTTCTGGGCCTTGATGTCGAGCCTTGCCCCTTCTTCCGTATTGGTACTACGGAGGGGGAAGCCCTCTCCAGTCAGGGGCTGGAGAGTGGGCTCGAGGCCAACGTTCGGGCAGACTTCTGTCAGGAAATTAGCAGTGATGTCCCGGATTCGGTCATGGCGGATAGATGGCAGGGCTCCATTAGGGCAACTGAAGGCATGATCAACAGTGAATAGCTTTCCACATGGGCAGTGGGATGGAAGTCGAGTTGGTGTCCATCCAAATCGGAGGCATAAGGCATCCCTGAATGCCTGCTTGTGGAGGCAGAAGTCATACTTCGCCAGCGGAAGGGCGGTCAACCATGAAGAGGCCCCCTTCTCGCTGGCTTGCTCCATGGCACACTGTTGGGCATTGGACAGCTTAGGCTTGAGTGCCATCGCCTCTTCGGCGGCATCATTGCGGTTGTTGGTGCGAATGGCAGCCTTTGCGTGTCTCTGTTTCAGGCGAACTTCCATAGGGTAGTTCGTGTTCTGCTGTTTGATGACCTCCACCAATGGTGCACTAATGGAAGAACAGGCCAAGAACTGGCGCTGGGCAGCTGCTGTAGGTATGGGGATGCCGAGTCCTCCATGCCTTGCTGGCAAGGCCAGCAGCGCTCTCTCAGAATCACTGAGAGCCTTTCTACCAGTCAACGCCGGTAGGAATTGATGGCGGATAACCTCTTCCAATGGTTGGAACAATTCCTCCACACCTGGAACTGTACGCATTAGGAAAGTCCATCTATGCATCAGTCCGTGTGTAAAGACTGTGTGTGCTGCCTGGGGTTGGAAGCTGGCAATCCTTGATAGCTTCTCAATCTCGGATACCCAAACTAAGACCTTCTCCCGGACAAAGTCCTCCACAAAGTTCCTGGAACCAATTGCAGCCCCAAGATGTCTCTGCCCTTGGGTTGTGATCTTCACTCCTGTTTCCTGGAACTGTTCTTCTGCTGCTGGTAGATGTTCTGGTTTGACCACCAGCCAGGTCTTGTTTGGGTTGGGGTGGTATCCATACTGTGGGCCAATTGCTTCGAGCTTTTCCCACCATCTACGTAGGCCTGTTATCTCTCCTCCGGCTGTGGCATCGTCAGCATACCAGGCTTGTGTTACATCATTCTGAAGTTTCAGGATGAGGGGTAGGGTACCAAGGGCGTACATAGCCATAGCCAGTGGGTCTCCCTGTGTGGTACCCTCTTGCGATAGAATGTGATCTCCCCCGATGAACAGTCTAGCTGGGCTCCGGTACGTGTTTGTTAGCATTGGGGCTAGTATGGGGCAAAGAATGTGGGTGTTCCGAAGGGCAGCCTCTCTGTTTAGGGAGTTGAAAGCATTAGAAGCATCTACCAAAAGGACAGCCTCCACAGTGCCATCTTCAAACAGGCTCCTCATTGCTAGTATTCCGGCTTCACATGCTGCCTCCTGCCCTGCACATAGCTGTAAACAGCCCACCACTCGTTGGATGTCATCTCTTGCTACCTAAAGGACTGCCTTAGATATGAGACGCCTCAATGTCTCGCCAATCCCAACTGGTCTCACTCCTGGGCATTTGTCAAGTGCTATGAGGCGGCAGGCAACCAGGGCAGATATTCCTTCTGGGTCAACATATCCAGTGCACAATCTCCTGGCTAGTCTGGCAATGGACTTGCACAGATCTTCTGAGGTTCTCCGGAAGGAGGAGCACATTCTCTTCCAATTGCCCGCATTGAGCCCTGAGGGTCCGGCTGAGCCATCCATTCCTTGGACAATGGAGCGGATCAAGGGGCCATCTATCTGATCAAAAATTACTTCATGGGGTTCAGCGGCCGGAGGGCTGTCACTAATCGCTGAGGGTATCGCTGGCCGTCCTGGTGGATGTTTGTCTTGAAGGTGCTGCTTTACTGTCCTTCCATCAGGTTGAAGGCTGTCTAAAGGTAGACATCCCCTATCCTGATGTTCAGTAATCAATCTCATTGCAGCCTTGACATTGCCTGCAGAAACCAACTTTTCGAAGGACCTTGCCGTTCTCCCTTCATCTTGGTGCTGAATCTGGTGAGTGTTCAGTTGACTTTGGACAGTACGACCTTCGTGGACAAGTGAATCAAGGTCTCCCTTCTTCCATTTTGACAGCCTTTCCTCCAAGCACCGGATGTTGTCTTTGGTGCTGGACCTGGCATGAGGCCTCTGAAGTAACAAGCTGGGCATCACCATTACTGCTTTCAAGGCAATGCTTTCTAGTGCTGTGGCGTCATTGTAAGCCTCTATCAGTCGGGTCACTTCTGAGACAAAGTCAGTTCCTGCCTTCCCCCTTGGGACCTCAAAGAGGTTTCGCTTCCAGCTTACTACCTCTTCATACGCCTTCTTCAGACGCGATGAGAGGGTCTCCCCATCAGTATCCCCCCAAACAAAGTTGGGGAGATTGGTGGTGTTGAAATGTGGGAGATCGTTGTGGCTCGCGAGTTGAAAGCCATCACCTGCCTGCCTGTCTTCCTTGGCCAATTCCTCTGCTGTCTGACATGTTCTACCACCGAGTGTTGCTGATTCATCATGATTTGGTTCAGCGCGATTCTCGCAACGATTCACGCGATGGGGAAGACAATCGGTACAACGTCTTCCCGACTTGTAGCAAATGCATTTGTTACAACGCCCGCTACCGTTGCATCGGCAGCATTGAGGCATCGATACCTGTCTCTGAGGATACTCTGAGATACTCTGAACAATCTGAACGAATCTGAACGAATCCACGGTGATGTCACAACATATCCGCCATCTTGAAAAAGTCTCTGCTGTTCCATCCTACTGCTACACACACACACACACGTACACTACTGTGAAGGCATCTATTGTATGTTAGCCGCCTATGATGTTGTGCACGGGGGGGGGGGGGGGGGGGTTAATGGACATATACCACTTAGTTTACTGTATCTTGGCCTCTGTCATGACCCCACCCCCTGGTCCTAATTCCACTTGCAGATGAAGCACCCTCTCAGGGACTGGAGGAAACTTGGAGAGTGTCAGAAGGTCAAGCAACACAGTCTAGGGAATGGTGTGTATGAAACAGTGGCTGTGAACAGTGAGGTCCTGGCTGTGACAGATGGGTTGAGTAAATGTGTTAATCTTCTCACAAAAGAGGGTGCATTGGTGAGGTCTGTTGGCGAAGAAGTGCTTGGTGGTGATTCGTTGCGTGGCGTTGCCTTTGATCAGAAAGGGAATGTTTGGGTTACAGACTATTACGGCAATAAAGTAGTCAAGCTGTCCCAAAATGGCCAACTTCTTCAAACCATACACCATGCAAGTAGCGAAAGAGACAGTCTCAGCAATCCTGATGGTGTATCAGTTAGCACAGAAGGTCTGATTTATGTCTGTGACAATGGCAACAACCGTGTCTCTGTTCACTGTGAAGAGGGCAAGTTTCTGTTTGCTTTTGGCTCAAAAGGAAGTGGCCCAGGGTGTTTTGATAGACCTCTTGGCATAACGTTTGGTTCAGATGGCCTTGTGTATATTGCTGATAATGGGAATGCAAGAATTTCTGTGTGGTCCAAGGGAGGTACTTTTAAAAGAGATTTTCAGCCCAAGTATGATCCTCACTACATTGCTGCTACTAGTGACAACCATTTGTTGATCACTTCACTCTTCTCCCACAAGGTAATGGTATACACATTGAAAGGTGAACTGGTTCACGTGTTTGGAAGGGAAGGTTCTCTTACAGGGAGGTTTAATGGACCTCTGGGAATATGTGTTGATCACAGTGGTGTGGTATGTGTAGTTGACTTGGGGAACAATCGTGTGCAGTTTTTCTAACTGTTTTCATATGTAGCTATATGTGTGTTTGCCAACAACTATATAGCAGTGTGTACTTGCTTGTCTTGCAATTAGTTTTGTAATTTGTATCTGTTACTTTATAAGTTTATATAAACCCTCAAGTGTTATGGCCCATTCCAACTACTGTTGATGTGTACAGCTCATTTTCCATCATGTGAACTGACTTATATGGATTGAACCGTAAATTGCAATTTGAAACACTAATGGTGTTATGATTGATTTGTAGGTAATTTATTTGTGTTAATGGTGCACGTTTGTTAATGATATTCATTGACTGAAGTGATGTGCTGTATTTGTCTGTTGTTTTAATTCTTCATGAATGAAAATTGCAAGTTCTGTGAAATGTGTCGTTGGCTGATGGATGCATGGTTGTGTGATTTACCTAACACTTTGGTTGGGTAAGATTCTTGAGTGTCAATCATGTGGTATATACGTACTGTAGACTTTTCAATGTGCAAGATGTTTCAGCCCCAATAGGACATTCTTCATGCAGTTGCAAAGGGGGGTACAAAAAACAAATCAACTGCATTATAAGACATAAGTCTACCACGTGATTAATGCTCAAGAATCTTCCCCAACCAATGGCTGGATGTGGTAATGAGTCTCTATTCTATCAGTACTTTGTGCTATCCCATAGTGTTTGGAGAGTCATTACTCCCTTTGGAGTGGACTATATATGGTTAATGTTGCATGCCTCTGGGAGAATTAGTGGGCAGGAAGTTGCAGTCTGAACATATGTAGACATGTATACATGCATTATGGTCTGAATCTTAGGCCTGCATGTCACTGTGTCTGATCATGAGTTCACATATTTTAATCAGATTCATTGCAGTTTGCATAAATGATCAACATGTACCAAGCACATGCACCATGCAATATTAATTAAGTTTTAACACTTTGCGAATGTAATGAACATTTTGCACATTGAAAAGTCTACAGTACGTATATACCACATGATTAACACTCAAGAATCTTATCCAATCAAAGTGTGAGGGAAATCACACAACCATTAAGTTAATTAGTGAATTTGTAGTACAATACATCATCTTGTCACTTGCTATTTTTCACTTTCATTACTATTTACTCTGCTTGCTGTTACCACTTATATGAAAATTACAGATTATTACATAGGTGTATGCAGTTATTGTATAATGTGTTCGTTATTTATTTTTAAGTTAATTAGGTGCATGTGTACCACATAATTTATGCACTCTGCCAATAGAGCAAGTGCCATATTGTATATCCTATACAATTATGTAATATTATAGTAATTATAGTAGTCGTAGCTTCAAATTTGGTTGAGTTCTTTGCTACTGTGCACAAAAGGAACTGCAGAGAATACTGCAGTGAGTGGTCCAGATCAGAGTGATGTACACTGCAAATGTGTGAGAGTAGTATTTGAAATGAGGCTTGAAGGCAGCAGCTGGTGCATGTGCATGTACAGTACACGCATGAAAAGGTGAGAGTTATGATGTACGTGACATGATGTACATATGTCTGTCTTCATTGTAGACTGCACGCACAAAAAAACAACAGCTTCACATGACCACAACCATGAATAACTGCAGCTGTTATTAAATGTTTTTTGCGTAGCAGATTGTGTTTTATATTATATATGTGAAATCAGGGCAGTGGTAATCCATTCAATTGATGCAGTGGTGGGAATGGTGAAAAGACTGCCAAGTATTCCATGTGGTACTGAGCACTGCATGCACATGTGCTATGACTTCTCCTTGTTCCTTATTTCATATGCAGTAGTTAGATCACGTAGAGACACCGATTGGTTGCCACTTAAGTGTCTTAAATCTGTTCACTTAGCCAATCATTTCACGCTCCTGTTGCTTCTTGCATTTGGTGCCATACACTTAAATGATGTCATATTATACACAATGATAAATGCCCCTGCAGAGTGCCCGCAAATGTTTATATGATTTTGTATGAAATTTATAAGCATGCACCTGTGCATATGCTTTGCCTGCAACATACGTACTATTATGGGATTTGGAATCAATCACACGCAAAGCAATTGGAATGCTTCTCAAAGATTTAGAATCATCGTTTAGATGCATGTTACCATGGCAACGAGATCTATTATGCAATTGTTCTATTCTATATTTGCTGCAGTTATTTTCAGGAGACACACATGCAATATACTCTAGCTATTTGTACAGTCATGCCTAAATTATAATTCACATTTCTGAAAACTGTACAAACGATATATTATTGTACAATAATACAATCTTTCATGAGGTATTCTAATGTCATTAACTATATATTTATGTTTTATATTGATTGAATCTTAAACTACAGCACCAAAGTTGTACACAATTGACACAACACCATGCCAGAAGAGTTCCTTCAGAATTGTCACAGTGGGCTTGAAATACTGATAGGTCTGGTGCTCTCACTTGTGTCCTCCATGTCATCAAACACTGTTTCATCATCAGTGGCTGCAGCGTAGCCTATAGCTAAATCCATATTTCGAGCCTGCTCACTATGTTCATCCACATCTTCCAAAGTCAGCATTGTTTCAGCTGTAGCATTGACACCTGTATTAGAGTCTGCAGAATGGCTGCTTTGCAACTTGGAGAGTGACGCCAACTGAATCTGTGGATCATCCTGGTCCCGTGTTAATGCTTCAGTAAGGTCATAGTTGCTGCTGTCATTACTGTCATCGTCAGCTTCTTCGTTTAGAGTTTCATACATCTGAGTATACAAGGAGATTCTGCAGGACAATCAGTTAATGTGACAGCCAAAATATTACACTAATAAAGACACACTTGCTAATAAGGTGAGCCTTCAGAACCACACATTGTACTGGTTTGGACTGTGTAGCGTCAGCCCAAGTACTCCACAATAATGGAAATATATAACAATGGGCTGTACAAGCACATGCAGCCCATGCATAATAATCAACACTGTTGGTAGTCATACTATGTATGTACATGCCACATGCCACAGAACTCTTGCCTACATGTACATGCATGTGTATCAGCTGCCACTTCCACAATACATTCCCATGCACCACTCACTGTTCTGCTTTCCGGCCCATTAGTGCACAGTAACAGCAAATGCACAGGATCAAGGTACAGGCTGATGCTAGAAAGAGCACCACAACCACTGCTGCCACCACAATTATTATCCAAGCAGCCACATCCAATGTCATGTGCACATTAGTTGGTTTTTTGATGATATCACTCCCTACAATACAGATGTTATTGAAGAGACTGCCTTCCTTCAGCCTTAAGCCAATGGTGCTCTGCAGATTTTTGCCAAAAGCAAAGCTCTTGGTATAGTCCTGTGCTGTGTCCATGGTTGGAACGAGAGGGCTGGTCCAGTTCTGGTAGAACTCACCAATCACAAAGTACACCAGCACACGGGACTGAACCCTATAGTAGTATAGAAGCACATGCTGAGTCTTATATAAAGTAAAAATACCTGGCACTTTATACGTACAGCACAGCTGTACATGTACCAAATGTTCAATTGGATTGGAAAGAAGCATACACTTTGTACATACTTCACAAACTACAATACAGAAGAATGTACAGTACATAACTATAACATACTCACAATAATTGCTTCAGAAACAACATAATCCAATGTTACAGGAGTACACAAATATGGAAAAATGTGTTTTGTCATAATTATATTAGAGTCTCACACAGGCAAAAATATGTGCAAGCAATACATACATACATCAAATCACACACAAAGATGACCATTTGCTATGTATAATTCACTTTACAGCCCTTTCTCCATGCACAATAATCCAGCATCAGAGGTTATTGAGGACAGTGCATGTAGCAACACAATGTGCACTACTTGGTAACAATGCCTTACCTGTTTTCATCTTCGTCCTCTCGTTCTGTGACATTGTATATAAACAGGGATCCTGTAAATCCATTGCTGTTGTACCAGTTTTCAAGGGCAGCTCTTAGAGGCTCCCGGTTGTTCTGCAGCACTGTGGTCGAGTTACATGACTTCAGAATCAAGAGGTGGCTAGTGTTGTAGATGTTTACTGCTACAAATGCAGTTGCCCTACCCATCGCTGGTTGGTTGTTATCCTCCGCAATTACCTCAAAGAGGTACTTATGTGGCCAGTTCAGTGTGATAGGATTATTTGTGGTGATGGCACCATTTTCAGCGTTGACAGCGAACGGAACTTCAGACCCAGCCTGAATCAACTGTCTTGTGTATCTTACTCTCTGTCCATCATGGTCAGTAGCAGTCACAACCAGCACTTCTTTGTCAACGAGCTCTTCAAAAAGAACCTGAGACGTGTACACAGCTGTGGGAAACTGGGGGAGAGTATTCTGCACTCTGAGAGTAAAGGTGATAGTGGAGGAGAGGGGAGGCTGTCCGCCATCCATTGCCCTCAGGATGATGCTGGTGCCATGATATGCCTCTACAATAGTCTTTACAGCTTGTAATCTTGCAATGAACCTGCCAGATGAGGGATTCTCTTTGACAATGGTAAACAGCTCCTCACTTGGCGTTGGGGCATAAGCGAGGGTGAAGGAGATGTCAGCATTTGAGGCTTCATCTGCATCTGTGACAGTGAGGGTGACTAGGAGAGAGCCTGGTCCGGCCCCAGGCAAGATGGATGCTTCAGTTACAGGGTTAAAGAAAATTGGAGGATTGTCGTTGATATCAGTCACGGTTACCGTCACTGCAGCAGAGGCAGATTGACTGTCCAGTGCCAAATCTTCTGCAATGACATTGAAGTTGTACTCTGGTGTCTCCTCTCTGTCTAAAATGGCCAGCAAAGACAGCTCTCCAGTGATGCTGTTGAAACTGAATACAGTGCCATCACCATCGATTGAGTAACGCACTTCACCATTCAACAAGAAATCAGGATCTTCAGCTACAAATGTGCCCAGAAGTAATGCACCTGGATCATCACGGACACCTTCGACTACACTGAATGAGTATGAAGGTTCAGTAAACATTGGGGCATTGTCATTTATGTCTTGGACCACGATGCGCAGCAAAGCTGTTGCATTCACGCCTGTTTGATGGTCAAAAACGTCAATCAGAAGGCGGTGCTCAGGAATATCCTCCCTATCCAGCTCCATTTCATTCACAATGGTATCACTATTTCTCACACCAAACACTCCATCATCATTCCCCCCAATGATAGCATACATTGTACTGCGGGTAACATCAACAGCCTTCGCCTTCATATTCCACGTCAGATTGTAGAGGAAATCACCAATGACATCAGTTTCAAGGAAGACAGCTTCAAGGAGAGTCACTTCACGTACAAATACATTCACACAAGTGGTGCCCACCATCTCTCCATCGGTTACATACACAGTGAAGTAGTAGTTGGTGGACACACCAGTGGGTACACTACCAATCAGCGTCAGTTCTTGTGTGCTGTCATCCACATCAAACAGCTGAGTGACTACATCCAGTCTTGGGAGAGAGGGATCAGGGCATGGATCTGCACTCACTAGGAAGTCTAGTGGCTCCAGGTTGTCAGCATCAGAGGCTTTGAACCTGGCCAGTCTAGTACCAATAGGGTCAGAATCTGTGATGTATATAACATGCACTGATTGGTTGAAGGTAGGTGGGTTGTCATTGAGGTTGTTCACAGAGACAGTGACAATTGTGTGTGAGGTGAGCTGAGGAGAGCCATTGTCTGAGGCAACCACTTGGAGGATTAACCAGTTGAAAACTTCATAGTCAATCTCATTCACAGTAGCGATCCATCCAGTGTTGCTATCAATGGTAAAGAACTGACTCTCTGGAGTCTCTACCAAACTGTAACTGACTCGTCCTCCTTCTCCTGTGTCCACATCATCAGCTCGCACTTGTATCACCATGACAACTGCATTCTCATCTATGATGGCTTGATAACCATCTAACTGGGAGAAAACTGGTCTGTTGTCATTCACATCTATTACTTCTACAATAAGGATGGCAAAAGCTTCATACTGGGCATCAGTTGCCATAATCACTATGCCATACTCAGTTCTGCTCTCAAAGTTTAGCTCTCTGTTGAGAATCATGTCACCAGTGCTTGATTCTATTGAAAAGAGCTGAAGAACATCATTGTCACTGCTTTGCAGTGCAAAGTCAGGGTCTGTCTGTGTGCCAAACATTAGTGCCATTTTTAAGTCTTCCCCATTGAAGATCACAGCACCAATAGTCTCATTCTCTCTCACAGCTGTCCTAAACACAGCTGGGATGAACTGTAAAGATACAGAATCATTCACTTGTATGTTGACAATGACTTGCACATTCAGTGAGAAAGCTGGGGTTCCCTGATCACTGACTTGCACACAGAGATTAATAACGCCTGGCAGTACTGTTCCAGTCAGCTCAAGGATGCCTTTGTCTACATTCCATGTGAATGTTGCTCCACCAAATGTGTCCTGACTCACAATAGTGTATGAGAGATCTCCATTAGGTCCTTCATCAGCATCACTGCAGTTGAGAGCAGCTAGAGATAACCTGTTGTAATCACCTTCCACAATCAAGTGGACAAATGTCTCTTCTGTGCATTTTGGCCTGTTGTCATCGACATCAACAATGTCAACTGTGACATTGATTGAAGATGTAAGAGAACCAGCAATCATGTCTCCATCATCAGCCTCAATGGTAAGCCTGAAAGAAGGATTCATTTCTCGATCCACAGTGGACACAAGTGAGACGACACCCGTCAGTCTATCAACCACAAAAGCCAGTATGTGAGGATCCCTTTCTACCACAGTGTATGTGATGACAGCACTTTGCCGATTGTCAAGGTCAGAGGCAATCACCTGGCCTATTGGTACTGCCATGTCCACTTCTGTGTTCTCCATCACACTAAACCTGTATGGGACTGAAGAGTTGGCACCTTCAAACACTGGAGCATAGAAGTTAACTGCAGTCACAGACACTACAATGCTTTGGGAAGAGGACATTGGAAGGCCTGCTTCTGTAGGGGGATTGTCTGTGCAAACTATGGTCAGAGAATGTTCACTTGTTTCTTCATAGGCCAGTGCTCTCAATAGTTGGAGATTGCCAGTACGAGAATCAATTACAAATTGGTTGTACTGGTCACCTTCTATGAGGAAGCGGACAGCAAACCCATCCCTGTCAGTGCAAGTGAATCGAGCAAGCATCACACCAGTGCGTTGATTCTCTTCCAGTGTGATGGCTGACGGACCTGTTATTACTGGCTGGAAATCATTGTTGTTAAGAATATTCACAAACAAGACCACATCTGTGAACATTGGGTTAACTCGAGAAGCATCGTATGCCCGAATGGTGAGATTGTACGCTGGCTGCACCTCATAGTCCAGCCGTTTGTTCAGAATTACTTTCCCAGTACCTTCATCAATGGAAAAGGTGCTGTTGATGTTGCCTCCAACTATTGCATATGTAATGCCTGTGGGAGTCTCCACATCAGTTGCATACACGACAAAGATGACCACTGGAACAGATGCAGATTCCTCCACAGTAACGGATCCCATGAAGTTGACAAAGACAGGTGGTCTTTTGTTCATTGGTGTGATGGTGATAATCATTGTGGAAGTGTCTGAAAGAGAAGGCACTCCTCCGTCACTGCACACAAATGTGAGGGTTTTCACAGGTAATGTGAGCTTGTCAACATTTGTAAAGATACGAGCTACAGTCTGACCTGGCCGAGAGGATAGGATTGCAAGCTGAAAGATATCAGCATCGCCAGAACTGGACATTGAAATGCTCAATTCTGCATTCTGATTGGTGTCTCCATCAATACAAGTAATATCTCCCACAATTGAGCCACTTGGCAATTCAACTGAAGCGAACACCACATACACCTCTTCACTAAAGTATGGTGCTTCGTTAACATCAGTGACAGACACGTCTACATCAGCATACCCTGTCAAGCTGATGGGGGAGCCTCGGTCGGTAGCAGCCACCTCAAGGTTGTAAAAGGTTTGCCGTGTTGCATTCAAACTGCTAGTTATAGCAAGTGACTGACCACTGGTGACAAAGTCACTGGATCCAATGCTGGTGGTGACTTGTAGAGAGAACTGACCATCATTTCCACCATCAAAATCAGATACATTCAATTGCTGAATTGTGGACCCAGCACTGATATCTTCTGATACTTGAACAAGGTATACTGAAGGGTCAAACACTGGTCTGTACTCATTGACAGGTTCTACAATGATGATAACTGTCCCTGTAGTCATTTGGGGATCAGAGCCCCTATCATGGCACATCACAGTGATGTTGTACTGGGTCACACCTGAGTCGTATTCAGGAGCTCCTATTAGAGAGAGAACCCCGTCTGGAGTCACACTGAACAGCCCATCTGCAGTCTGTCCACTGGGAATGCTGACAGAAGTCTCTCCATTACTTCCTTCATCGCTATCTTCACAGATGATTGTTGACACTGAGGAGGGAGGTGAGATCGTCTCTTGTACAAAGATGGTCTGTTCTGCTGGGATTATCTCAGGCACATTATCATTGATATCTCGCACCCTGACAACAAGAACTGCTAGTGAGGAGTGTCCATTGGCTGTTGCTTGGATGATGACATGATGTACAGCTTGAACCTGACGATTCAGCGTGCCAGTTATCCTCACATCACCACTTGAGGCATCTACAGAAAACTCTGAACCACCTTCAAATATTGTGAAAGTGACAAAGCTAGCTGATTGTGTTTCAGCACTGACAGTGTACACAATCACATCAGTGTAGTCACCTTCGTCGATGGTTGTTTCGTATCTGTTGGATGGCACAAACTGAGGTATGAGGTTCCTGTCTTCATAGATGGTGATTGCCACAGCTGATGTGAGCGCAATGCGCCCACCTCTGTCTGCACAGTGGACTTTTATACTGTGTACTGCAGGTGATTCAAAAGTGCTATTCATCACAAGCTGACTATTCACATCAAGGACAAATTTGGGAGAAGTAGTGGAGGCTATTGACAATGTGGGATCACCAACTGGTACGGTGTCCTCATCCTCACAAGCAAACCGCTGCACCAGGAGACCTGCCCTTTCACTCACATGAATGTCTACAGCAGCAGCAGTTGGTGTCAAAACTGGGTTGTTGTCATTCACATCACTCAGCTGTATTACTAACTGAGCAGTGCTTGCTTCTCCACCTTCATCCTCAACAATGACAGTCAGAGCATGTTCACGAGAGGCTTCATAATCCAAAGGACGAATCACTGTTATTGAGCCGTTATCAGAATTGACTTGGAATGATGGGTTGGGCTCAAAGACATGGAAAGAGAATATACCGTCTCTGCCACTATCTCTGTCTGTTGCTGCTACCCGGCCAACAATGCTACCCACAGCAGTGTCCTCAGCCACATCTGGGATAGTATAGGTATCCATTGTGAACATTGGTGGATACTCATTGACAGGGGTCACCCTGATCAGAACAGTAGCTGTAGCTGACTGAGGTGGAGTTCCACTGTCGCTGCAGGAGATTGTGATGGTGTGATCCACGTTAGTTTCATAATCCAAAGCAGTGTTCACAAACACCACACCATCACTGCTAATGTCAAACAAACTGTTAGAGCTGGTCACTTGGTAAGATACCTCCGCATTTTCTGGCAAGTCCCCATCTTCACAGGTCACAGAAAGGACTGGTTGAAATCTAACAGCTGACTCACTGACAGTGCCTCGATAGAAGTTGCTTGGTGTGAAGACAGGTGCATTGTTATTCACATCAGTTACTGTGATGGACACTAACACATGTGAATTCAGTTCATTGGGTCCCACATTCTGAGCAGAAACCAGAACATAGTAAGTGCTCTTCTCGACAGCGTTGAGGCGTGCAGTGGTGAAAAGAGAACCTGAGATAGGATCAATGCCAAACTGCTCTGCTCCGTCGCCCTCACCATCCACAATGGAGTACCTCACACCAATGTTGATGTTGGCTGGCGTTGCAGACACCTGGAGGAAATCGCCAAGCACTGGATGATCTTCGGGTATGGAAGCATTGTAACTAGCCTCATCAAAGATAGGAGCACCTACACTAATAGGAGACACAATGATGACAACTTGTACAGATGATGATAGCATAGGAGTTCCTCTATCAGTGCAACGCACTCTTAGATTGTAGACAGCTTCAGTTTCGAGGTCTCCTGTTAAGAGGATGCTGCCTTCATTGGTGATAGCAAACTTGTCTGAGGTGGGAAGGATGTCATAGTCTATGAGTTGGTTCACACCTGAATCACCGTCTGAGCAGCTAACATTGACAACAGAGCCAAGGAGTGCATGGTCTGTCAAGATGGCAGCCTCATAAATAGGTTGACTGAAGACTGGAATATTGTCATTGGCATCCTCAACCTGGACAAACACAGTGGTTGAGCCAGAGAAGCGCTTGCCATCGGGAGCAGTTGCTCCTCCGTCCACAGCCACTACTGTTAAGTTGTATTCTCTGGTTGTAACAAAGTCCAGTGCTGACAGAAGACCGATTTCACCTGTGCTTGAGTTAATAAAGAACTTGTTTCCAAAGTTTCCACTTTCAATAGCATAAGAAATTTCTCCAAAGCTACCAATGTCAGAGTCTCTTGCCACAACTTGCTTCACTGATTCTGAGGCATTGAGGTTCTCTGGTACAGTGACTGTGTAAATATCCAGGTCAAATGTTGGAACATGATTGTTTTCGAATTGAACAGTGATAGTGACAATGCCTGATGCAACCTCAGGTTCATCTGTAGTGAGACTGTAGCAGATCACTGGAAGGACATGTATTGGTGTTTCATCTAGCTGCTTCAACAAACGCATTGTTCCATACTCGTCTACACTAAAGAATTCAGAAGGTGGAATGAAGGTGAAATTGAAGGTATCTCCTCTTTGTAAGGTATCATTGGAGCATTTCAGCTGTCCGAATGGTTCGTTCACTGGTGTATCATGGGCCACAAGATACCTTCCTGATGGCAGAGCCATGTCTGACCTCTCACTAGCGTTCAGGACAATAATGATGACAAGCACTTCAGAAAAGTTACCATTTCCGTCTGTAGCTCGGACAATAAGTCCATGCCTTCGCTGCAGCTCATAGTCTACTGAGAAGGCAAGCTGAAGAATACCATTTTCACGATTGATTCTGAAATGGCCATCCTCATTCCCATTTGTGATACTGTATGTCAAAGCTGTCCCACTAGTTTTCTCAGCAGAGATCTGTGTGAAGTTGGTCCCTACTGGGGTATCCTCAGGAAGGTTCCATTGGTAAACCGCCTGGGAGAACTTCGGATTACCAGGACGCAAAATAGCAATGAACACCTGTCCTACAGTGGAAAACATTCCATCAGTGCAAGAGATATTAGCTGTGTAACTGGTTCCACCATTTACAGTGAGGTCCTCATTGATCACAATGCTATAGTGACCAGAGCTTCCTTGAGTAGCAAAAGGAATGTCAATTGGGTCTTGTGCTACAGTGACAACACCGAAACTGCCAGAGTCATCATCTTCACACATGAACTCAAGGATTGAAGTTCCCATTGAGGCAGTAACATTCACATTAGTGCCATAAATGCCAATTCCACTGAGCTCTGGAGCATGGTCATTGACATTGTTAATGATGACTGTGACAGTAGCTGTGTCTGACAGAACATCAGATCCATTGAAGCTACCTCCATCTTCAACAATAACTGAAAAGACAAACCTGTCCAGCACCTCAAAGTCCATGGGGGCAGTTACAAGGATCGCCCCACTTTCAGGATTCACATAGAAATCTGGGTTGGCTGAAGCAAGCCTGTACCTCAAACTGTCAGTGGGACTGTCCCTGTCAGTTGCAGCAACAACACCAATTGAATCCAGCACCGCAATGGTCTCATCAATGGGAAAGCTATATTCAGAGCTTCCAAACATAGGTGGGAACTTGTTCTTGCGATACACTTCAAAAACCACATCTACTTCACTCCTTAGTGATGGAGAGCCAAAGTCTGACACCAGAATTGTGATGAGGAAGGATGTTGAAGGTTGAAGGGGGCCTGCCACCATCACAGCACCACTGTTGGAATCAACTGAGAATGGTGTTACAGGCGTTAAGGGGCTCACACTGTACATTAGCCTCCTATTTTCTCCCAAATCTGCATCAATACAATTCAGCTGTGCCACTACAGTGCCCACCCCAGTGTCACTTACGACTGGTACAGTTAGGTACATTGGAACACAGAGTGGATGGTTGTCATTCACATCCTGCACTTCAATAGTAGCATCTGCACTGCCAACCATGGGAGAGAATGGATCTCCATCAGTGGCTACCACTTGAAAGTTGAGCAATGAAAGACTTTCCCGATCTAGTGTGCTGGCAAGGAGAATTGCTCCAGTTTCTGAGTTGATTCGGACAAAGCTTGAATCTGGTCCAATAAGGGAATACGTGACCTGACCTTGAATCCCACGATCACTGTCTGTAGCTGTTACATCAGCAAAGTTGGTACCAATGGCACTATCCTCCTTCAACATCCAGTTGTAGGTTAACTGTTCAAACACCGGGGCATGGTCATTTCCAAACAAATATGCTATTTGCACATCAATATCTGTTGTCCTTCTGGGGTCAATGGTGTCAGTAACATGGACTACAAACTCATAGAACTCTCTTGTCCCCCCTGAGCTTGATGACAGACGCACACCCAAATGAATCTCTCCATTTTGTTGTCCCACATTAAATTCAGGATTAAAAGGACTAAGGTTACCTGCTCCCCGTGAGTAGGTAACATCATCAGACTTATCCCCACCAGAACAGTTGAGTTGCAAGACAATGGCACTGACGGGTGTTCCGTCATCAACATAGCCAATATAGAGAGGTTGGGTGCAGATTGGAGCACGCTCATTAACATTCCTCACAAAGACAGTGAATGTAGTGGTAGCTGTCATGCGGTTAGTAGTGTCTTCTGCTCCATCAGTCACCACAATGGTGAGTTGGTGTGACTGTTCCCTTTCAAAGTCCAGCAGTCGTAGCAGCTTCAACTCTCCTGTGGATGGTGTGATGGTGAAGATGCCATCTTGGTTTGTGTCTGGATCAATGGAGAACGTCAATTTGCCATACAGTCCGGGATCATTATCAGATGCATTAAACTGCTGGAGCACTTCAGTTAGAGTGTGTGACTCAGACACAGTAACATGAGGAGGTGGATCCACAAATAAAGGTGAGTGACTGTTGATTTCAATAATACTGATGATGACTTCAGTAATGCTGCCCAGAATGGGCACACCACTGTCTGAGCACTGGATCAAGAGGCCATAGTTGTCAAATTCACGTTGGAGAAGATCACCTGCAACCCTTATTTCTCCACTGGAACTGTCCACATGAAACAAGGTGCCCACTGCTTGGTTCAGCAGGGTATATGATATCACAGTGGCAATCTCCAGGTCAGTGTCTGTACAGTTCACCATACCAATAATGGAGTTGACAGCTTGTGTTGCATCAACAGTGAAATCGTACATTATGCCTTCTGGAAACTTTGGAGGCTCATCATTTACATTCACCAGAAACGTTACAACATTACTAGAGTGTGTTTTTCTATCTGGATCATTATCACCAGAAGCAGCTCTATCATAAGCCATGACCATCAGTGGGTACCCTCCAGCTCCGGTATCATAGTCCAGAGCTTCACTGACGGTAAGCTCACCAGTTGGTGCAAGGCTGAAAGGCACAGACTCTGACACAAGCTCAAACCGCACATTACCATCTTCCCCAGCATCCCCATCAGTGGAGATGAGAGTTGTAACTCTGTAACCCACATAGACATTCTCTAAAATGTTAAATGTACCATCACCAACAAACGTTGGGCTGTGCTCATTGACAGGTAGGACATTGATCATGACCAAAGTGGTGGCTGCAAGAAGTCCATCAGAGCACTGGATAGTGAGGGCATACCCTCTTGTGCCTGCATCATAGTCCAGCTGCCTCCCAGCCAGAATGGCAAGGCTGCCTACTATCATGCCCCTACCATCATCTGCAATGCTCTTTGAACTCACAGAGATGCCAAATATACCTTCATCATTGCCTTCACAGATGGTCATTGTGAGAGGGTCATTGAAATCCACATCATAACAGGGTACATCAATGAGCTGTTCCCCTAAGCTGGGTGAGGGAGACTCAAGGATTCCAATGGGCTCCACAGTGGCTGGAAGGGTGGGAGCTGTGTTGGCACTAATGAAGATTTGAAGTAAAACACTGTCACTCAGTGCCGGCACTCCGTTATCTTCCACTGTTAGTCTGTATGTGAACTGCAGAACTGTGCTTCTGTCTCCAAGGTCTATTTCTTGGCCATTCATTGGGTAGATGCAGCTAGCTGTGCTATTAAAGGCAAAGTAAGCTGTTTGTGTACTTGGTACTGGGGTCAGGGTAAAACGTAGAGTACCTTCTGGGGTGTTTGCACCATCAGCATCTTGAGCATCAACAAAATACACACAGTCAGTATTGTTGAGGTTATCTGGTTCAACAGTGATGGTAGGTTCCAGGTTGACAAACTCTGGGCGGTTCAAATTTGTTGAGTTGGCAGAAATCACCACTGTGGCAGTGGCTGACAGTGATGGGGAACCAAAATCTCTACATAGTACTTCAATGTAATAGTATGCCTGAAGTGGTGTCACTGTGGTTACAAGAAGACCAGCCGAATTCAGCTCAAAGTCCTGCTCAGTACCAAAAATGGACATTTCCACTTGGCCTGCATTACTGGAATCCTCATCGGTGCATGTAAACATGACTGCCACAGACCCCACTGCTGAGTCCCGCTGCAAATTTGTTACAATAGCATCAGCCGGACTGATGCGGGGATGCACATCATTCACATCAATAACATCTATCGTCACAGTGGTGAAATCGCTCTTCTGCTTTGAGCCACTCTCATCATCGGGTGGAATGATGTTTGTTGCTCGCACTGTGAGAATGTACTGGGTCTGGGTCTCATAGTCCAGTGGATTCACCACTCTAATGACACCAGTACTACTGATTGAGAACCTTTCTTCTGGGTCACCAGATGTAATGCTGTAGACCGGAGTGCCATAACTGACAAAGTCACCATCAGAGGCTATGACTTGGATAACAGATGATACAATTCTTCCCTCTATGACATTCTGTTGGTAATTTTCAGATGCAAACACAGGGGCAAAGTCATTGAAAGGCAGAACAGTCACACGCACACTGGCAGTTGCACTAAGTCCATCAGAATCTGTGCAAACAACAGTGAACTGATGCTGCAGTAGAGATTCTACATCAAGCACTGATTTAGTGCTTAGAGCACCACTTGTATCATCAATGATGAAGCTGTTAGTGCCTTCCAGGGAATAAATTAGACTCCTACTAGTATCAGCATCATTGTCCACATCAGTACAGCTGATTCCCACAGGAATCGATAGTGGTGGGGGCTGAGACTCTCTGGCCTGCCCAAAGTAGATGGTGTCAGAAAACATTGGACCAGCATCATTCTCATTCAAAACTGACACTGCTACTGCTACTTCTGCTGAGGCACCATCTGGTTTAGTTGCACGTACTGTAAAATGGAAAAATCGGTCATCTGGGTTCTCATAATCCAATGCTCGCAAGAGTCTCAGCTGTCCAGATGAAGCAGTAATGAAAAAGGTGCTGTAATTCCTTCCCACTATCTCATAAGCAAAACTATCTGTGATGTTGTCATATGCTTCAATGTTCCCAACAACGTGCCCAGCAACAGCTTCTAACTCAGGAACATTGAACGAATAAAGGTTCATAGTGAATCGAATTTCTTCCACACGTGGAGTGACACTGACTATCACCACTGAGGATGCTGTCCTTGGTGGCATTCCTCCATCTGAACACATCAACTGCACTATGTATGGTCTGGCTTCAAGAGGCTGAGTTGCCTCCAGAAAGCCAAGAGGCAAGCTGGTGCTCAAGCGAAATGGTACAGGGTTCTCATCACTGTTGGTTATCATAATTTCCTGTACTCCATTTGGTCCTGAATCCCCATCTGTACAATTGACAGTCTCAATCACAGTTGTTAATGAAGCATTCTCCCGCACAGACACAATGTATACTTCTTCAGTGAACACTGGGCTGTTGTCATTCTCATCAGTGATGAGGATTGTAATGGCGGTGATTGAGGAACGTGCCATGAACTGATAGTCCTGTTCGCCATCGTCTCTGACTTCAATCTGCAGACTAAACATTGTGTCTTCTTCATAGTCCAGGTTGCTGATCAGGAACAGCTCACCAGTAGCCTCATTCAGTTGGAATTTCTGCTTCTCATTTCCACTAATAATGTAGTACCTGATGGTGTCATGAGGAAAGTCATCAGCATCGTCTGCAGTAAGCTGCTTCACTGGAGCTCCAACTCCAGTGCTTTCTGATATCATTGCTTCTGTACTACTAGTGATCTGTGGGGCAAATTCATTCACAGGCAACACTTCAACGAAAACAGTTACTTCATCTGTCAGTTCACCGTCAGAGCAGGTGACAGTGAGCGTGTACTGAGAGGCTTGTTCATAGTCAGGTACCATTCCACCTAAGAGAGAGATTCTACCAGTTGAACTTGACACTTCAAACAAAGAATTTGTACTGATGGAGTACTGTACTGTTCCAAATGGATGTGAATCATTGTCAAAGCATTCCACTACTGCATTCTGCAGGCCTTCAGTAGAGCTTTCATTGAGGCTGAGAGTGAAAGTGTCTGTAATGAAGACTGGTATATTGTCGTTTTCATTCAAAACACTTACTTGGGCCTGCAGTTCATTGTAGATGATGGGGTTAGTGCTGAGAGACGCCCGAATGATCAGTGAGTAAGTTGTTACTGTCTCATAGTCCAAAGGACTCTTCAGCCTCACAATACCTGTCCTTTCTTCAATGAAGAATGTATTGTGTGTCATACTGTATAGAACTGTGCCTGAGGCACGGGCAATAACGGTTAGAATGCGAGTGCTCTTGCCTTCAGCAGTATCAAACACAGGAGTTGATTCGCTAAATGTGACCATAGGTGTTGCATCAACAAAGGTGATGTTTGGGGTACCTGCTGACACTAAAATTGAAACTGATGACCTGGCTGTGAGCACAGGCAAACCAGAGTCTGCGCACTCCACATCAAAGACATATAGCATGTCTACCTCTGGTATGGTGCTGACAACGACTATGCTACCAGCTGTAGAGATGCTTAAGAAACTAGGAGCAGACAACAGCTGCAATGTAACTGCCCGAGTTGGAGTGAATTCAGTGTCTGTACAGGTGATTTGTACTCCAGTAGCACCCAGTCCATCAGATGACCGGATGGTGCCCGTGTACAGGTCCTCAGACAGCTGTGGAGGAAGGTCATTCTCATTCTCTACTATGACAGTAAATGTGGCAGTAGAGCTTCTTGACATTATGGCATTATCCCTTACTGTAACAGTCAGACTGTAGCTGTTCCGTCTCTCAAAATCCAAAGGTGCAGCTGTCACTACATCACCATTGGCCAGTATACCAAAGTCTGCATGGTCAGTGCCGTCCAAAAAGACAAAAAACTGTCCATCTCGATGAGTGTTTCTATCTTGATCACTTACTTCAAATCTGTAAAAGCTGGAACCCACTGTTATTCCCTCTGAAATAGTTGCTTGTAAGACAGTATTCAAAATCATTGGAGTGTGCTCATTGACAGGAATGATACTAACCCTGACCGTTACTTGTATAGATTGGGCTGGGGTTCCTCGATCTGATACATTGATGGACACACTCAATTCTTCAAACTGCTCAAAATCAATCATGGGAGCAAGTGTAATAGTTCCATCGCTGCTTACAGTGAAGAAGTTTTCATGCAGTCCAGGTTGAACATTGTAGATGATGGTGCCACTGACACCATTGTCCCGGTCATCACAGTCCACAAGACCTGGATATACGGTCTCCCCACTGCCCTCCAAAACAGTTGTGAAGTAGATATCTTGGGTACAAACTGGAGCAAAATCATTCACTTCGCGCACAAGGAATGTTAAAGTTGATGTCACAGTAGTGTCTGGGTCTGCTACTGAAACAGTGATGTTGAAGGTGTCAGTATCTGAAGCATCAAGGGCACGAAGTAGCCTCACATTGCCCTCATTCCCAATCAAAAAGAAATCCATTGGATCACCCGACACCTTACTGAAAACTAGGCTTCCAAAGAAACCTGTATCGGGGTCACTTGCACTAATAGAGAATATCACACTGGAAATAGCTGTAGATTCGCCAACCATGATAACTGCAGGAAGATTCTCAAATGAAGGTGGTCCAACATTAACAAGGTCAACTACCACAGTCACATAAAACACAGTGCTGCGTTTCACATCCACCCCATTGTCAGTAGCTGTGATTTCCAGCAAGTGCCTTGTAGCTGAGCTTGAAGTCAGGTTTTCTGTCACTATCAGACTGGAAGGGGGCATTACGCCAAACAAGGGGTGGTTGAGTGCATAGCTAACATTTCCATTTTCCCCAACATCCACATCCACACAATTCAGTTCTGCTACAACCGAGTCAGGCTCACGACTTACTTCAACCTGGAACTCTCTCCCATTGATTAGAGAACAATTGGGTTCATTGTCATTTACATCTTGAACGAACACCGTAACATTCACAGTGACATTCGTAGTGTCTGAAACAGTTACTGGGAAGTAATAGGTGGTGACTAAATCTGCATCAAGTGGTGTTCTCAGGCGAATGGTGCAGTTTGGGTAAGAAATGCTGGTGTAAAAGATGTCCTGGACATTATCATCATTGATAGTACACTCAAATTCGTTTTCATCAAAGTTTGCTGTGACAATGTTAGACACAATGTCATTTAGTTGCAAGTTCTCTGGAACAGACACTACAATATCTTCAGCATTTCCAGGAATGAGTATGGTTGTCTTGTCCGGAACAGCTGCAACATTGATAAAAACATCACCAGTTTGGATTAGCCGTGGGTCACCATTGTCAGAACATTGTATGCCAAGTGTGAAACTTAGGCTAGCCACCCCTTCTGGAACGATAATAACATTTGCTATTGAAATAATACCAGTTTCGTTGTTGATAGCAAAATGGCAATTGGGCCTGTGAAAGGAGTAAGTGATGAGAGAGTTGACAGTGTTGGGAGTGTCAGCATCAGTGCACCTCAGAGTATGGACCAGGGAGCCAACTGGGTTGTGTTCTAGAATATTTAATGAAATGGGTCCAAATCCATCTACCCATTGTGGTCTGTTGAAGTTTCCATCGGTGATGACAACAGTTATAGGTTCCACCGTGGTAAAGGTGCCATCTGACACTGTGACATTGTATTCAAACCGTAAAATCAAACTTTCAGAAAGGTCCTGTCTCAAGAAAAAGAAGGCATTCTGCATTAAATCACTTGTCTTTACCACATCAAATGTAGAGGTTGCTGGCTCCAGTGTGTATGTCAGAGTACCTCCAATACCCTCATCTCCATCAGTTACAGACAAAGTTGCAATAACAGATGGCAGAGTGGTCTTTGAGATACTGAAATCAAAAGGGGTATTGGTGAAGACTGGTCTATGTTCATTCACTGCTAGGACATTGATGACCACATCCGCTGTAGCAGTGTCAGTACCATCTGTGCATTGTACCAAGAAGCTATAGCCTACCCGCTCTTCATAGTCCAGAGTTAGGCCAGAGCGCAAGGTGACAGCAGTTGGTGATACTTCAAACATTTGTTCTGCGATTGGATGATCCACAATAGTGACAGTCAGTTGACCCCCAATGTATAGATCACTATCACTGCACATGATAGCTAGTAGTTCTGCCGGCCCGGTCAAGCCTTCACTAACGTCAGTCTCATATCTGTTCTGATCAAACATGGGACTGTCATCATTGAGAGCTCTTACAATCAAAACGTACTGCTCAGCCAGGCAGTCAGTATTATCTGTATCACCATCACAAATGGTTATTGGAATAGTGATCTTACAGTATGGACTGGTTTGTGTTATGCAAGCCATTGCTGGAAAGAGAGTAGTGTCATCGGTATTGAGTTCAGAAGTAGACACAAGAACACTGCGCTCATTATCGATGGAGAAGAGGTTACTCAGTCCTGACAAAGTATAGCGAAAAACAGAATCCCTGTCACGATCACTTACATTCACATTCCGTAGACCATCAATACTGCTGTTAAAACTGATGACTACACTTCCAATAGGTAGGCTCTCATCTGCTACAAAGAATTTGGACCCATCTGTCATTGGTGGATACTCATTAACATTCTCGATTATCACCTCGAGTGTTGCAGTACTATTCAAGATCGGCTGATCCATATCATAGCACTGAAGTGTCACAGTGTAACGAACAGGACCAATGGTTTCATAGTCAATGGGAGCAGTAGAGGACACATTCCCTGTGTCTTCGTCGATGACCAAATCAAAGCCAGATGGAATTGGGTCTGGGTCTACTTGAATGATACGGTACTTGATGGTAACTGGAAGATCTTCTGGATCCTGACACTGGGCTTGAAAGAAATTCTCTGGGGTGATCACTGGTGGAACAACAGCATTCGACTCAGGCACGGTGACAGTATACGAAGCACTAGCAAAGGTTGGTGGTATGTCATTCACATTCTCCACCTGCACAAAAATAGTAACTGTACTAGTCAGTGGTTGGCTGGCATCGTCCACTGCTTCAATGGACAGTTCAAATTGGGAGAAATCACCTTCAAAATCAAGGGCCTGCTTTAGGGTTACCTGTCCAGACATGGAGTCCACCAAAAAGTACTGGCTGTTAGATGCAAAGTCAACAAGGTGATAGGATACACTATCTCCATCATCGTCAGTGGCATTGACATCAAATATTACTGTGTTCACTGCAGTGTCTTCAGGGAGATTCAGTGACACACGAGAGGAGTGACTAAATTGTGGTGCCCTGGTGTTGTTTGAGGTGACTGTGATGTCTATGAAAGCTACGGGTGTGTTTACTCCATCAGTACAAATGACAGCAAGAAAATGACTTCCAAGCAGACTGGATCGATCCACATCCTGAGCCAGAAAAATGGATCCATTTGATGGCTCAATGTAAAAGGTGCCTGTAGCTCCGCTGGATATGCTGTATGAAATTTCATCATTCACATCTTGATCAGTACAACGTGCATTATATACTGCCATATTCAGAGGGTGGCTTTGAGCAATAGTAACCATAGCACTACTCTCAATGAACTGCGGACTATTGTCGTTCACATCCTCCAAATTAACTCGGATGGCAATGCTTGAACTCTGTGTGCGATAGAAATCCTCAGGCCCATCTCTAGCTGTGACAATTACAGTAAGGGAAGGAGATGACTCTCTATCAAGTTCTTGGGTAGAGACTAGAGCGTACTGGCCATTTCCTAATGATTGTAGAAAGAATCTTGCAGAGGCTCCACCAGTTATCTCAACAGTAATAGTGTCTTGTGGATCAGGGTCAGTGACAGTAAAAGTACCCACTTGGGTGTTGGAGTCTCTGGTTTCTGTCACATTGAATACAAGAGAAGATGGTAGAACAGGGGGGGCTATGTTGAGTGCTTGAGCAACAACAGTCACACCAGCAGAGTCTGCCATGGGACTGTCTCCTGCGTCTGGACTATCAAAGCACAGTACAGTGAACTGGTACTCCTCTGTCGGACGGGTGGAAGTGATATCTTGCATCCTTTGAATTAGCCCACTTGCATCAACAGCAAGGAACTCACTACCATTTTGAGGGATAAATTCTTGAGCAGTGAATTGTAATACATTGTAAGGGGCTGCGTCAAAATCAGAGCACATGGTGGATATGTCGTATGTTGATGGTTCACCTTCATAGGGTAGGTAGACGGTGTAGGTGTCCCGTGTGAACACAGGGGCATGATCGTTGATATTGGTTACCTGAACAGTCACGGTTGCAGTAGCAAGGGTATTGCCATTCAAGGCATTCATAGCCTCAACCACTAGTTCATACATGGACCGGGTTTCAAAGTCCAAGGTGCCCATGACCAGCAGAAAGCCTGTGTCATTCACAGTTAGCACACTATGCCCACCAGTCTCAGCAAACACAATATCATCCAGTTCTGGATCACCCACAATATGAAATTGATAAAGAACTCCTGTCGTAAGCTCAGGAACAGTCAATTCAACGTTGGATCCACCAGTAAATTGGGCAGAATCCAGTGAAGGTTGAAGTGTAACCAACACTGTAAAGAGATTGTGGAGAGATATGCTCATTTAATTGATTTATCAATGGTTATTTTGACATATGAGGAAAAGACTGCACGAGACAGTGCATACATTATATGAGTATTGGCCATAGCTATAGCTATTATACAATCATACATTACCAGTACAGCAAATGAAAACCGAAATTGAACCCAATGACATACTGATACATGCCAACAGCTAGGGCGGATCGAGAAACTTTTATGACTGGTTTCCAACGCATGAAGGTATAGCTATAAGGAAGCATATACATTATAAGACTGATACATGCAAATACTAGCCAGAGGTGATCTGACCAGTTTCTGGAAACCTTGGAAACACCCCTGGATCCACCGTTGAACAGTGGGTGCTGCTTGTAGGGAACACATGTCAGTGCAGCTCAAACAAATTGTGGAAACACTAGCCATGCAGCAATCACATGGAGTATCCATTGATTTGTGATGGTATAATATAGAACATCAAAATCAAAATAGCATGCAGGAAACGATTACTTAAAAAATTACTCAATTAAGTTAAATTACAAGAATGACAAGTCATTGAACATGCACATGCAATCGGTTAATCCCAGAAGGGATCCCGTTCCCTGTCTCTCTCAGCAGATAGTTACATTTGTGATTGTTGGCTAGCATTTCTGCAATTTATTTGAGAGAAGTCTTCCTAGCTACTCAAGTTTTTGTATAACATGGCAGAGCAGTTTAGTCCTTTATGTGAATGTGAGGTACTATCAGAGTACAAAGCACCAATTATGATCAGTATCATTCTCAGAACACACAAGGGGCTGAAAAGCTCCACATCTCCCCAAACATGACTGAATGGAGTCGGAGGTCTTTTGCAGCTAGGGGGGCATGGGAGTGGAATCTCCTGCCTAGCGTAATCAGGCAGACCCACTCCTCCTGGGCCTTAATTCAAGAGACTTCTCCATTGCATCTGACTTGATCTATGTATGTCCGAGTCCTCAGTTACATGACCTACAGGCAATTTACCATTTGCTGCAGCCACAGGATAGCTACGTAATAGCTATAGCTACTGGCCTCACAGACCGGCTAGGCAGAGCATATGCATGCGTGCCCATCATGATATGCATCATAGCTTTAGCCTTGCGAAAGTAACTCTGCCAGAAACACAGTGCAAAGTAAAACGTAGTTAGACTCTACATAGCTAACTCAATACCTGTTATAAGAAGAAAAGAGCTACCTCCACCATAAAGATTCGTCTTCGTCTTCGACATCTTCTGCTTTCTCCGGGTTCAAAGCAAGCGCATGTGCCTTCTTGAGCAGCAGTGAAACAAGCTCTGGCCACACCAGAAAGCTAAAATGAAGGCTATCCTCAGAGACTCTACTCTCTTCGGCTGTTGCTCGCTATCGCAGTTCCGGTGTAATGATTGGACACACCCAGCCCAAGGGACGTCCCCTTCTATGATTTTATAGGTACCCTCCGGGTAGCCTTGTAACATGGATCCTCCATGCTAGTGTATGCACAGGCCGTCCTTGGAAAATTAGCAGGGGAAATTAATCGATAGAGCCTTGATACGAGGCTATATGACGAATCAGAGCATAGCGTGTGTCTATGGTCAGACTTCTGACGCGCAGCAGGCTGTATTTTGCTGCTTCCATTCAAGTGCTCTGGAGTCTCCTCTTCTCTGCCTATCTCTGTCGAAAGCTTCCCCACTCTCTCCCATCTCACTCTAAAGTTCATGCCTCCATTCCTTTAGCACAAGTGTGCACCACCCTTGGCTGCTGTGATAGCCTCCTCGGCTGCATTTGTCGTTAGGCCCGCAAAATAGCTAAGTACATACACTCACTCTGCTCTATATGTAGCTATGTATGATAATGTACACATAATTATAGTTACACCCATAGTGTGTATTCACTAGTATAGAATGTAGCTGAATTCAGAGCTGTTATGATGCTTGTGACATCAACATGCATTGACTGTTTGTGGTCTATGAAAACAGCTTAAAATTGGTGGATCCTACCAGTACACAACTGTCCCACGTCACCAACCAGCATGCAATGTGGTCCACATGTCAATATGCACGACACATGATCATTCACACATGCCACACATACATCAGACGTACAGTAATCAGTTCCTTCTGCACACAACACATGAGCCATGATAGAACTGCAAAATAGAATCACATTTCATATCTCTAACTAGACAGGTCTCCTAGGTGTCATTACTCTTCTTCTTACTTCAGATAGCCCCTGGAGGGAAACAGGACCAAATAAGGAGTAGTGACTGAGGTGAACAATAGCAAACACATTGTATGCTAATTATGATCACATAATTATGGATACTTGAGTGTGTGTGTATGTATACCTAGCTACAGGCCATCCCTAAACCCAAATTTAAAATGGAATCTGAAGTTGGAATCACGTGTACTTAACCAGAAACATAGATGTAGTACTGTATCTATGCTAGAAACAAAATGGCTACTTGGAACTTGAGAGACACAAACATTAGTTGAGGTAATCTCTTATTAACAAGAACCTCAAAACTTCTATGAATGGAATATTATAGAGGAGAAAACCACTGAACATTAGACATGCAGACTTACGGCAGCTTGATGGTCATAAATATTCTGCAAGCAACAAAGGAAATCAATATGAACATGAACGCGAAGACAAACTGGAGAGTGCGATTTAGCTTTGGTATGTTACTGGCGTTGGACTTGTCCAAGACGATGAACCCCAGTGCTCCGCAGGTGAAGAGGAAGGCCGATGCTAGCCCCTCCATTATGTACTGGCCATTGACCCTGTACTGCATAAAGGCGACCGGCCTTGAATGTCCCTTGTCGTCCGTGGTGGAGCCGATGGAGGGAGGTTCCACGATCACGTCATAGATGATGCCTCCAGTGACAAGAAAGTATGTAAAGAGGATGAATGCAAAAACGACCATGGGTGACGGCAGAGTGACAAAGGAAGGGCGCTTCATTTTGAGATTGGGCACCTCTAGCACCTGAAAAGGGGCGTCGTACAAGAAACCTAGCATCGCGGCTTCCTCTTGTCTCTTCACTGCGTGGCGAACACAAAGGACCAGGTGAAGGGGATAAGCCGTAATTAGGAAGGTGAATATGGGAGTGTCCCGACGAAATTAGCAGCTGATGACGTCGTAGGATAAAATGGCCGCTGGCTACGAGTTTCTCCCAGTGTTCGGTGCACCATGATGGAGCCGAGACTAGCGGATTACTTTATCACCGTGGGACTGGGGGCGCAGGTGACGCCTTTGGAGGCGCCCAAGGAAGAGTTTGACTGGGCCGTAACCAGCGGCTCGCCTGTGACGGACATTGCTGTGCTCTTCAGTCGAAACGAGAAGCCCCCGTCCGGGTATGAATGCATAGAGACCACGCCGAAGGGCCGCTCGGCCAACGTCAATCCTTTGGGACTCCACAAGGGCCCAATCTACATCTGCTATCGTCGAGGCACAGACAAACCGCCGATTTTGGAAGTAGGGTGAGTGCACACGTAAAGGCGGGAGGAGTGGGGGCAGTAAACAAAGGGTTGTTTGTCTAGAGAGGTTGTCACCTTATGTTAACTGCCTTAAATGGAAGATGCATGGAAAATTGTCCTAATGCTGCCTATTGTTCATTTCAAAGTGACTTCACACAGTGACCTTTCTAGAGGCTGCCAAGTGTGTGTGTGTGTGTTGCACTAAACATGCCTTCGCTTCTTGAGCTTCATTCCTAGTGGATGCAAGCCTGCAGTCGCTAGCAGTGACATGCCAAGCTTGCTCCCTAAATTAATTTAATTTAAAGTGCAGTGTGTGCAGGGCGTTTCCCACTGCCAAGTGTGTGGGTGTTGGTGTTTCACTAAACATGCTTTCGCTTCTTGAGCTTCATTCCAGTGAATGCAAGCCTGTAGTCGCTAGCAGTGACATGCCAAGCTTGCTCCCTAAATTAATTTAATTTAAAGTGCAGTGTGTGCAGGGCGTTTCCCACTGCCCTGTACATACACAGCTGTCCATTGTCAGGGACACTCAGCTGGCTGGGCTGAATTGAGTGGGACAGCACTGCTTCATGTGCTCATACCATGGCAGAGCTTGTGGCCAGTAACAAGGCAGCTTTGTCTGTGGTACACGTCTGTGTGCAGCGGGGAAGGGACTGAAGTGGTGATAGGAGGATTGTACCACTTAGGTGTTAGCTGTTCCTGCTTTAGCTGGGACGTGTCCCACTTTACACAGAGATGCCCCTCTGTCTCGCTGCCAGTTCTCTTTGTCCCACTTTTGAAGAGCTCTGGCTCTGCTGTAGAGTTTTCGGGCTAACTGTGAACGAAATACGCAGCATTGGAGAATGTAATACTAATAAGAGAATACCTAATTTATTCAGTATGTGCTTGTATGTATTGAATGTGAAAGTTTGTAGAGTTTGTTACTGGTAGCCTGTTACATGGGCGATTTATGCCAAACCAGACCTGGTTGTACATAACTAGGCTAACGAATGGTGTGCTCTGAGGAATGTGCATGGGACTATATAGAAGAAGAGCTCAAAAAGGTGAACTCAGCGAGCACTTTAATACAGATGATACAGAGATTTCGCAGGTGTTAACTGCACATTTTACAACAATATCCCAGTTTTCATCACATTTGTTCGTATTTGTCTACCAAGTTGCTGCTTTAGTTGGGAAGTGTCCCGCCTGTATCTACCTTTGATATTATGTTTCCTTCTGTAAACAAGTAATATTTTCTAGGAATGGTGTCATGTATAGGAAATGGCCATGGTCGTGTGTGATCCAACATCCAGGAGGTTCAGGCACTCAGAAAGGTTATTTGTGAATGTGTCTCCCCTTCTACCGAAGGAGTGGTAATTTGTGCATTGGAGTATGTATCTTCACATACTGTACGACTGTGTGTGTGCATGTGGTCCTGTATATCTGCTATTGAAATTGAACATGTACATACCCACGCACAGTGTGTGTGCAGGGAAAGGTGGCTGGACTGCCCTCTGTGGGAGCTTCCCAGCGGAAGCCCCTCCATGAAGCTGGTATTGAAGCTTTTAAATCGTCTATCCAATGGAATGATACTCAACCACTATCATATGGGATCAATTGCAGGAATGAGTCCAGGAAATTCCTGTGCCATGAAGCAATTGCTCAAGCCAAACCATAGTTTGGTCAAGTTCCTAAGTAACTAAGAAGACAGCCAACTATTTGTAACACCCTCCAGAAGTTGTAAGACGGAAAGGTTGACTGTAGCCAGTGTGCAGCGATAGTTGTTGAGTAGAGTGAAGTTTATCATAGCTCCCCCACCCCCACCCCCCCCCCCCCCCCCCTCCTTTATGCAGTGGGTATAGCAGAAGTGTCAGTGTTGTCTCCTCATGAGTCCTATTGCAATTACGTACTGATCATGTAGTGAGTAGGTTAACCCAGTTAGCAGTGCCGTGCTGGCCTTTGTCGTGCAATACAGCTAAAGCTGGGCAACCTTTTATCTCCTACCGTTGACCATGGCTTCCCCATTCAGTGCTAGTAGCTACGTGCTAGTGTTGTGAGTCGCTCAAGTGCCCATTACCATGCATGCTACAGTGGAATCCCTCTAAATGTCACTGTTGGTCTTTTCCACTTGCGACCATTAAACAACATTTAGATTGCATGGATTGCCAGTTCTTATAATTCTGTCAAAGAGGTTGTCTCCTGTGTAGCAGTTGTGGTGTCTATCATGTTGCATATTGCATTAGTACTACTTACAGTTAGTATACTTTGTATGCAAGGTGTGTATAAGCTGCAGTTTATGTTGTATGGTTCACTGAGCGAACAGGGATGTGCATGTGTGTGACACCCACACCCCCATCATGCATAATGTACACACTCTCCCACACACCTGCACACACACAGACACCCACTATGTATATTCATACCGCACATTACTGCACCTTTGGGGCTGTTTGGGACAGGCCCAAATGCCCTCATTAGAAGTGTCTTTATTTCAGGGGTAGTTTTGTACACATCTCTGTGTATGTGGCTGGGACAGTAGGCACTGTCCTCATTAGGGCAGCATCCTATCCTTTATAAGGGGTCCACATTACTGCAGTATTGAGTGTGTGTAACCTGAGCGTTATGGTGCAAGATAGTGAAAACTGTGCTTGAGTACATGTAATGTGGTAACTGTGTTTCCTTAGCTGTGGTGTGTGATGCTGCAGTACTTGTGTTCGCCTCCCCCTCCCCCTCCCCCTCCCCCTCCTCCTCCCCCTCCCCCTCCTTCTCCTTTTCCTCCTCCTTTCCCCTCCTCCCCCCCTCCTCCCCCTCCCCCTCCCCCTCCTCCTCCTCCTCCTCAGTGTGTTCTATTCCTACAAGGACAGTGCCATTCCCAAGGGTCACGAGGCCATCCTTCACTCGGTGGAGCACAAGCACGAGGCCAATGTGAATGCAGGAGCGAGGTTCCCTACCTACTTAACCTTTCGGCGCTCGCCCCACTTTGGACACCAGAAGGCCATCACCCACCTCGCTGTGATCCACGAGGTAGGTGCACTTGGCATACTAGTGCAGTTTTGTGTCCGCTGAAGTGTGTTCGTGATGTTCTGTGCAATGTGATTTGGGGTTGAATTCCTGTGTATGCGGTGCTATTGAGACTGTGCGTGAAGAATTCCATTCATGTGCGGTATGAAAATACATAGTGGGTATCTGTGTGTGTGCAGGTGTGTGGGAGAGTGTGTACATTATGCATGATGGGGGTGTGGGTGTCACACACATGCACCCCTGTACACACCTCCATTGTGCACTCATACATTCATCCACTGATAAAATCAGCTGTAAATGGGCAAAACGTCTGATAGCCAATGAAGTTTGACAATGCCTATATCATTAGCTATGGTAGCCATGGTAGTGGCACAACCTGAATACACCTCCACTGTAGCCTCTCAGTCTGCTGCTGCTACGCTGTTATGGCTAGTGAGCACATAACAGCTAGTGAGCACGATGTGGGTTTGTTGCCAGCCCTCTTCCCTGACCTTTATTTGTGGGAAGGTGAAAATGGTTTGCTTGCTACACACGGCTATGTACAGTCTCCAGAGGGTGTTGTAATAATGCCTGCACCTTGTGGTTGTGTGCTGGCGTGGCAGTGACGACTCAGCAAAACATGCGTTAAAATGTTTTCATTATGTGACCTTGTTGTTTTGCATACTGTTGAATATACTGAGTATGAGAATGGTGTTATCAAAGAGGGCAGATATCGGTGGATGTGTACACATACATAGGGTAGGGCTGGCCAGTGGAAATTGTGAAATTACAGTGATTGTGCTGGCCTTTTAATACACACAAGAGATACAGAATTCTGTGAAATTACAAACACACATTACTGCAGGGTGTCATGTTTGATAGGAAGAACCTACAGACACATGCAGAAGCACCCACACATGCAAACTGTCATGTGTACTGTACACACACGCACACGCACACATACACATACACACACACACACACACACACACACACACATGTACGCACGCGTGCACACACTAATAGCATGTGACAACATGGCACACTCGACTGCTCCCATTTTCACCACTATTGGGCACAACATAACAAGATAGCCTGGCAACATCCGGTCTGTGAGCTGAAGTCAGTAGCTCACACCTCAGAGTGGAGTTGTGTGCTAGGAGGTGAAGGGGTAGCCTTCCCACATGCCTCGTGACTGCCCTCATTCCTACTGGAGTGTATCCGACCATTTCAGCCCATTGTCCATAGTGGAGGAGTTCCGGGTCGCATATGAGGGGTTAAGAGTGACTGCATGCATTGTAAATGCATTATGTGTTTGAAAGCTAATCAAATTTGATCGACTGTGAATTGAGCCTGTGTTTGTGTAACCTGGTTGTGGGGGGAGGAGGGGGTGTCCATATGCTGAGTGGGCTTCTCTGTTGACCCCTGTGCTGGCTAAGTGTTGACTGCGAATGTGTCCAGTGCTGGGAGACCTTTCTGTTGACCCTTGTGTACTGTAAGCTGACTGTTGTCCTATAATTGAATTCTTGGGTTAAGCCCCTGTGTTAGTCCCATGATCTGAGCTTTCCCCTGGGGGATCCCCTTGATGCCAACTGAGTGATCTGTGCTTTTGTTGTTGAAGTACTGTCCCCCCATGTGTGGTGGATGGCCTAGCTCTGGCCCGGCGCTCAGCCATGTACAGTGAATGCATTGTGAGCAGTCTCCCCCAGAGAGGCAGTGCATGCTCACATGAAGGGCGGGGTTGGCTGTGACCCCTCCCCCTTCACACTGGTCGACTAGACCCTAGATGTGACATGTCTTCCAAGAGGTCGTATTGAATGATTTCCCAGAATGCTCGTGCTGT
The DNA here is from genome assembly GCA_964019415.1 of Ianthella basta. Lineage (NCBI taxonomy): Eukaryota > Metazoa > Porifera > Demospongiae > Verongiida > Ianthellidae > Ianthella > Ianthella basta. The sequence goes on along the minus strand of OZ025884.1, from coordinate 6,194,607 downwards.
ATGTATGTACGTATGTGCGTATGTGCATATGTATGTGTGTGCTACCCCACCTGTGTGCTTTGTGTGTCATGTCACGATAGCTGCTGTGGGTGTGTCTGTGGGTGTGTCTGTGGGTGTGTCTGTGGGTGTGGCATACAGCTATCTCTGATGATATGCTAGTGTATAAAGTGATGTGATGTTTCATGCTATCAGCTGTCAAGAATTTATGGGTCACTTCCTGTCTGTCTGTCTGTCTGTCTGTATGCTGCAGGATGAACCCATTCCACCTGGATATCAGTTGCTCAAGATGAACTTGAATAAAGGAGTGGTGAGTGATGATGAGGCGGGGCAGAGTCTAGTCTGTGTGTGTGTGTGTGTGTGTGTGTGTGTGTGTGTGTGCGCGCATGTGTGTGCATGCGTGTGCATGCGTGCATGCGTGCGTGCGTGTGCTGTGTGTGCGTGTGTATGTGCGTGTGCATGTACAGTATGTACAATGTGGGTGGGTGGAACAAGCTGGAGTCCTCATACATACATACATACAGTAGGTATGTACTCCAAGCCTCATCCCTATCCAGCCCCACCCACAACCACACCCACATATTCTCTTAACTGCGCAACAAACTTGTAGTGTTGATACTGAAAATTCAACATTTATTTATGTGATGTTTTATAATGTATTTTTAGTACGTATGTATCTTATATGCTGTGACATGTGATGTTGTGTGATTGTGTTGCAGGGTCGCCGTGTGTTCCTCTGTTACAAGTCTGCTGTGGTCAGGCCTCCAGGAACATGCTTCAAGCCCAGTAAGTGTGTAGGGGTTGGGTGTGTGTGCGTGCGTGCGTGCGTGTGTGCGTGCGTGTGAGTGTGTGGGTGACTGTACCACTTTATTGTGTGCGTGTGCGTGTGTGCGTGTGTGTGTGACTGTAACACTTTATTGTATTTATGCATAATTACATATATATCACTAGTGTGCCAGTCTATTTATAGTACATCCCATAATGATGCCATCCCTGCACTGTGTTCATTTCCGGTGCCTACTCCACCGCTCCCCACTCCTACCACAGTGCTCATTGTATCAGTGCATACAGTGCCTACTTCAATTACAGCTTGTGTGTGTGTGTGTGTGTGTATACAAGTGTTAGATTCCTCTATGGTGTATACATGGGATGTGTGTGTGGGGGTAGGTGTGAAGGCATGTAGGATGAGATCTGGCGGTATTGTTGCTATGGGATACGTACATGGATCAGTTGGTCGTGTAAGGTCTGAAATATGCCAGTGCAGAAATTTAATCCACACTATTAGACTCCACAGCAGGGATATTGGTGGGTAATTGTGCTGTTTATATACGTATACTGTGGGGAGTTGCATTTTGTGGCTGCTATGTGTGAAGGGAGGCTGTGATACTGAGGACCAATGTGTTGGCTTTAGTCACAGCAGCCTACTCCCCTGACTCTCAGTCCTCCCTTTCGCCCTCTCACCCTCAGTACTCATCTCTCACCCTCAGTGCTCCTCTCTCACCCTCAGTGCTCTTAGTGCTCCTCCCTCACCCTCAGTGCTCCTCTTCCATCCTCAGTGCTCCTCTCTCACCCTCATTGCTCCTCTCTCACCCTCATTGCTCCTCTCTTACCCTCAGTGCTCCTCCCACCCTCAGTGCTCCTCTCTCACCCTCACCCCACCCTCCTCATCTTCACCCACCTCCTCACCTCCATCTTCCTTGCAGCCATTCTCTCCCGATACCCTGACATTGACTACGAGGACTTCCCCCTCACAACGGAGCACCTGCCCATGTTCTGTCTTCCTGTGGGTGTCAGCGTGGAGCTGTGGAACGAACACACCTCCTTCCCTCTCCCCACATTCTCCACGTTTGTCCTCACAAGTACAGAGGCTATCAAGATGTACGGTGCCACTGTCCTGTTCTACGAACCTCTTCTTCACCATGACAAGATGGACGAGATCAGACAGCATGTTGTGGCGGGTGCACAAGGAGATGGGAAGGTGAGTGCTGCGTGTTTGTTGGGCTGTGGTTTAACTGTGCAAAGTTGAATACTGTGAATGGCCAGTCACCCAGATCCGGCGTTGTGTTTAATATGACTGATGTGTGAAATATCATTGCTGATTTATGTGAATCTCATACAGTGGAACCTTATCTGTAGTACTGTACTCTATACATACGCATACATAAGACGTAAGACAGGACACTATCTACATACGTATAGTATAAGGCAGGACCTATTCTGAAGCAGCCAGCCTCCCTTGACCTGTGTCGTTCCAGCTACACATTGTAGCAGGAATTGCTAGCTGCCGGTGGAATGAAGTCACATGCATGTTTATTTCAAAATTGTTGATTGGAACAATGCAAGTTTAAACAGCTGCGGCAGATGCGTACATTCCTTTCTGATTGGTTACCCTCATATGGGCGTGCTGTAGGTGTGAATGTAACGTGCACTGTGTACACAGGGCCGCCTGTCAGTAGACAACTTGAGGTTGTTTGTACTTCAACACAACTAATTGTTCACACTGCTAGGGGGTGGGGTGAACCTGTCTAAGCCTGTGGGGCAGTTATAGCTGGTCTTAATAGAGAGGTGGCTGCATTTCAGAGGTAGGCTGCTATTAGGGGCAGGGGGTGGCTGTTTTTAGAGAGGTGGCTGCCTTACACAGTGACCATCTTAGACAGGTTCCACTGTATTGCTAAGTGTGACTCCTCATCCATTATCTATTGTCCTGTTCCCTCACTGTTGGCTATATGTTGTGGTCATTATTCACGTTTCATCAATTGCATGAAAAGTGTTCATTCATGTGTGTTATTGTCATGTGTGTCTTTACCTGTTTCATCCCATTTCATTGGTCATCCGCCTGTCATTTGTCACTATGCACTTGTCATCCAGTACCTACTTCACTGTATGTATGCATCATCCATCCATTGGTTACATCATACCTTTTTGGGGTTTCCCCCATGACTGGTCACATGTCAGTTGCATGCATCTCCTGTCACTTTTCCCTTGTCACTAAAATGTCTGCCTTTTCACACCCAGGGACAGCTCTATGTCAACAAATGCATCAACCTCTTCTCAAGGTGGCCTTTCTTTGCTGAGTTCAAAGCCTTCCTCTCAGCCATCTACCGCCTCTCCCTGTCTCAAGGATGTATCTTGCCTCTGGAAAGGTAATGCGTTTGCAGTAAGACTCCTCTTGACATGTGGGACACAATGGGGTGGATAAACTGTATGACAGCGTGGAAGTTGTCGATGTTTGACGATGACCTGACAATGCTAGCTGAGGAGTGGTTGTCACTGTCAATAGTAGCTTTATATCCACACTCCCTGCTTGTTCACTAGACAGGGTCACATTTAGGGGAGTGGGGGGGGCAGAACTGGCGTTTCCAGAAATATGAGGGATGGACAAGTCATGTGGATTACAGGATAATTGCTGCGTAGAAATGGTTGAGAGGAAAATATAATAAGCGCCACTTTCTTTTCAGCCCTATGTCGTTTCAAAAGCCTATGGACAGTAACGAACCGATTGTGGCTTGTTTTGACAGGTTTAAGGTCTTCGAACGTAGCTCCTTCCATCGGGCCTTGCTATGAATGCTTATTCTCCTTTCCTCTCAAGTCATGTGGAGTTGTACGTACCACGTGCTAAGGGTGCTACAAGAGCACTGCAGTAGACAGCAAGCACTGTGTTGCAGGCACAACCTGATCTCCCCTTCCCCTCCCAGGTACATTCAGACACTGATGGATGACTGCCCCTTTCCAACCATCGACCGACCGAGGGTCATGATTGATGTAAGCGTTCTGTATCCAGTGCAGTGCAGTATTGCAATGTTACACAGTTACAGTATTCGCAGTGTGTAGGGCAATACGATGATATTCACTGCAGAGCTGTGTTGTATTGCTACTCTGTAGCACTACCTTCCTGTGTAAGTAATATGCTGTGTGTGTGTGTGTGTTCCTTTCTCAGTGGAAGAATTTTGTAGGGGGTGTCCATCCATGTTGCAGTCTTGCTTCATCTCCTTCCTTTAATATCTTCCTCTCTTACAGTTTGGGATTGAGCGGTTCTACTTCAGCCTCCCCATGCAGACTCCGCTGCCATTTGTGTGAGTTGTCAGCTGCTCTTTGGAAAGACTCACCACATGTGAAGTACATAGTCCTCCAACTGGTACACTTTGTGAAGTGTGTGTGTGTGTGTGTGTGTGTGGATTAAAGCATTAGAGATTTCTCTCTTCAATTTCAACTCCATCACTAAAACTGTGCTTCAGCATGCAAGGGATGGTGTACGTATGTATGTTGATGGCCTCCTGATCCTCCCTCCCTCCCGCACTCAATTTTCTTCCCTCCCCACTCCCCTCCCTCCCCACTCCCCTCCCTCCCCTCTCCCCTCACTCCACTCCCCTTCCTCCCCTCCCCACTCCCCCTTGCAGAGGTCCTGTACACTCATCCCTCCTTGTCAGCCTCGACGTCAACAACCTCATTCAAGTGCTGACCATGGTACTGCTGGAGCAGAAAGTGGTCCTCCACTCGGCGCGCCCAGCCCTCCTCACTGCCGTGGGGGAGGCGCTGTGCAGCATCCTGTTCCCCCTCTCCTGGCAGTGCTCTTACATCCCAATGTGCCCACTGTCCCTGGCGACGTACATCGAGGCCCCTGTTCCATTCATCATCGGGATAGATAGCCGCTACATGATGATGGCTGACGAACTCCCTGATGATGTCACCTTCATTGACTTGGATGCAAACGTCATCAAATGGTGAGTTGTGTGCACTTGGTCAATGGTTAAAGGTCAAAGGTCAGGTGTTGAACTTTTAAAGGCTATAGCCCAATTAATTGCCTTGGTGTACATGGTATTTTGAGAATGGCTGTCACTAGTGCATTTGGCTGATGGCTCTGTTCTGAATTTTGGCCTCATCCTAATGTACGTAATATCTGAATGGTTACTGTACGTACCAGGTGAGGTAAGCTTCAGGTCAGTTGTGTGTGAGTCATATGACATTTGTGACATCCAAACATTTTGTAAAGTGTCGTGTGGTTGTGTCCTGCAATTACCTTGGTCGTGTTCCCAGTTGTACCCAACTGTTCTGTTCTCTCCATTCCCTGTGCAGCCCCAGTGAGATCAAGAAACTGCTTGATGCTTGCAAGCTGTCCAAGAAGTGTACACGTCCCTTGAAGAACGCACTAAAGGAGCTCTCTGTCCGTGTCTCCAGTGAGTGCTGACATGTGCAGTGTGGTGGTGGTGGCTTGCTGTGTTGCTGGTCTGTCTGTGAGTGTGGGTACGTGTCTTCTTGGTGCAGAGCTGGACTTGGGGAGTGATTTAGCAGTGGACCTTGCTCCACCGGGCTACAGAGGGGACTCCTACAAAGCAGATATTGTGAGTGTGTGTGTGTGTGTGTGTGTGTGTGTGTGTGTGTGTGTGTGTGTGTGTGTGTGTGTGTGTGTGTGTGTGTGCGTGTGTGTGTGTGCGTGTGTGTGTGTGTTGGGTATGTACGTATGTATAATGCATTGAGTGCATGTCCTCTTCGACCATTAGGTGATGACAGAGCTGCAGAAGAGTGGCAGTCACCCAAATGCAGTCACCTACGGGTTCTACAATCAGGTACAGTACTACCTACCCTTCCCTCCCCTCCCTTCCCCTACTGCATTCTTCTCCCTTCCCCTACTGCATTCATCTCCCTTCCCCTACTGCATCCGTCTCCCTTCCCCTCTTATCTCCTTCTTAATGCACCTATCTCCTGTGTGTATTAGAGGACTCAACTAAACTAGTACGTAAATGTTCATTGTGTTCCCCATCCCTCTCGCCCTGTTGCTAGGCAATGCTGGAGAGCCACTGGCCTCTCAGCAAGAGCTATTGGAAGCTGTACAAGTATGTGTTTGGTGCTTGCTGGTTCCTGCGGCAGTCCCTGAGGAAGAAGAAGCAGCAGAGCTCACAGTCCTTCCACCTCAGCCTTACCAAGGAGAGCCAAAAGGAGGACACTCTGAAAAGCCCGATGTCTCCCAGAAGAGCCGAGAGCCTAGGAATGGGGATAGGTGTCCCCCTCATGGCGCGTCTCACCTCTTTTCCAATGTACGACCCGTCGTTGGAGTTGGAGGAGGACAGTGCCTCACCCAAAACCACCCCACAGTTGTCAAAGAAGCGCTCTTCTGTGCTTCTGGGCGGTTCTCCCGTGTTGAACAAGCTGCGTCGGGTGACAGTGTACAACCGGACCACGCCCACCCACCCCACCCCCAAGCCGTGGGCGCTCAATAGCAACTCGCAATACCTCCTGGAGATGAGCAGCTGCAGTCCTTGTCCATCGTGCCACTGCCTTGTCTACGATGAGGACATCATGGCCAACTGGACCACGAGTGAATCTGAATACAACACCTGGTGAGCGGTGGGACTGGGCCACTGGGCTACAGCAAACACTGCCAGCTATGCACCATACAGCACTGCCCTGTGGTAGCTTGTGCCACGGGAGAGAGAGCCACTGATGAGCTCAGCAGTGGCTGCCATCCTCCTTGTGTTGTGTTGTAGATGTGGTGCACTGGTAGCTTGTAGCAGTTTGGCTGCATGGCAAGCTGTGGCTTGCAACGGATGTCTCTGTTCTTGAAATGCTGTGCAGTAGATGTAACCATGGACATGCAGTTCATAAGATCTTGTTCTCCTTTACCCAATCATTTCCTCCTCCTCCTCCTCCTCCTCCTTCTCCTCCTCCTCTCTCCATCCCCTCCTTCCCCCTTCTCTCTCCCTACCCTTCTCCATCCTCCCCCCCTCTCCCCGCCCCCTCTTCCCCAGCTGTCCTTATTGCCATCAAAAGTTTGTTCCAAAGTTGTCTATTAGAGTGAGAAAGGTAAGCGATGTGTAAGGAAGGAGAAAGGATGTACAAAGGTGGAATTAAACCTTGTGTGTAGCTAACTTGTAGACAACCTCCCTCATTACCTCATCTCCCCTCCACTTTTGCCCTCCTCCTCATCCCCCCCCCTTCTTTCCTCCCTCTCCCCTTCCCTTTTGCCCTCCTCCCCCCCCCTTCTCCTCCTTCTGCCCAGGTCACCAGTGCAAAGGGAAAGGACAGGGTAGCCTCATCCACCACCACCACAAAAGAGAACGGAGCACCAGGAGGTATCCCTCCTAAGACCCCTGATGACAACCAACACCTCCACCCCCTCGCCTCAGTTCACGGAATGAAGAGCAGAGGTCATGCACGATCACTGAGTGTCCCACTGAACCCTCCCCCCCAACCAGCAGTTAGGCCGGAGGTGGAGCCAGCGGTGTGTAACGGCCTTCTTCTTGGGCCAGAAGAACACGTCTACTTGAGCCCTATTGTGCTGAGGAAGGAGCTGGAGCGTCATTTGCGGCAGGAGAATGAGATATTGAGCAAGGACTTTATGACACAAAGCCCCGTGCTCTTCTGGAACATGGTCAGTAGCAGAGTGTGTAAAGGGTGTGTGGATTGTTATGTCCCCATCCATGGCAGTCGCAGCTGAGGGTCTGTAGATTGAAAGTAATCATCTGGATCTGTAATTAAAGAACCATTAAAAATATTGTGGCAATCTACTGCCCTAGCAACGAACCTATATTCTGTTACCATAGCAATGACCCCTTTTCTGACACCGTAGCAGTGAACCTATATTCTGTTACCATAGCAGTAGTTGCCATACAGTGTCTGGGTGGTAGAGGGACATTTGAGTACATGCACACCTTGAGTGTGGTGCTCCCCTCCCCTGCCCTCCCCTCCCTCCCCCTCCTCCAGATGTGGTTTCTGTCCCGTGCTGGAGTCCAGTCTTACCTGCTCCAGGAGTTGGCCAACCACCTCAATCTGGAGAAGAGTCTGATGCATTCCATTGCAGTTGACATTTGGTGGGACAGGCTGCCAGGGAGGACTGAGGACTGCCTGCCCATGTATTCCAAGCAGAGGCAGGCCCACGATGGTATGTAGCTGTGCATGTAAACTGTGCATGTAGATGTGTGTACGTATTTGTGTTATGGTCCTACTGGCAAGTGGGGTGAAGGAATGAAGGGTCTAGTGACATTGTCAGTTGAGCTTCTGAAACTGCTGGAAGCAGCCACTGAACCACTAGTGGCTTCTGTGTCAGCTTCCCCCTCCCCTCCCTCTCTTCCTCCTTGCTCCCCCAGGCACTCTCAGCCAGATCATAAAGGGGCTCTGTGCTGGCAATGTCATTAGATCCGTCGGACACCTGCTGGCCAAGTCAGACCCAACAGAAGACCGGACCATGTACAGAGACATAGCCCTTCTGGTCTGTGCCCTGCAGGGACCACAGTTTGATCCAGGTGGGGGGAGGGGGGAGGGAGGAGAGGGAGGGATTGAGGGAGAGAGTTGTGGACTTGTGGGCATTGGTTAAGAGCACATTTTCATTGTCCGTTTGAGGTGGATGTTTGTTGTGGACATGTGTAACCTTCACTAAAGTTAAAACAGAACACTACTATCTTATACTTTTAGAGTACTTTGATCGTGTGTTCAAGGCTGAAGTTGCCAAGACACCAAGGGAGTACCTATCGAAGCTGTTGCCACGGGACACAGACCTACCCTCGCAGCGCAGTGTCCACTGCCGTCAAGCCTTCTGGATGCAATCCTTTGAAGTAAACAACAGTTCGTAGGTGATGTACATGTGTAACTAGTGTTAACTTCGGGTAGAATGTTCCCGGAAACTGCACGTCTGGAGTAGTTTTTAATGCACAGTGTTCGCATGCATTTGTCACCATTATCTTTTTAATTGTGAGCACTGGATAGAATATTTACTTATTGTATAGCACCCTGCACATAGTAATAGTATAAATAACAGTTGTGTTTGTCACACTTGGTACTATAATTGTATGCATGATTTTTGAGTTGGTCGAATATTTTATTGTTCTCTGTTTCACTGTGTATTACAAGACAGTTATAAAAATTAATAGTCTTATTGTATAATATTATTGTTTATTGTTGTTTCTATTGGAATGCCAACTGTAGACCAGCTGTGCATGAGGTATATTCTGAATCTGTGAAGAATAGTACTGTGTGTGTGTGTGTGCTAAAATCTCCCTTTGTGCAGCAAGAAATAGTTGTTGAATCATTCAATTGCAACTGATTGCCTGTGGCATAATACGTATAAATGAGCCGATTGCAAACAGCAGAAATTTGAATTTTCTTCCCTGATGAAACTTGAATGATGGATTTTAGATGCATGACACACATACTCGAGCCAACACTATTGTGTCTATGTAAGTTGAAAACCCAGCTGATCAGGAATGCAATGAGTTAACCTGTACCTATGTATATATATGGACTGGGATAGAGGACACTCCCGTGGTTTGACTGCCATTGGAACAAAGCATGCATGCGGAGGAGTGCTCCTTGCGTGTGCTGTGGTACAAGAACAAACAAATTTAAAGTAGGTGACCCATTTCATTCAACTGCAGGAGACAAAACTTTGGTTTCACACCTCTTTATACTATGCTTCCATAGCTCTACACACCTATATACGTACATTCCATTGAGTGAACAGGTGACAACAGATATGCAACCATACACTACCACAATCATGTATATGTGAGGAAAATTCAATGCAATATAAATTACAAGAAACGTGGTAGGATCCATAAATACAAAAAGAATGAAACAAGACCTAAGACATAAAAGCACCACACAATGTGGGGCTGCTTACACGCACTAATACCACCAAAATTGGGGAATCCCATAAAATTGCAGAATGAATGAGCTAAAATGACGCCACTCAGTTGCTTGGTGATGACAAACAAGTACGCAGCGTAACTTCCAAATATGGTTGTGTATAAAAACTGAAACAGGACGTTGCCAAATGCCTGGGAGAATTTTACGCCCTTTGGATTGCGGTACCACTCCATCAAGTGGTGTGCGTGTGCCACTCCGAACAACATTGGGGCAGTCACTACAGCCGCCCTCACGTCCATGGTGGGCAGTAGGATTGCAAGCATACAGCCACGAAAGATCCACTCCTCCGTCAGAGGTGCTACCACCAAGTTGCGCAAAGCAATGTCCCATCTCTCGACCTCGCTTTCAAAATGCCTTATATAAGCCATCAAAACGGTCGTCCCATCACTTCTAGGCGCAAATAGCGGTTGTACCAGAGGGCCGCTGTAAAGAATAATAGCGCTCAGTACTGAAAGCATGGAAACCTTGAAGATCCCATCCCTTCTCAAGCCAATATCCTCCAAGGACACTTGGAAGAAGAACATCACCCACGCGGTGGCTAGAATAGAGACAACAGCCGCTGTTGCAATGCGACGTAGCACTGTTCTAGGGTGGTTCCTGTCATAGCTTCCTGATACAAGATTCAAGCCAGCTACAAAAGCGAAAGCAATTGAACAGCAGGTGAGCGTTTCGACGAACATGTCCCTTGGTGGCGGGCTGGAGTGGGGGAACCGGCTATAGTGATTGCGCAATTTTAGGAATGGAACTAATCGAGTTAGACCTCTTTCGCGTTTTCGCGTAACCGGAAGTAACGGGCAGTTAAGGCGCCTTTCCCTGCTCGTTACTTTCGGTTACGCGAAAACGCGAAAGAGGTCTAGCTGGATAGACTAGAATGGAACGTGACAAACAGCTGATAAGGGGTTGGGCCATATATCAACTGCGCATGCTCAGTATCATCTTGCCCCCTCTAACCCTCGTGGTAGCCGAGCGAAAGTTTCTGTGAGAAAGAAATCCGGCAAGAGAAGCATCAAGATGGTGAGTTGCTTGCCAGAATAGTCCCAGTAGTAACCAGTAGTCGTCTTATTTTGTGTTCGTGCTAGCAATACTGCTGTGCGTTGCTGACCGTTCCTGTCATTGCTGTTTCTGCAGGTGAACTTCACTATAGACCAAGTCCGCGCTATTATGGAGAAACGCGCCAACATCCGCAACATGTCCGTAATCGCTCACGTCGATCACGGCAAGTCAACCCTCACGGACGCCCTTGTGAGTAAAGCGGGCATCATCGCCAGCGCCAAGGCCGGAGAAATGCGGTACACGGACACGAGAAAAGATGAGCAGGAGCGCTGCATCACCATCAAGTCCACGTGAGTGAAGAAACGGCAATTTGGGTCTTTCAATGCTTTGGTTAGAGATCCGTTCAGCGTAGAGCTACGTCTACTGCCCCAACGCGCTCGCTAATGTACCGCATCGGTGCTCGACGTTTTGTGGATATTGTGTATTGCACCAACTTGTTCTGTGTGGCAGGGAGGCAGGGCGTGTTTAGTGCAATGCGATTTGCAAATGAGGTTATAGTTAGTCCAGGCCAACAACATCAGGGCCATGTTTCTTGTTGTCCGTTGATGTTCCATTGCATCACTGTTGTGCAATAGTGCCAGGTATGCATGTGTGGGTGTGTGGGTGTGCAATGGACTGATTACCGTGAGTTGTGCAATATCTGCGCAAAACACATGCTGGTACGGAGTGGGGGGGAGGAGGGTGGACTATTCATGGTGTCTTGTATACTCCTATGAAGTGGGTGAATGGGAATGTCTGAGCAATGGCATGTTTTTGTCTCTTGCTGGTTTACTAGCTGATTGGTGTTCTCCTTGAATTTCTTCTCAACAACCTCATTCTCCCCTCTCACACACCCCCACACGCACACACACACACACACACACACACTACTCTAGTGCCATTTCAATGTACTATGAGCTTGAGGAAAGAGATTTGGCTCATGTGAAGCAAGGCTATGATGGCAATGGCTTTCTGATCAACCTCATTGACTCCCCTGGCCATGTTGACTTCTCCTCTGAAGTGACAGCTGCTCTGCGTGTGACTGACGGTGCCTTGGTTGTGGTGGACTGCGTTAGCGGTAAGTGTGTGTGTGTGTGTGTGTGTGTGCGTATCTTTATACGTATGCCCTGTTTAAACATTTGTGGTGATTTGACGTTGTTGTACACCTTACTCCCTTGCTCCTGTAGGTGTCAGCGTGCAGACTGAGACTGTGCTGCGTCAGGCCCTTGGGGAGCGCATCAAGCCTGTTCTGTTCATGAACAAGATGGACCGAGCACTTCTGGAGCTCCAACTGGAGCAGGAAGACCTGTACCAGACTTTCCAGCGGATTGTTGAGAGCACCAATGTGATCATTGCCACTTACAGTGATGAGGACGGTCCCATGGGCAACATACAGGTTGGTGGTAGCATAGATTCCTGTATCTATGGTGGTAGAGGGGGGCTAGTTGTTTGAGGCCTAAATGGGCCCAGTGGCCTAAATAGCAACACTTGGTGAAGCCTGTATCTGATAACCCCATATGGACTCTGTATGGCTGGAAGTATTGGTAGGGAAATTGTTTTGGTGAAATAGTGGTTTTTAGAGCAGTCCACAAATATGTACGTATTCCGTCTACAGCCTTGAAATTCAGATGAAGTGATTAAGTATAAAGTGGAGAAGTGATGTTAAGACATGTCCTTCAATATGCTTTGTTGCTCTGTTGCAGGTGGACCCCTCCGTCGGGACTGTTGGGTTTGGGTCCGGCCTTCACAGCTGGGCCTTCACTTTGAAGCAGTTTGCAGAGATTTACTCGGACAAGTTCAAGATTGAGCCAAGCAAGCTTATGAAGAGGCTCTGGGGCGACCAGTTCTTCAATGCCAAGGAGAGGAAATGGAACAAGACCGGAGGAGAAGGGTACGTGAGAGGATTCTGCCAGTTCATTCTGGATCCCATCTACAAAGTTTTTGATGCCGTCATGAACTTCCGCAAGGAAGAGACGGAGAAGCTGCTGGCCAAGTTGAATGTGAAGCTGGATGCTACTGAGAGGGTGAGAGTGCCACTGTACAAGTTTGTGTTTTGGCTCATGGTGTCACACACGCTCACTGTTGCAGTCACGTCACTCGTGTACATTGCTAAACACATGCACAGTCTCTTCACCACCTTTCTCCATGAATGTGCTCACAGACCCTGGAGGGAAAACCCCTCATGAAGGTCATGATGAGAAAATGGCTGCCCGCCGGTGAGGCCCTCCTTCAGATGATCACGATCCACCTCCCATCGCCCATCACTGCCCAGAAGTATAGAGTGGAGCTCCTCTATGAAGGGCCAATGGACGATGAAGTGGCAGTGGGCATCCGGTCCTGCAACCCAAAGGTATGGTGGGGGAGAGGAGTGGGATGCTGGTTGCAAAGGGAACTGGTGTTAGGCAGGGGGGGGGGGGGGGGGGGGATGTGAATGCAATAATGTGAAGACTTGATAGGCAAGCATACACTTAAGGTGGTCAACTTGTGTACTGAACACAGCAGGGGATCTTGAAGGACCACTAGCCCTCTTGTCGTGTCGTTTCTACCTGCCCTCTCCCCTTCCTCACCCCGCCCCTTCCCCTCCCCTCTCAGGCACACCTCTGCATGTACATCAGCAAGATGGTGCCCACGAGTGACAAGGGTCGGTTCTACGCTTTTGGCCGTGTCTTCTCCGGCACTGTTGCCACAGGGCAGAAGGTGAGGATCATGGGCCCAAACTACGTCCCCGGCAAGAAGGAGGACATCTACGTGAAGCCCATCCAGAGGACTGTCCTGATGATGGGGCGGATTGTGGAGCCAATTGAGGATGTCCCTTGTGGCAACATCGTTGGACTGGTGGGGGTGGACCAGTATCTGGTCAAGACCGGCACCATCACAACCTTTGAACACGCACACAACCTCAGGGTGAGCGAGGGCTTGACAGTGACGCATTTGGTGGTATGGGGTACTGATAGTCATGTGATGTGGCAGCTGACTCAATGCCTCTATTTGACTGTTTGTGTGCGGTGTGTGGGGGTGGGTGTACTCCATTTCTGCTCCTCTCCTTTGCTGTCCTGTAGGTGATGAAGTTCTCTGTGTCCCCAGTTGTGCGAGTGGCTGTGGAGGCCAAGAATCCATCTGATCTGCCCAAACTGGTGGAAGGCCTCAAGAGACTGGCCAAGTCTGACCCTATGGTGCAGGTGAGATGGCGTTGTCATGGTGACAGGCCGCATGGAGGTTATACAGAGTCTCACTCCATGCCAGATCTGGCTATCCTTCTCTCTGTGGGTGCGGTGTTGTTAGATTAAATAAGTTGTAGTGTGTCAGTGTTGGGAGTCTGTTGGCAGATGGCTTAATTAGGTCAGCGTTAGCAGTTCTGAGGATAGTGAAGGGATTTTTTCACAGACAGTGGCTGAATTGTTTTTCCAGTGGATATGTTGGCGACATTGGGACAGTAAAGGATTGAGGTGTACTGTGTTACCAGTCAGAGTCCTGTTTGTCGAATTGAGCCGAGAGGAGCTGGTAGCTGGCTACAGTGGGGACTAGTGTGTGTGGGGGGGGGGGGGAGGGGGTGGAGGGGAGGGGAGGAGAATGATGGAGTTTACATATTACTGGTGCTATAAGGACTACATTTAGTAAGTGTTTCCTCCAACCCGCAGTGCATCATTGAGGAGAGCGGTGAGCACATTATTGCTGGTGCAGGTGAGCTCCATCTCGAGATCTGCCTCAAGGACCTGGAAGAGGACCACGCGTGCATCCCGCTCAAGAAGTCTGACCCTGTAGTGTCGTACAGGGAGACTGTAACGGAGGAGAGCAGTAAGCTGTGTCTGTCAAAGTCGCCCAACAAACACAATCGGCTGTTCATGAAGGCAAGGCCCTTCCCCGATGGACTGTCGGAGGACGTCGACAAGGTGAGAGAGGAGAGTTGTCTGTCTGTCTGTCAGGTCGTCACTCAAGCTTGCAGGAAGCTAACAGGCAACTGTTGCTGGCAGTTGCTGAGTACATGTGTCCAAGTACGAATTGTCCTATCCGAACAGTAGCGTGCCAGGAGTGTGTAGTGAAATAACTGTTGTCCATGTATAAATTACCGCCCTTGTATTCCTCCCTCCCTTATCTTCTCCCCCGCCTCCTTGGTGCCTTAGGGTGATGTGACAATGAAGGACGACCCCAAAGCCCGAGCCCGGTATCTTACAGAGAAGTACGAGTGGGACCCAACAGATGGGCGCAAGATCTGGTGTTTTGGACCCGAGACCACTGGTCCTAATATGGTCATTGATGTCAGCAAAGGAGTGCAGTACCTGAATGAGATCAAGGACTCAGTGGTGGCTGGATTCCAGTGGGCCTCAAAAGAGGTGTGTACGTGAGTGTGTGCGTATGTAATGTGTGAAATTACCAGGTTCCCCCCCACCCACTACCTTAGGGTGTCCTGTGCGATGAGAACATGCGTGGTATTAGGTTTGACATCCACGATGTTACCCTCCACTCTGATGCCATCCATCGTGGAGGTGGTCAGATCATCCCCACAGCAAGGAGAGTCTTCCTCGGGTCCATGATGACAGCTAGTCCTCGTCTCCTGGAACCTGTCTACCTTGTCGAAATCCAGTGCCCCGAGCAGAGCTTGGGAGGTATCTACTCTGTCCTCAACAAGAGAAGGGGCCACGTGTTCCAGGAAGGCCAGATTATGGGCACCCCCATGTTCATGGTGAAGGCATACCTGCCTGTCAACGAGTCTTTCGGTGAGCAGCAGTCTTTATTCACTCACTCAGTGTGAATGCTGTCTTTTTTACTATTCTGACACCAAGTCCACTTGATCCTCATTTGATCCCTTACTCCCCTCCACCCTCCCTCTTTGTTCACTTCCGCCTCCTTTCACGCTCCTTTCTCCCCATCCTCCTTATCCACCCTGCAGGGTTCGCAAGTGACCTTCGTGCCAACACTGGTGGACAGGCCTTCCCGCAGTGTGTGTTTGATCATTGGCAGCAGCTGCCTGGAGATCCCTTTGACCCTGCTTCCAAACCAGGCGTCGTTGTAACAACGACAAGGAAGCGAAAGGGACTGAGCGAGAACCTCCCTCCTCTGGACAGATTCCTCGACACATTGTAAATGTTAATACCATCTACACACAAACTTATTGCTGGAATTC
Source organism: Ianthella basta (assembly GCA_964019415.1). Classification (NCBI taxonomy): domain Eukaryota; kingdom Metazoa; phylum Porifera; class Demospongiae; order Verongiida; family Ianthellidae; genus Ianthella; species Ianthella basta. The sequence goes on along the minus strand of OZ025884.1, from coordinate 6,178,820 downwards.
ATCTTGGAACTCTATAATATTTACACAAGCATTCTTACAAATAGGAGAATATTAATAGAGAAATGTGCACGAGTCCAATTTCGCGTTCATGAACTAGTTGAAGCATGGATCCGGTCTGTACCATCCGTATACGGTTGGTTGGCGCTAACTAACTGTACACACGGATCATGGCCGTGGGTGTCGTGCCGTGTGTAGTGTCGCAATTACCGCTGACGTCTACAAATGGCCGACGAGTTGTTCGTGAACGTGTACGGCTCAGTACGGCGAACAGAGTTGAAAGAGGTGGACCTTAACTCACTGTCCGTTCATGACTTGAAGGAGCGCGTCTACCAAGCACTGAACATTAACAGAAGTGAACACGGTAAGCAGTTTCCACCGTACACTTTATTAATTACTCTACCAGCTACCGCCGGGTCGAGTGTCTATGTGTGTGCCAGTACATATAGGACAAGGGCGGATCCAGGGGTGTTTCCAAGGTTTCCAGAAACTGGTCAGATCACCTCTGGCTAGTATTTGCATGTATCAGTCTTATAATGTCTATGCTTCCTTATAGCTATACCTTTATGTGTTGGAAACCAGTCATAAAAGTTTCTCGATCCGCCCTAGTAGGAGGAACCTTACTTCATAGTCGGTGACTATTGCTAAGAGTATGCAAGGTGTTAGGATGGGGTGGTATGTGTGTGTGTGCGAGCACTGTGTGCCTATCTGTGTTTATGGGTAGTGTGTGGCCATGGTGTGCACGTGCGCGAGGGAGATTGCCACAAGCACCACGACTTTGTCTGACTACTACTGTGCAGACGTTGTCTATGGTGGCAGGCTTCTGAGGGACTCCAGAGTCATCTCCGACTATGGCATCAAGAGTGGAGCAACCCTCTTTGTGCTGAAGAAGAAGAAGAAAGCAGTGGCTGCCGGTATGTGTGTGATCCACATGTGTGCCACACACACAGTCTCCATAGGGTATGATTCACGATATCCCTAGTGTCACAATATCCCTAGTGTTTTACACAACATCTCTAGTGTCACCCATGCACCCCCTAGTGTCACAATATCCCCAGTGCTCATATTCTCACACTGTGCCATGGCCCCACAATGTACCAATAATACATAATGTATGTAATCGTTAAGGCTAGTGTGTATAACAACAATGTACTCCTTCCTTGTCTCCTTCTGTAAAGACCCTCCAAGTGTGGGTGCGTTGTATGCCCCTGATTTTGCGGACCTGATGCAAGATGGCCGAGTGCAGACTGTGGTTCACCAGATGGTCACAAACCCTGCCTATCTCCGTGCAGCGATGCCCCACGTTGCTGCAAACCCGCAGCTGAGAAGTGTGTTGTGTGTGTGTGTGTCTGTCTGTCTGTCTAGTGCATGTTGTGTGCATGTGTAGTGTGGGTGTGGGTGGCTGGGTGCTGACTGTAAGATACCACTAACTCTGCTGTCATTCTCCAAGAACGATCCCAAGCCAACTACTTATAAGCATTAATGTCTTGATCAAGAGACCTAATAATAGCATTTGAACTCACTTAGTCATCACTGCTACTGTTTTTGGGGTTTTGACTGTCAGTCTTGCTTTTCAAGTGCACATCACTGACTGTGTTCTGTGTGGTAGTACTGAAATGGTAGAGCCTATTCCTCTAAAGACTGTCAACCGGGTGACCACCCACATACCTATTGCATCATATCACCAAGTATTGCGTCATCAGCTTGCCCTGTACGTACCTGTGCAGGCTTCCTCATGCTGCCAGAGGCAGTGCGGAACAGTGACCCTCAGACGCTAACAAGGTGAGCCTGTGAAAGAAGAGATGGTTCATCTCCTTTACTTGTGCACTTGTACTGTGTAGGGTCCACTCCACCCCTCCCCCGCATAACGTGCACAGTCCACTCTACCCTTGTCTCCATCATTCATTGTGTCAATTTCACATTGCTGCAGACATCTGCTGGGAAGCCCTGAAATGGTTGCAGTTGGGCAGATGTTCATGGACACCTTTTTCTACACACTGACTGCTGAGGGGGAGGCAGGGGAGGAGGAGGGGACATCCAGAAGGGGCGTGTCCAGGGAGGAGTTCATTACTCGTCTTGTAGAAGAGGCAACTTCAGAGGAGAGGATGGTGGAAGGATATGGCAGTGATGGAGAGGGGGAGGAGAGGGAAGGCGATGGAGATGAGATGATGGAACAGGTGGCTGAGTCACAACAACAGGCAAGTAGCCAACCATGTCCAGTGGGACCACCTTATAAAGTACACCTCTCTAATGAGGACAGTGCCTACTGTCCCAGCTACATAGAAATGTGTAAAACACTTCTGAAATAGTGGCATCTCTCTATTCAGGACACTTGGGCCTGTCCCAAACTGTCCCATTAGTTCCTGGAATGGAGAGGTCTTGTTGAAGTTTATACATTGTATGCACAACTGGAGCAGTTGATTCCGACTGGGTAAACTGCAGTAGCTTTCAGTAAGATGAGTAGTAAGACCACTGTCTTGTTCCTTCCTGTAGATGTACGAACAGTCGCGAGCTCTTGCGGCTCATGAGCAGCAGCAGCAGGAGGATGGAGGTCACATGACATCAGGTGACCCAGCACAGCACCGACGTATGGTTACCCCCGGCGACCTCACATCAGCTCTCTCATCGGCGTTGGGACAGCCTCCACCTGCTCCACAGCCTCCTCCAGCTACTGCTGGTCCCTCTACCACCACTGCTCAGTCAGGTGGGCCGATATCCCAGGATGTTCTCACTAACGCCCTCGCTGGGGCTATTGGGGGCGGCCGTGGGACCGTACCCCCAGCACAGACTCACAGAGCTCACCCACCTCGAGGTCCCACTCCCGGCAGCTCAGTGTCACAGAGCAGGAGGGAGCACTACAGCCAACAGGTAATGTGGTGTATTCTGCTGTGTGGTATGTAGCAGCAGGAAGGCTGATATTGAAGGAGCACTGCTGTCACTTGCTTCTTTCTTCGTTGTGGTTGTGTGCTGAAGCTCTACATGTGGGCGGTGTGAGCTATGGTTATGCACGTGCATGCATACTGTAGATGTGTGTGTTCCTTGTGTGTAAGCAAGTGACTAACACACTACCCAGCATGACCACATAAGGGGGATGCTTGCATTACAGTAACTAGTTTAATAATACTGTTACTACACTTGCACATTATGGCTGAGTGACTGATAGTTGGGAATTGTTCAACTTCAAATTCCCCCCTCCCCTCCCACCTCCCCTCCCACCCTCCACACACTAGCTTGCACAGCTGCGTGGTATGGGCATTGTGGACGAAGCTGCCTGTGTGCATGCACTGGAAGCTACAGGAGGTAACGTGGAGGCTGCATTGGAAGTTCTCATGGGAAGTGGACTATGACAGACGGACAGACGGACGGACAACCTCCCTCTGATCAGACCTCATGCACTAATATGCTAACCCATGAATTTCTTACTGTAAGTTTCAGTACTGCAGTTTGTATGTTAGATAACCAATCATTGAACAGTCACTGGTGAATACAAATATGTAGCCTTCAATGTAACAGTGTGCAGAATGCAGCCAAAACGGTCCATGTCGTAGCGTGCTGCTGCAGTGTGCATCATCTCGACAGCGCAGCAGGCCAGCCCAAATGTCATGGGCCACAGTGAACCAGTCCTGGCCCAGTTGACAATGTTGTCCACTTTTGCAAGAATGTATTCACCTGCATTGCCGAGCCTGCCCTTCATAGGCCCACTGGGGGCGGGACCAGAGGGGCAGGTCCCAAGGGGTCCAAGGCTGGGGCTGGAGCACTCTACTTCTCCATACCACTGGTGGACACATACCCCAATGCATGCTGGGGGCCTCACACGGCTCATGTGCGCAACAGCACGCAATCCCACTCCAATTGCAGGAACTGGGAATAGAACATTAATGGCAAAATTAAATTTTTAGTGATCACACTGAGGGAAGCTTGAATGAAGGAAGTGTCGAAGCATTGGAAATACTGCTTATTGCTTTCCACAACTTACCTCTGAAGCTATACATTATATGAAGGACCTCCCTATGCATTTATGTACTAAGGCACCAATTGCAATTACTGGACATAAAGTCACTATATACTTTCAGTCAGCACTTTGTAGCTATATAATTTAACTCATATTCTATAGTGTATCAGTAACACACTTATATATAGGCCAGCTGCATTAAATCTTTAAATCTCTAGTGCTTGCAATTCTGTGGTACTTTTCATTAGTTGCCATTGATAGTTTCTCATATTTCTGATAGGTGCCTGGTTTCCTTGGAAGCTTTAGAAACTGCCTCCAACTACGCTGTATGCTGTACCTATATATTGTATGGCATGAGTGCATACATTCATTATATGTGTTCATTCACTATATGCACTCCTGTGTATGTACACACATTGTGCAATGACCAGTCTTCATTCATTCCTGTGTGCTTTGGCGACCACAGGAAAGTGCCTGGAGCAGGTGATTACATACATACAGGTGGTAGGTGCAAACATGTTTGAACAAGTTGGACTTCTGTACATGTAATCTTGTAAAAAGATTGAACCCACTACACAGGAGAGGTGGAGCAGATGATAGCTGTTTACATAGGGTCTCAAAGGGCCCCCTACTGTCCTCATTAGTGCATGTTTGCACTCTACTACTTATAGAAAAGAATTTCCGCCAGTGCTGAAAATGGTTGAACCTTACATACATGTGTATGGTGCAGGTCACAGGGTAGCACTGAGCTCATCCACCAGGTCAGACAGGGTTGGCACCATAGTTCCAGTACTTCAAAATCAATGAAGTGAGGGCTTCTCAACTGGCTCAGGCATCAGAAAGGGTTGATTCTCCAATACCAGCTTCACAACAGGGTTGCATCTGGTCGAAACGTCGGCAAGGTTTTCAACCCTGTTGTGAAGCTGGTATTGGAGAACCAACCCTTTCTGACTTCAAAATCAAATTCTGCTAGTCTGCATGCTGTAAACATGTTATTGAAGGCTGGTCATCTTGTTCAAAGTGGGGAAAGTCGCTTTGTTGTTGGGTGCAGTTGTCACGGTCCAGTAGAGGGGTCAGGTTGTCCCATATAGCAATACTGAGATATAGCTCCACCACTTCAGGCTGCCAAATTTACACCTAAGTATAATGTATGGGCCAATATACCGTACTCTGTCATTGCATGCACACAGTGCATTCATCTTGTATTGAACCACACTGTGGCCCAGGGTACAGAATTTACGTAGGAATGTACAGTGCTCTCCACAAAAATGAGGAGAGTCAAGCATTGAGTTATATACCTTTAATAAGTTACGTAGTTGTTTCTGTGTTACTGTATGTATATGCTGTGTATTCACTTATTCCTATATTTGTTAAGGAAAACTTACTAATCTTCATGTTGCTGCTCCAGCTCACCTTCTGAACCTCACTCAACTGGAAGGCTAGTGCCTCTCCTTGGTGTGACTGACCATGTCCTTAATGTCAGCCAGGTTCCTTTGCCATAGCTTCACCTCAAGCCTACAAATGGTGTTGTTCCTCCACTTGATGCACCACACATTACTTCACTCAGCATCCACCAGGCCAGCCTAAGTGTGCTCGTACATGTGTGGGTGCATGGGTGTGGGTGTTGTGTAGGTGAGTGTGAGGAGGTGAAGCATGCAAGAGTGGAAGCCATGGAGTCACATGGGCAGATCAGAGGAAAGAGCTAGAGTATACCTTAACATATGTCATGTGATGGCAGGATATACACTACGTACATCTACATAGTCTCACCTAGGCAAGACCCTTCCTCTGTTTCTGATATTGCACAAAACGGATGATGTCAGATACGTATAAAAAGGAGGGGAGAAGCAATCTGGGCTACATGTGACCACACTGCAGCAGAGTGGGGAGCATGCCAATGAGTATACCATTCTACAAACCCTTTATTAAGTTAATTGATTAATCTATAGCTACATGGTAGTGTAAATACCAACTTAAAAAGAAATTAGGTGCCAGGTACGCAGAGTCAGATAGGAGGGCAGAAGGGGTGGGGTGTACAGCAGAGATATTTACTGAGTGCAAGAAGGGTGCATGTGAAGTTCATATATCTGAACATACAGGAATCTGTAAACACCTCCACTCTAACTCTATATAAGTAAGCTGTGTAAGACCAACTTCAGTTCTAGTTACGTACTTCAGGAAACAGTAGAATCTCAAGAAGCGTCCTCCAGCAGTTGGAAGAGTGAAACAGTTTCGCTGTCTCTGCTGTCAAGTAACAAAACACTACTGAGCGCTACCAAAGCCATGAAGACAATTTCGGCTGCAGCCATCCTTGTCAGCTCAGTTCTGCTGTGGCAGTGTTCCATCTGCTACGGAGAGACACCCTGCCAGCTGGGCCTTAGCTACACTGCTGCAGCCACCTCCTGCCGAGCGATATATGAATGCAATCCAAAGGCTACATCGGGGTATTACTGGCTGATCACTGGAAATCCTCCGGCGGTGTCCTTGTCAAGGCAGTATTGTGACATGGAAACAAGTCACTGCGGTATCAAGGGAGGCTGGATGAGAGTGGCCTATTGGAACATGGCACATAGTCAAACAAGGTGCCCAACTCAGCTGAGAGAAACAAACCCTGGAAAGCGATTGTGCGCCAAATCTGCATCCAGTGGTTGCACTTCACTGCTGTACAGTACCCACGGAATGTCCTATAGTCGCATTTGTGGCAGAGTCAAGGGATATGCATACTACTCACCAGATGCCTTTGGGCCAGCTACAGGACCAAAGAATATTGACAGTGCCTACACAGATGGTGTGTCCATCACCTATGGGAGGCCTCGCAAACATGTGTGGACGTATGCAGCAGGTGTGCAAGAGGACGGTAATGGTGGAGGTAATTCCTGTCCTTGCACAAGTAGCCCTGGTAGGCTACCACCTTCCTTTGTCGGTAACAACTACTATTGTGAGTCTGCCAGAAAAGGAGGTTGGGGGCCAAGGTGGTATCTCCATGATCCCCTGTGGGATGGGCACGGCTGTCCCCATGGCAACAACTGCTGCGCTAATGCAGGTCTGCCATGGTTCTGCAGGACACTGCCAACTGAAACAAAGGAAGACATTGAGGTGCGCCTGTGCTACAATGAAGACAGAAGCAACGAAGACATCGGATTGGAGCTTCTAGAATTGCTCATCTACTAACCAGTGAAGCTGTGAATCTAAACACACATTGGTCATAACCTTCATTTTGTATATTTCTTCATTATATATACTCTGAGCTGAACTGTAGTCACATTATATCACACTCTAGTATGGCACATTGACATTTTGTTAGTAGTGCAAACACACTGATTTAGCTTGTATATATAGTGACTTTGATTGCAAACAAACCATGTCACATGACCATGTGCAAAGTGGACTGAACCATTGCCTGCCCACACATACACATACACATACACATACACATACACATACACATACACATACACATACACATACACATACACATACACATACACATACACATACACATACACATACACATACACATACACATACACATACACATACACATACACATACACATACACATACACATACACATACACATACACATACACATACACATACACATACACATACACATACACATACACATACACATACACATACACATACACATACACATACACATACACATACACATACACATACACATACACATACACATACACATACACATACACATACACATACACATACACATACACATACACATACACATACACATACACATACACATACACATACACATACACATACACATACACATACACATACACATACACATACACATACACATACACATACACATACACATACACATACACATACACATACACATACACATACACATACACATACACATACACATACACATACACATACACATACACATACACATACACATACACATACACATACACATACACATACACATACACATACACATACAGTATAATTGCAAAATCTAGTGTTGACATAGATTGGGAGCTTGAGATTTTATACAGCAATACTGCTTATGTTTATGTATATAATACCATGATTTTGTCCTGTACCCGGTGCCCGGTATGGACAACTAACCTGAAAACGTCTGTATATGTGTCTATAGTGCATATAGGGCATTAGTACATCAGGGTATGGATTGATTCCTTTTTCTATACTGTTCTGTACTGAATACTTACAAGGAAAAGAAGGAAGTTTATCATGATGAAATAATGACCTAGTAATAATGATTAATCATTAATGACCTAATAATGAGGTACAGTAGATAAGGTCATGAACCTATGACTCATACAACCCGCACCCCCACACCCCCACACACCCATCCACCCACCCACACCCACACCCACACACCCACACACACAATCAATCAATCCATCATGTAATTAGACAGCATTATCTTACCCGCTATACATATATATTGTATCTTTGAGCCTAGCATCCCAGCAAAGTGGTGAGAGCAAGTAGCATGCATATGCTTTGAAAGACTATGACTGTTGGCTAATAGCTACAGTAACTAGCTAATATAATTTGTACAGAACCCCAACTGTCCTGAATTTGTGGCTGCCTCGTCACACACAAGGGCTTGTGAGGACACATAGCCTGGCATACAGAAGGAACACAGACAGATGGGAAGACAGATGGGTAGACAGGTATATCGTAGACAGACAGATAGATACATCACAGGTACTATAGGCAGACAGGGACATCTGATTTGGGCTCATCTCATGTGTGATGTATACGGCACTGATGCATGAATGGCAGGATGACAAGCTTTTCTTGTATCCGCCACCAGTGAAACACTTGTGGTTTTAACAGGTACTGTTGATAAGGGGGAGGCAGGCCACGAGCCTAACTTGAGGCATGAGGTTGTTGAAAAATGTTTGACGGACCACTGTCCAGGGCATCAGGAGAGGAAGTACACAGAGGAGAGAAGTTGGAGTAAGTACATCACCTAAGATATTAAACTGTCTAAATGAAATTAGGTGGTGTGGCAGAGTCATACAGGCTGGAGCAAAGGGTGAGGTGCACAGGAGAGATGGCTGATTGGCTATGACCATGAGGATGCATGGGAAGTTTCTGATCACAGAGAATCTGTAAACACCTCCACCTCCTATAGTATAAGTAGGCAGTGTAAGAGCAACTTCATTCCAAACTACTTCAGAATACAAGAGATTCTCAAGAAGCACTTTCAGCACTGCTTAGATGAGTGGAACAGTTCCGCTGTCTTCACCGCCAAGAGACAAAACACTATACTAAGCGCTATTAAAGAACAACAATCAAGACCATGAAGACAATTTTGGCTGCAGCCATCCTTGTCAGCTCAGTCCTTCTGTGGCAGTGTTCCATCTGCTATGGAGAGACACCTTGTCAGCTGGGTCTACGCTCAAGCACTGCAGCCACTTCATGCCGAGCGATACATGAGTGCAATCCAAATGCTGCATCAGGGTATTACTGGCTGATCACTGGAAAGCCTCCAGCAACGTCCTTGTCGAGGCGGTATTGCGACATGGAAACAAGTCACTGCGGTATCAAGGGAGGCTGGATGAGAGTGGCCTATTGGAACATGGCAGATGGACGAACAAAGTGCCCAACTCGGCTGAGATATACTAACCCTGGAAGGCGATTGTGCACCAAATCTGTATCCAGTGGTTGCACTTCACTGCTGTACAGTACCCACGGAATGTCCTATAGTCGCATTTGTGGCAGAGTCAAGGGCTACGCGTACAACTCACCAGATGCCTTTGGACAACATACAGGACCAAAGAATATTGACAGTTACTACACAGATGGTGTGTCCATCACATATGGGAGCCCTCGTAAACACGTGTGGACATATGCAGCAGGGCTGCAGGAGGAAGCTAACTACCGTGGTGATGCCTGTCCTTGCGGGAAAGTCCCTGGTAACCTACCACCATCCTTTGTCGGTGACAACTACTATTGTGAGTCTGCCAATCAAGGGCCTTGGGAGAGAAGATGGTATCTCCATGATCCCCTGTGGGATGGGCACGGCTGTCCCCGTGGCAACAACTGCTGCGCTAATGCAGGTCTGCCGTGGTTCTGCAGGACACTGCCAATCGAATCAAAGGCAGACATTGAGGTGCGACTGTGCTGCAACCAAGACCGAGGTGACGAAGACATTGGATTGGAGCTTCTAGAATTGCTTATCTACTAACCAGTGAAGCTGTGATTCCAAACCACATTGGTCATAACCTTCCCTATTACTTCATTACTCTGAGCTGAACTGTAGTCACATTATATCACACTCTAGTATGGCACATTGTCATTTTGTTAGTAGTGCAAACACACTGCTTTAGCTTGCATGGATAATTTGATTGCAAGTGAACCACTTCCTTGCATGTCACATGATCAAAGCATGGACGTGTACATGTATTGATAAAGGGGAATTTGTTGAGCGTTAAACACGTGGTACACTTTTTACCAAAAGGCAAAACGTTTCGGCCCTAAAAGGACCTTCTTCAGTTGCACAAGAGTACAAAACAGAACATGCAAGATAAAAGGCAACAGCAGAATAAATAGGGGATGGCAAGTGCACAAGTGACAGGACCTGATGTGTATGAATAAAAATTAATAAATGAATTTAAATCATTTATTCTTATTAAATTTAACTCAGATTTTATTATTAGTTTAATTCTATTATTATATACGGATTAATGCTTGTTAGAAGAAAAAAAAAATTTAATGTCAATAAATTGAAATTATAGTCATGACGCCATCAGTGCCTGTCACTATTGTGGGGGGGAGGGAAGGGGGCTCCCTTGAGCAGTCAAGCAAGGGTTCATGCAGCGACAAACCAGGGTCTGAGTTCATGGCATTGGGGGTGTTCTTAATGTGTAGTGCTTCTTTGACTCTCCTTCTGTACCAGTCCACATCCCGGTCCACACACGCCGACTCATTCCATTGTATCTTGTGTCCTGTGTTCCACACATGAGTCGCAATGGCATTGTTTGGGTCAGCCTTCAATACGGCTTTCTTGTGCTCTTCAATATGGGTCCTCATCTGTCTTCCTGTCTCTCCGATGTATACTGAGCCACACTCACAGGGAACCCTGTACACTACACACTTCTGTTCCTCCTGGGGGGTTGGGGCCTTGACATGAGTGAGGAAGCTTCTTAATGTCCGGGAGGACCTGAAGGCTGTCTTGATGTTCAGGGAGCGGCAAACCAGGCGAATCCTCTCACTCAGTCCTTTGACGTAAGGCAGCACCAGCATCTTCTGTGTCTCATCTTCTGTGCGCGTGGGAGGACATCTGCGCCTTTTGTTGAGTACCCCAGCCGTGACGGCGTGTGGGTAGCCATTTGCCTGAAATACTCTAGACAGGTGGTTCAGTTCCTCTGTGAGGCCATCTCCTGTGCAAAGCCGTTCTGCCCTTGACTTGAGGTGGGAATAGCAGAGTCAAAGAAGCACTACACATTAAGAACACCCCCAATGCCATGAAGTCAGACCCTGGTTTGTTGCTGAAACCTTGCTGGGCTGCCTCAAGGTCACCCCCCTCCCCTCCCCCCCACAATAGTGACAGGCACTGATGGCGTCATGACTACAATTTCAATTTATTGACATTAAATTCATTAATATTTATTAATTTTATTCATACACATCAGGTCCTGTCACTTGTGTACTTGCCACCCCCTATTTATTCTGCTGTTGCCTTTTATCCTGCATGTTCTGTTTTGTACTCTTGTGCAACTGAAGAAGGCCCTTTTAGGGCCGAAACGTTTTGCCTTTTGGTAAAAAGTGTACCACATGTTTAATGCTCAACAAATTCCCCTTTATCAATGTCCGGACGTGGTAATGAATCTCTATTCTATTGTGTACATGTATATTGCACATACGTACACTGAAGCATCAATGGTAACACACACACACACACACACACACACACACACATCATCATTACCTCTGAAGACTTCTTCACTTCCACAGTCACTTTCCTTCTTGTGTCTCATTTCACTCCAGACTAGGTCAATGACATGCAATCAGAGTCAGCTTGGAAATCTACATACGTACGTACGTATGCTGTTAGTTGGAGTCTGAGCAGTAGTACTGTACTGCACTGAATGTTCATTGCATGTACAGCCACAGTCTCACACGTGCACAGCAGTACATGATCATCTGGCAAGGGCTTAAAACACTGCACAGTCCTAGTCTCATATTGGACCCTGTTTGCCAGCCACTGGAGGCAGCGAATTAATGATGTCCAGCAGACAGGGTCAAGTTTCATTCATTAGGCACTCATGTGTATGTACACACATTGTGCAATGACCAGTCTCATTCGATCCTGTGTGCTTTGGCAGCCACAAGAATGTGTCTGGTGCAGGCGATTACACACATACAAACAGTAGGCGCAAAGAAATTAGAGCAAGTTGGACTTCTGTACATGCACCCTCTTTGTAAAATGATTGAACCCAGTATGCAGGAGAGGTGGAGCAGATGATAGCTGCTTACATAGGGTCTCATAGGGCCCCCTACTGTCCCCCACTAGTGCATGTTTGCACTCTGCTACTTAGAAAAGAATTTCTGCCAGTGCTGAAAATGGTTGAACCTTACATACATGTGTATGGTGCAGGTCACAGGGTAGCACTGAGCTCATCCACCAGGTCAGACAGGGTCTGCTCCATAGTTCCAGTACCTCAACATCAAATTCTACTCATTTACAGGCTGTAAACATGTTATCGAAGGCTAGTCATCTTGTTCAAGGTGGGGGGATAGTCACTTTGTTGTCAAGTGCAGTTGTCAATGTACAGTTGCAATGGTCCAGTTGCCCTATATAGTAGTACTGAGATATACTGTAGCTCCACCACCTCAGGCTGCCAAATTTACACCTAAGTATAATGTATGGGCCAATATACCGTAGTCTGTCATTGCAAGCACACAGGGCATTCATCTTGAGAGGCAGGGTAGATGATAGCTGTTTACATAGGGTCTCATAGGGCCCCCTACTGTCCTCATTAGTGCATGTTTGCACTCTACTACTTAGAAAAGAATTTCCGCCAGTGCTGAAAATGGTTGAACCTTACATACATGTGTATGGTGCAGATCATAGAGTAGCACTGAGCTCATCCACCAGGTCAGACAGGGTTGGTACCATAGTTCCAGTACCTTAAAATCAAATTCTGCTAGTCTGCAATGGTCCTCCAACTCTGCTTAGAAGAGTGAAACAGTTCCGCTGTCTTCACCAACAAGCAACAAAGCACTACTGAGTGCTACCAAAGAACAACCAGACAAGAGCCATGAAGACAATTTTGGCTGCAGCCATCCTTGTCAGCTCAGTCCTTCTGTGGCAGTGTTCCATCTGCTATGGAGAGACACTCTGCCAGCTGGGCCTCAGCTTCACCACCCCAGCCACCTCCTGCAGAGAGATACATGAGTGCAATCCAAAGGCTACATCAGGGTATTACTGGCTGATCACTGGAACTCCTCCGGCATTTTCCTTGTCAAGGTGGTATTGCGATATGGAAACAAGTCACTGCAGTATCAAGGGAGGCTGAATGAGAGTGGCCTATTGGAACATGGCAGATAGTCAAACAAGGTGCCCAACTCGGCTGAGAGAAACAAACTCTGGAAGGCGATTGTGCACCAAATCTGTATCCAGTGGTTGCACTTCACTGTTGTACAGTACCCACGGAATGTCGTATAGTCGCATTTGTGGCAGAGTCAAGGGTTATGCGTACAACTCACCAGATGCCTTTGGATACCATACAGGACCAAAGAATATTGACAGTTACTACACAGACGGTGTGTCCATCACATATGGGAGCCCTCGTAAACACGTGTGGACCTACGCAGCAGGGCTGAAGGAGGAAGCTAACTTTCATGGTGATGCCTGTCCTTGTGGGATAGTCCCTGGTAACCTACCACCATCCTTTGTCGGTAACAACTACTATTGTGAGTCTGCCAATCAAGGGCCTTGGGAGCCAAGGTGGTATCTCCATGATCCCCTGTGGGATGGGCACGGCTGTCCCCATGGCAACAACTGCTGCGCTAATGCTGGTCTGCCGTGGTTCTGCAGGACACTGCCAACTGAATCAAAGGAAAACATTGAGGTGCGACTGTGCTGCAATGAACATCGAAGCAATGAAGACATTGGACTGGAGCTTCTAGAACTGCTCATCTACTAACCAATGAAGCTGTGAATCCAAATACACATTGGTCATAACCTTCACTATTACTTCATTACTCTGAGCTGAACTGTAGTCACATTATGCCACACTTTAGTATGGCACATTGATGTGTCATTTTGTTTGTGCAAATACTGTACACTGCTTTAGCTTGTATGGTGAATTTGATTGCAAACAAATCACTTCCTTTGCATGTCACATGACCAAGGTGCACTGATGTATGTACATACATACGTACACTGAAGCATCAATGGCATTGCCTACATACACATTCACACACACACACACACACACACACACTCTTCTCTGAAGACCTCTTTGCTTCCATACTTCCCTTCTCATGTCTGGTACCCAAGACTAGGTCATTGAAATACCTGTGTACAGTATTGTACGATGTTAATAGGAGCAAGCAGCAATAGCAGTTACAGCACACGGTCTGAGTGGCAGTATGTACATTTTTGAGTACTTGCACTGTACAGTTACATTTGTATCATGCCTCACTGCACACAGCAGCACGTGTGGACATCTGGCAACTGCTTAAAACACACACTGCGCAACCCACCAGTGAATAATCATTTATAACCTTTCAATACAGCAGTATGTAAACATAAAGCCACACTCTGATCACATTCCATCAGCATAGCTACCATCATCTGACTGCTAAACAGTCCATAACCTTGTACAAGTGTATGAACAACCTTTCAACACAGGAGTATACACATCACTGGTGGAGATGAAGCCATTCAGTGATGTACTGTGTTATAGAATATACTTCCAATCACTTCACACTGCTCACACATAAACGTCATACAGATACGTACACATATATTATGGGAACCAGTCAGCATTTCTCAGTAATACTTGTATCTTACGTCATAGTGTTCTTAAAATATGTTGCCACACTGTTCCTGACAAGGGCAATGGAATGCTACCAAAAAGTAAGAATGCACACGCTATGACATGAAACACACACACAGTGATATGTACTATATAGTTGGATACATACAATGAATACAACCAAATGCACATCAAAACACTGTTCCAAGGGACACTTGTGTAAGTCCCTTTTGTAGTAATCTAGCATCTGATAAAGGGTATAAGAATTGGATTGCCCATATCCATGACATTTTTAAAAATGACCACTCCAATCAATATTCAGCACCAACATTATGCATCAATCAAAGTCTACAATACTATAAGGAATATCTAATCAGATGCTCAATAGATAAATGGAAGTCAGAAGTTAGCGAAATTCCAGTAGGCTCTGATTCAGGTGGTAGACTAGTTTTATCATCCAAGTTCGTTCGCACTAGCCAAAATTTCACAAGTTATCCAGACGTTTCGGCAGCTTTCAGCCACCTTCATCAGTGAATGACAAAATACAGCACTCCAATAGTTTATATATAAATGTTAGTGACAGGTGATGAAATGTGGTGACAGTTGATGATGTGACCATGAATAACGTTAAAGTAACAATTTAACAGTCAATGAATTTTGTTAGGCAGTAACAGTAGAGATCCAATAGTAATCTACTCTAGGAGGGCAGTGTACACATTTCATCACCTGTCACTAACATTTATATATAAACTATAGGAGTGCTGTATTTTGTCATTCACTGATGAAGGTGGCTAGAAGCTGCCGAAACGTCTGGATAACTTGTGAAATTTTGGCTAGTGCGAACGAACTTGGATGATGTCAGACTTACCTAGCCACTCAGGACTTTTCAGACTAGTTTTATATAGGCAAATTAAACATAGTCCAGGTACAGAGAACTATCTATTCACTATGAGATCACTGGGGGTAGGAGAGTTATGGCGGGCCTCCAAGCGGGATGCCTGGCTCTGGCGGTGGAGGTGGGAGGTACACTGGGACACCCTGTAGTGATAGGGTGTGTAGACTGTGTAATTGTGGGGAGGTGGAGGATCAGCATCACTTTTTAATCATCTGCCACACCCTTAGCTCTGTTAGACAAAAATTATTTTTTCATTGCCTAACTCTATCAAACTCATTTGCAAATCTTTCTTATGACAAATGTAAGTTCCTCTTAACGGATACTGATAATACAACCATATCCCTTATTCTTCAAATGTACCATTTAAGGCAATCACCTTTATGCATCAATTAGTGTATAGTCACTATGTATACTCACCTATCCGCTTTCACCTGCAAGTTAATTTTTGTAAAATTTTTTCAGTGACCAGTAAGCTAACCTTGGCTGAGCAGCCTCTGGTTCTCATGCTGCGGTCACTCTAATAATCATTCTATATATATAAGCCACACCTCTCTGTAACTCTTCAGTCTAACAACTAACAACTAACAACAGTCGTAGTCCTTCCCAGCATGCTATTTGCTGTCACTACATTGCTGGGAGCTTGCCTTCCATAGGCCGAAACGTTCTGTTGTTAATTATTTGTGCCACGTGGATTTGCTCATCAGTTCCCATTTGAAGATCCTACAGCGTGGCAACGAGCCTCTACAATACCAAGCTAAGTAACCATGTACGGCTTAACATGCTCTGCTGTACGTAGTTGCATTTATTACTTGCCTATCTTGAATTGAAGATCATCACTTCACAATGCATGATTCGTAGCAGTGCAAAGATACCACAGTGTGTGCTTGTGTGTGTATGTATGTGTCTATACGGCATATAGGGCATTGGTACATCAGGGTACGTATATATGGATTGAGTCCATTTTCTAGACTGTTGTTCTATACTGAATACTTACAAGGAAAGGAAGATGATGTAACACTGACCTACGTAGTACTAATTAACCATTAATGACCTAATAATGACTTAAATAAGGTCACGAACCTATGTATGACCCATACAACCCACACCCCCACACCCACCCCCCCACCCCCACCCCCCACACACAATCAATCAAACAATCCATCATGAGATTAGACAGTATTATCTTGCCCGCTACATAGAATTATAACTGTATCTTTCAGCCCAGCATCCCAGCAATGTAGTGACAGCAAATAGCATGCTGGGAAGGACTACGACTGTTGGCTAATAGCTAGCTAGCTAATATAATTTGTACAGAACCCCAACTGTCCTGAATTTGTGGCTGCCTCGTCACACACAAGGGCTTGTGAGGACACACAGCCTGGCATACAGAAGGAACACAGACAGATGGGAAGACAGATGGGTAGACAGGTATATTGTAGACAGATGGATACATCACAGGTACCAGGTAGACAGGAACATCTGATTAGGGCTCATCTCATGTGTGATGTATACGGTACTGATGAATGAGAGAATGACAAGCTTTCTCTTGTATCCGCCACCAGTGAAACACTTGTGGTTTTAACAGGTACTGTTGATAAGGGGGAGGCAGGCCATGAGCCTAACTTGAGGCATGAGGTTGTTGAAATGTCAGTTATTGGCAGTTAGCGGCTGCACTGGACAGGCCAAACTGGGTTGAAGGTATTTAATCACTGGGTACAGGTCCACCAGCCTGCTTCACCAGTTTTCATCAGGTGCACATAAATAATGATACAGGAAGTAGCCTATCAAACCATGATAGGTACAGACTGCCGATGCAATGCTGGATCAACTCAAAAGCATGTAGCTGACTTCAGTACACAACAAACTTTCTTTGACGGACCACTGTCCAGGGCATCAGGAGAGGAAGTACACAGAGGAGAGAAGTTGGAGTAAGTACATCACCAAAGATATCAAACTGTTTAAATGAAATTAGGTGGTGTGGCAGAGTCATACAGGCTGGAGCAAAGGGTGAGGTGCACAGGAGAGATGGCTGATTGGCTATGACCAAGAAGATGCATGGGAAGGTTCTGACCACAGAGAATCTGTAAACGCCTCAACTCTACTCCTATATAAGTAGGCCGTGCAAGAGCAACTTCATTCCAAACTACTTCAGAATACAAGAGATTCTCAAGAAGCACTTTCAGCACTGCTTAGATGAGTGGAACAGTTCTGCTGTCTTCACCTCCAAGAGACTAAACACTATACTGAGCGCTACCAAGGAACAACCAATCAAGACCATGAAGACAATTTCAGCTGCAGCCATCCTTGTCAGCTCAGTCCTGCTGTGGCAGTGTTCCATCTGCTATGGAGAGACGCCCTGTCAGCTGGGTCTGCGCTCAAGCACTGCAGCCACTTCATGCCGAGAGATACATGAGTGCAATCCAAATGCTGCATCAGGGTATTACTGGCTGATCACTGGAAATCCTCCAGCAACATCCTTGTCGAGGCGGTATTGCGACATGGAAAGAAGTCACTGCGGTATCAAGGGAGGCTGGATGAGAGTGGCCTATTGGAACATGGCAGATAGGCAAACAAGGTGCCCAACTTGGCTGACAGAAACAAACCCTGGAAAGCGATTGTGCACCAAATCTGTATCCAGTGGTTGCACTTCACTGCTGTACAGTACCCATATAGCATAGAATGTCCTATAGTCGCATTTGTGGCAGAGTAAAGGGATACCAATACGCCTCTACAGATGCCTTTGGGCCAGTTACAGGACCAAACAATATTGACAATGGATACATGGATGGTGTGTCCATCACCTATGGGAGGCCTCGCAAACATGTGTGGACGTATGCAGCAGGTGTGCAGGAGGACGGTAATGGTGGAGGTAATTCCTGTTCTTGCACAATGAGCCCTGGTAGGCTACCACCTTCCTTTGTCGGTAACAACTACTATTGTGAGTCTGCCAATCAAGGGCCTTGGGAGCCAAGATGGTATCTCCACGATCCCCTGTGGGATGGACACGGCTGTCCCCGTGGCAACAACTGCTGCGCTAGTGCAGGTCTACCGTGGTTCTGCAGGACACTGCCAACCGTAACAAAGGCAGACATTGAGGTGCGCCTGTGCTGCAACCAAGACCGAGGGGATGAAGACATCGGATTGGAGCTTCTAGAATTGCTCATCTACTAACCAACAATGCTGTGATAGTAAACACACACTGGTCATAACCTATTACTTCATTACTCTGAGCTGAACTGTAGTCACATTATATCACACTCTAGTATGGCACATTGCCATTTTGTTAGTAGTGCAAACACACTGATTTAGCTTGTATGGATAATTTGATTGCAAGTGAACCACTTCGATCCTTTGCATGTCACATGACCAAAGTACTGAGGTGTATATTGCACATACGTACACTGAAGCATCAATGGTAACACACACACACACACACACACACACACACACACATACATCATCTTCTCTGAAGACTTCTTCACTTCCACAGTCACTTTCCTTCTTGTGTCTGATTTCACTCCAGACTAGGTCAATTGCAATGACATGCAATCAGAACCAGCTTGGAAATCTACATACGTACGTACGTATGCTGTTAGTTGGAGTCTGAGCAGTAGTACTGTACTGTACTGTACTGTACTGTACTGAATGTTCATTGCATGTACAGCCACAGTCTCACACGTGTACAGCAGTACATGATCATCTGGCAAGGGCTTAAAAACACTGCACAGTCCTAGTCTCATATCGGACCCTGTTCGCCAGCCACTGGAGGCAGCGAATTAATGATGTCCAGCAGACAGGGTCAAGTTCCATTCATTAGGCACTCATGTGTATGTACACACATTGTGCAATGACCAGTCTCATTCGATCCTGTGTGCTTTGGCAACCACAAGAATGTGCCTGGTGCAGGTGATCACACACATACAAACAGTAGGTTCAAAGAAATTAGAGCAAGTTGGACTTCTGTACATGCACCCTCTTTGTAAAATGATTGAACCCAGTATGCAGGAGAGGTGGAGCAGATGATAGCTGTTTACATAGGGTCTCATAGGGCCCCCTACTGTCCTCATTAGTGCATGTTTGCACTCTGCTACTTAGAAAGGAATTTCCGCTAGTGCTGAAAATGGTTGAACCTTACATACATGTGTATGGTGCAGGTCATAGGGTAGCACTGAGCTCATCCACCAGGTCAGACAGGGTTGGCACCATAGTTCCAGTGCCTCAAAATCAAATTCTACTCATTTACAGGCTGTAAACTTGTTATTGAAGGCTAGGCATCTTGCTCAAAGTGGGGGGATAGTCATTTGTTGTCAGATGCAGTTGTCAAGGTGACTGACCATGTCCTTGATGTCAGCCAGGTTGCTTTCATCTCAAGCCTACAAATGGTGTTGTTCCTCCACTCGATGCACCACACATTACTTCACTCAGCATCCACCAGGCCAGCCTGAGTGTGCTCGTACATGTGTGGGTGCATGGGTGTGGGGTGTTGTATAGGTGAGTGTGGGGTGGTGAAGCATGCAAGAGTGGAAGCCATGGAGTCACATGTACAGATCAGAGGAAAGAGCTAGACAAAGCATACCCCGAACATCATGTGAAGGCAGGGCCTTCAATGCAGCTAGTCTCGTGTAGCCAAAGACCCTTCCTTCATTTCTGCTATTGCACAAAACTGATGATGTTAAAATGTAAAAAGGAGGGGAGAAGCAATCTGGGCTATATGAGACTACACTGCAGCAGAGTGGGGAACAGGTCAATGAATATATGTACCATTCTACAATTAAACCCTTCATGAAATTAATTGATTACTCTATAGCTACATGGTAGGGTAAATACCAACGTAAAAAGAAATTAGGTGCCCGGTATGCAGAGTCAGATAGGAGGGCAGAAGGGGTGGGGTGTACAGCAGAGGTACAAGATGGGTGCATGTGAAGTGCATACCTGAACATTCAGGAATCTGTAAACACCCTCACTCTACTTCTATATAAGAAAGCCACGTAAGAGCAACTTCAGTCCAAGTTACTTCAGAATACAAGAGAATCTTCAAGAAGCATCCTCCAGCAGTGCTTAGAAGAGTGGAACAGTTCTGCTGTCTTCACTGCCAAGCAACAAAACACTATTGAGCGCTACCAAAGAACAACCAGACAAAAGCCATGAAGACATTCTCAGCTGCAGCTATTCTCATCAGCTCAGTCCTTTTGTGGCAGTGTTCTGTCTGCTACGGACACACACCTTGCCAGTCTGTCTGTCAGTGGCTGGGCCTCAGCTACACCAACCCAGCCACTTCCTGCCGAGCGATATATGAGTGCAATCCAAAGGCTACATCAGGGTATTACTGGCTGATCACTGGAAGTCCTCCGGCGGTGTCCTTGTCAAGGCAGTATTGTGATATGGAAACAAGTCACTGCGGTATCCAGGGAGGCTGGATGAGAGTGGCCTATTGGAACATGGCAGATAGTCAAACAAGGTGCCCAACTCGGCTGAGATATACAAACCCTGGAAAGCGATTGTGCACCAAATCTACATCTAGTGGTTGCACTTCACTGTTGTACAGTACCCACGGAATGTCCTATAGTCGCATTTGTGGCAGAATCAAGGGATATGCATACTACTCACCAGATGCCTTTGGTGCTATTGCTACCGGACCAAAGAATATTGACAGTGCCTACACAGATGGTGTGTCCATCACATATGGGAGCTCTCGTAAGCACGTGTGGACGTATGCAGCAGGGCTGCAGGAGGAAGCTAACTACCGTGGTCTTTCCTGTCCTTGTGGGAAAGTCCCTGGTGACCTACCACCATCCTTTGTTGGTGACAACTACTATTGCGAGTCTGCCAATCAAGGACCTTGGGAGCCAAGGTGGTATCTCCATGATCCCCTGTGGGATGGGCATGGCTGTCCCCATGGCAACAACTGCTGTGCTAATGCAGGTCTGCCGTGGTTCTGCAGGACACTGCCAGCAGCATCAAAGGAAGACATTGAGGTGCGCTTGTGCTGCAACCAAGACCGACGTGACGAAGACATTGGAGTGGAGCTTCTAGAATTGCTCATCTACTAACCAGTGAAGCTGTGATACCAAACACACCTTGGTTGTAACTTTCACTATTACTTCATTACTCTGAGTTAGACTGTGGTATTACATCACATTCTAGTATGGCACACTGACATGGCATTTTGTTAGTGCAAACACATTGCTTTAGCTTGTATGCTAAATTTGATTGCAAGCAAATTTTCTTCCTCTGCATGTCACATGACCAAGGTGGACTAAATTATTGCCTGCATACACATACATACACATGCAGGCCATTTTCACCACAGCTCCATATATGGAAACCCAACTATATTGAACTTATGACTGCATTCTTTTGCACATGGGCTACATGTAACTTCATGAAACACACTCATGAAGACAGGCAGAATGTAGACAGACAGGCAGACAAGTACTGTACACAGATAAGTAGACACATCACGGTAAGGTAGACAGCCAGCCAGGAGGTCTCACTTCATGCTCCTGTTCTTCTCCTTCAACCGGCTGCTGACTGTTTCATGCAGGGTAGTCCACTCCCCCACACGATGCCGCAGCTGCAGCTCATGAGTGGCCCTGTAGTGACAGTGGTGGTACACCTAGTCCACTGTATAGACAAGCAACACACCACACACACATGCAAGCAGCATGCACACTCATGAGTCACCCCTGGTCCACCTCTCTTCAAGTAGTGTAGCTTCCCTCTCCTTTTCTGCATCACCATCTTTCTTTAGTCTCTCCAAATCGTATTGCTGGACAGCCAGAAGCAGTATGACAGGATATGATGGAAATGGAAGAGCTACATGTATATTTGCACATGCGCGCATGCACGCATGCACACACACACACACCATCTTCTCTGAAGATTTTTTTGCTTCCACACTTTCCTTCTCATGTCTGGTCTTACTGGAGACCAAATCACTGACAACCTTAAGCAGCTCAGAAATCTACATAATTATGCACATATGATGTTAGCTGGAGCAAGTGGCAATACCATTAGCGCACAATCTGAGTAGCAGTATGTACAGTACATGTACGCACAGCCACACTCTGATCAGGTTTCATGCAGCATCTGGCAAGCGGAACTGCTCAAAACATGTGTACGGTAACACTGCACGGCTCTAGTCTGATACCCGACCCTGTCCGCCAGCGACAGGAGGCGGTGAGCGAAATGACAGCTGGCGAACAGGGTCGGATATGAGGCTAGCACAGCCTACTAGCGAACAATAATGTAAGTTTAACATTTCAGGACAAAGGTGTATGCATCACTGGTGAAGATGAGACTATTCAGCTATGTATTATAGAATATGATTCCAATTGTAATGAATCACTTCACATATACATACGTACATAAACATAAAGCCAGTTACCATTCACAATAATACTTGCATCTTACACTAATGATATGCAATTAAATATGTTTTCATGCTGACAAGGGCCTTGGAATAGTACCAAGGTACGTACAAGAATGAATATGCTATGAGATGAACACACAAGTAGTGGTACTAAGCAGACACAAATACAACCAAATACGCGTCAAAACACTGTTCCACAATGACATTTGCGCAGTTACTTTCGGTACCACATCTTAATAGGATTGCTTCTTCGAATCTTCTTCTGCAACTGGAGAATGCCATAGAGAAGGGCCTCTGCAGTGGGAGGACAGCCTGGGACATAGATGTCCACAGGGACAATCCTGTCACAGCCCCGCACCACTGAGTAGGAGTAGTGGTAGTAGCCTCCTCCGTTGGCACAGCTTCCCATGGAGATGACCCATCTAGGCTCTGGCATTTGATCGTACACCTGTGAGGGAGGAGGAGGAGGAAGGGGAGGGAGGGGGAGTGGCATGACTTTCACCTTCTTCGACTGAAGTGTGTTGTAGGAAGCATGTGTGCCACACAACGAACCTTCCTGAGAGCAGGTGCCATTTTGTTGGTGAGAGTGCCTGCAACAATCATGACGTCTGCCTGGCGCTGCAATGAAAGAACATTCCCACTAAACAGCAGGCAAGCACGCAGACAGGCAGCCAAACAGACAAGGTACAAAGTGATTATCATTAAACTTTAAGCAAGTGAAATACAGCAGGTCAGCATTGATATTTCAGAGCAAGCTCCAACTATGTACCATCTCTTCTGTACAAGCACACCATCCTGCAACCACACACCCATGTACTCCCCCCCCCCCCCCACCCCCCGCAACATAAGGTCTCTGGCTCACTCACGGGGCTGGCTCTAAAGACGACTCCGAAGCGGTCCATGTCGTAGCGTGCTGCTGCAGTGTGCATCATCTCAACAGCACAGCAGGCCAGCCCAAATGTCATGGGCCACAGTGAGCCAGTCCTGGCCCAGTTGACAATGTCGTCCACTTTTGCAAGAACATATTCTCCTGCATTGTCGAGCCTGCCCCTCACAGGCACACTGGGGGCGGGACTAGAAGGGGCGGGTCCTGAGGGGTTTGAGGCTGGGGCTGGAGCACTCTTCTGCTCCATACCACTGGTGGACACATACCTCACTGCTGGTGGCCTCACACAGCTCAGGCGGGAGACTACATGTATCAGAAGAAGAGTACAAATACAAGCCTGCTCTAGTTACAACACAGGGCATTGAGAACTACATACTTGAGCAGTTAAACTGAACGGACCACCTGTACCACAACACCTTCACGTACTTGCAAATGTGCCCTACCCACTCTCAACCTACCTACCTCATGGTTTACCAGCCTTCCCCGAGGCATAGTAAAGAATAAGACCACTATCTGGCCCGAACACTTAGCAAAGTGACTTATAAGCAACCCTTCATAGGAAACACACACTATCCCCCACTCACGAGCCCACACATGTACAATAATACGCACACAGCCAAAATGGACCTCAGGGCTTCAGAGGCAAACAGCTAACGGCTATTTTACACAATTTACTCAGTTGTCATTATAATATCCAGTTGCTCTGCTCTTATTCCTCCAGAATGTAAAAGCAAACTCACTTTTCCAAAAACTCCGAAACCTTAACGCCATTTTGTCTATTTCGTCATCAAAGCAATATTAATACCATTTCTGGCTCGTAATGTCAATATAAACTGTGCTCTATGTTTGCAATTAATTATGTGGACTTCCACTATAGTGACAGGAAGTTGACGTTTCTATAGAAACTAGAGTAAAATGTCTTCCGAGCATTCCCTCAGTCCTAGTCGCCCTTCCACTCCTCTGGACTCAGAGCATTTCTCTCAACCATCGAGTCAGCCTTTCAGCCAGGATGTATCGGACAGGAGCAGTATTGCGGGACAAGGGGAATCTGAGCGCACTGGAACTACCCGGGAGAACGAGTCGGAGTGCAGAACGGCTGCAGAACAGCTAGAAGAGAGGGAGGGGGAGGAGGAGGAGGAGGAGCGGGAAGGTGGAGAGGAGGAGGATGAAGAAGAGGACTTGTTGATTGCTGCGCCTCCTGTTCAGCAGCACGTGATTGAGGGAGATGCGGGGATGGTGGAGTCGTTCAATGTAGCAATGGTATGTGTGCGTCTGTGCGTAAGTACGTATGTGTGTACGTGTTGCATACATACAGAATTATGGAAATTCATGCTAACCTCACATGGCAACTCCTGACCATGTGAATCGTGCCACCCATTCCCTAGCTGTGAGCTCAAGGCAGTGTACAACGATATGGTTACATACAATGTTTGGGTGTGGGCTGGTCTGTTCTTTTTACTTGACCTGCATACTTTAAAGTTGATAGTTATGGAGTATGACACTCATGTCTTGTGCCCTGTTGTAGCTGTTGCCTGCGGATAAGGTCAGTGCAGAGAAGGCTGCACGGCTGCAGAGGAAGTTCTTCTCCCTAATGGATGCTCTACAAAGGTATGTACATGTATGTAAGTACACTGCTCTCAGATTTTGGCCTGGTGCAGCTACTTTAGTACGTATGTACAGAATATGGTGTGCGTAGCTGCACTAGGTATTGCCTTGTGTGCAACATCTGTTGTAAGGTCCCCTCCTCACTTCAGGTGTTTGTGAGGTGCCCGCTATATCTGTGTACGCATGTGCGTATGTAGTTTAGCTGGTACCATCCATGTCTGGGTAGTGTGTGCCTCTCACTTGCAATCACACATACCCCCTCTCCTCCACCTTGGTGTGCAGGTCACAAAAGGAAGAGAGGGATCTCCTTGTGGATGCCAGAGAGCTGTCAAAGGTGGGCCTTCTTTCTCTTCAGCCCTTCCAGATACACTGCATGCGGCATTTGGTGTCCACGTATATGTCTTTGCGCCTGTCTGTTGAGTTGTCTGTCTGTCTGTCTGTCTGTCTGTCTACATTGCAGAAATTGAATGAGCAGCGTAAGGTGTTGGAGCATGCAGATGAGTTTCCAGACAATGCCAACACTGAGGCAGGGCGTCTCAGGAAGCAACTGCTACAGGTATGTGCGTATGTATGTGTAAGGTAATGGCATGGCAGCTAGTTAGTCTAGCCGCTAGCCCCTACTTTGTCTTTGCACGGGGGCGGAAGAAAAGTGTGATGACAAAGTAGGGGCTAGCGGCTAGACTAGGCAGCTAGTTGGACTGTGTGTGTGTAATACACACGTATGTGAGTGCATACGTGCAGTGGAGCCTGTCTAAAATGGCCACTGTGTTAGGCAGCCACCTCTCTAAAACAACCAGCCTCCCTGGCCACAGGTGCGTATCACTAAAAAAATGCAATCTACCTCTGTAGAGCAGCTACGTACATCTCTGTAAGGATCAGTTAGAACTGTGCCACAGGCGGTTGTCTTCCACCGTACATACGTACATACATATATGCTGTGCATTCATGCTGAGGGATACCCACTGTGTGTTTATGGACAGCGTATATTACATGTACGTACTATACATGTATGAATGTCGCTATACGTAGGTTGTATGTTGGGGGTGAGTGGATGTGTACCTCCACTCTTGTCCCTTGTACTACACATTACACGTATATACCTTGCCACCTCTTGTCCTGTGTGTGTATTGCATAGTGTCAAAATGACCTGGCTCAGAGCACAGAGCGAATAGAGCAATTGGAATATGAGATGAGATTGTAAGTGGACACAATATGAGTGTGTGTGTGTGTGTGTGTGTGTGTGTGTGTGTGTGTGTGTGTGTGTGTGTGTGTGTGTGTGTGTGTGTGTGTGTGTGTGTGTGTGTGTGTTGCAGCTCTGAGTAGTATAATGCAATATAATGCATAATATGCATACATACGTACTTCCCCTGCCTAGGTTGATGGAGGAGAAGAAAGAAGTGGAGAGTGAGATCCAGCGGCAACCCAAGCCAGAGGTAAACACTACAAGAGGTTGCTCTTTCACAACTCTGTCTAATACATGTGACATTATGGAGCAATGCTCTCCTCTGCCATCTGTTGTCTGTCCCGTGGTGGTTTTGGTAGGATGCAGAGCAGAAGATGAGAGAGCTGACTAATGAGGTGGAAGAGCTTCAATTCAGTGTCAAGAAGGTATGTGCAGTGGATGGTGTGGTCTTTGTTGGGAAAGACAGCCAGTATGTGATTACACATGGTATAGATTAGGTACAGTACTCTGATGGTGTTTGTGCTTGTACGTATGTGATGTGTGTATGTATGTGCATATGTGACGCACAGGGCTGGGAGGATGTGACGCACCTGAAGGATGAGATGGTTACCCAGCAGAAGAAGATGGACCAGCTAAAGGCAGAACTGACAGACTTGGAGCAGGCAGAGAATAGCCTGAAGGTGTGAGCAGTTGGAGTCCATGATTTCACAGCCGTTTGGTTATAGGAGGAGGGTGCTATGTGGCTGTGTGTTTCCTTCTCCCTCAATCACTTCTGTTCTGGCCTTGCAGGATGACTTGGTGAAGGTGCGCAGTGGGCCTCAAGCGCTCGCCAAGGAGATTGAAGCCATGAAGAAGGAGATGATGTGAGTGCATGCGTTCATCAGTAGCTGGTGACATGGAGTGCTGTGTGGACCCATTGCCTGTTCCAAACATGCAGGTGAATGCTGTCTACTGTATGACCTTGCTCAGTATTGCAGCTTCTTCCTTCCATTCTCTACAGTGGTATTGAGAACGCTAAATCTGAAAAGGAAAAGCAGTTGAATGAAACAGAGCAGGAGGTGTGTCTTTGTATCAGCAGGCACAATGCACTTACTGCATCACACTGCTGTGTTTTCTTATTGCCACTTGCTCCTACTATCTTTATATGTACGTATGTAGATCTCTGAGCTGGTGCAGACTGTCAATGACCTGGTCATGAGTAAAACCAGACATGAGAAGGAAAAGGTGGAAGCAAAGAAGTCTTCAGAGAAGATGGTGTGTATGGCACATGTGTGCAATAAATTTACATATTATGTGGTTATTTCCATCATATCCTGTCATACTGCTTCTGGCTGTCCAGCAATATGATTTAGAGAGGCTAAAGAAAGATGGTGATGCAGAGAAGGAGAGGGAGGCTACACTACTTGAAGAGAGGTGGGGATCAGGGGTGACTCATGAGTGTGCATGCTGCTTGCATGTGTGTGTGGTGTGTTGCTTGTCTATACAGTGGACTAGGTGTACCACCACTGCCACTACAGGGCCACTCATGAGCTGCAGCTGCGGCATCGTGTGGGGGAGTGGAAAACCCTGCACGAAACAGTCAGCAGCAGGTTGAAGGAGAAGAACAGGAGTATGAAGTGAGACCTCCTGGCTGTCATGCACTGTGTCTGCCAGTCTGTCTACCAGTCTGTCTACCCGTCTGTCTACCTATCTCTCTACGTACCTGTCTGTCTGTCTCCCCATCTATCTATAATTTGTCTGTGAGCCTGCCTGTTTTGTCCTCACAAGTGCTTCATGTAAATGTAGTCTATGTGTACAAGGAGGTAGTCATGAGTTCAGTTTAGTTGGGTTTCCATGTATGAATCTGTGTTGAAATCATACCACATGGGGTGTATGTGTATGGGTATGTAGGCGATGATGTTGATACTGCTGTGCACACTTCAGTGCAGCTTGGCCATATGACATGCGAAAGAGGTGGTTAATTCACAATCAAACTCACCATACAAGTTAAAGCAAAATGTTTGCACTAACAAATCATCGATGTGCCATACTAGAGTGTGACATAATGTGACTACAGTTAAGCTCAGAGTAATGAAGTAATAGTGAATGTTATGACCAATGTGTGTGTACTATCACAGTTTTATTGGTTAGTAGATGAGCAATTCTAGAAGCTCCAGTCCAATGTCTTCGTCACCTCGGTCTTGGTTGCAGCACAGTCGCACCTCAATGTCTTCTTTTGTTTCGGTTGGCAGTGTCCTGCAGAACCACGGCAGACCTGCATTAGCGCAGCAGTTGTTGCCACGGGGACAGCCGTGTCCATCCCACAAGGGATCATGGAGATACCACCTTGGCTCCCAAGGCCCTTGATTGGCAGACTCACAATAGTAGTTGTCACCAACAAAGTAAGGTGGTAGGTTACCAGGAACTTTCCCGCAAGGACAGGCATCACCATGGTGGTTAGCGTCCTCCTGCAGCCCTGCTGCGTAGGTCCACACGTGTTTACGAGACCTCCCATATGTGATGGATACACCATCTGTGTAGGCACTGTCAATATTCTTTGGTCCTGTATCTTGTCCAAAGGCATCTGGTGAGCAGTATGCGTATCCCTTGACTCTGCCACAAATGCGACTATAGTACATTCCGTGGGTACTGTACAGCAGTGAAGTGCACCCAGTGGATACAGATTTGATGCACAATCGCTTTCCAGGGTTTGTTTCTGTCAGCCGAGCTGGACAGTGTGTGTATCTGTCTGCCATGTTCCAAAAGGCCACTCTCATCCAGCCTCCCTTTATCCCATCGTAAGTTCTTTCCATGTCACAATACCGCCTTGACAAAGCCACTGCCGGAGGAATTCCAGTGATCAGCCAGTAATACCCTGATGCAGCTTTTGAATTGCACTCATATATCGCTCGGCAGGAGGTGGCTGGGGTGGTGAAGCTGAGGCCCGGACAGGGTGTCTCTCCATAGCAGACCGAACACTGCCACAGAAGGACTGAGCTGACGAGGATGGCTGCAGCCGAAATTGTCTTCATGGCTCTTGTCTGGTTGTTCTTTGGTAGCGCTCAGTAGTGTTTTGTATCTGGACGGTGAAGACAACTATTCCACTCTTCTAAGCAATGCTGTAGGCACTTCTTGAGATTCTTCTGAAGTAGCTTGGACTGAAGTTGCTCTCACACAGCTACTTATATAGAGGTAAAGTGTTTACAGATTCTCTGTGTATTGAGGCTGTTTACTGTAAACACTTCCTGTGCAACCCTTCTGTGCCCAACCAGCCCCTGCTATGCACCCTATCACTTACTCCAACTTATGTGACTCTGCCAGGTGCACAAGGTTAGATACTTGCCCTTACATTTGACTGAATCCTCTGTGTGCTCCCACCCTTGATGCCTTATTCCTTCAATGAAAGCACTCTTGTCTCTTGCTTACTGAAGTCAGCCACACATGTTCGAGTTGCCCCAATGTTGCACATTCACTCTGTAGTGTATATGTTTGTTGAATAAAGCAAGATTTTATACATCTTTGAGCATTGTTTCTCTTTCTCCATCCTTCTTCATCTCTTCATCTCTCCATCTCTCTCTTCTCTCTATAGGCTGGCCAAGGCAGGTGAGCTCCAGTTGCGAGTGCTGCAAGAGGCGGTGGAACAACAGACAACTGTACTTGCTGGACTACAGGAAAAGGTAGGCAGTGCTCCATATCTCACACAACTCAGCACACTTCCCTACCCTCACCAAACTACCCCAAACTCCCCACACACCACCCCCAACACACCTACGTACCACACAAACCCATCATACCACCTCGCCAACACACAGTGAGCGAGTTGTATACGTAGTTGGTGTAAGACAGTATGACGTGCACATATGCAATTATGTGTATAAATACTACATACTGTGTACCATCTTGAGGTGTTGTTGGTTTATGTGATGTGTTGTGCAGCGTGAGATGTCTGTTACCCTAGTGGGTGAGAATGGGGCACGGTTGGAGGAAGTGAGGGGTGACCTGGACCAGATCAGGCACTGGGTAGCTACACAGGTGAGTGGGTGGGTCAGCTGGTATTGTAGAATGGTATATTCATTGACT
Organism: Ianthella basta; assembly: GCA_964019415.1. NCBI lineage: Eukaryota > Metazoa > Porifera > Demospongiae > Verongiida > Ianthellidae > Ianthella > Ianthella basta. The sequence continues at coordinate 6,147,862 of OZ025884.1, read as the reverse complement.
TGTTGCCTGCCCAGCTGTAGTGCATGCCATGACATGTTGTAGTACGTATGTCTTTGTCTAGCTGCTTTCTCTGTTTCTGCTGCATGATGCCATGGCTTCCACTTCACCTTCATCGACCCACACTCAACTGTACAATTCCACATGCAACACCCACACACAGGCTGGCCTGGAGGATGCTGAGCGAAGCAAGGTGGAGCGTCAGGTGGAGGCAGAACACCGTTTGAAGGCCCAGGTGAAGTCGTGGCAGGGCAAGCTGGCTGACATCAAGAAGGAGATGGTCAGTCGCACCAAGGAGAGGGATAAGGAGGCCAAAGAACTGCAGAAGGCAGAGGTAATACTCTCTGTTAGACCTCTTGAGACTGTCTGAGTTCCTCTGCTATTGTACTTTACATCAGAACACTCTGAACTGCTTCATTCAGGCATTTACGTACGTAGCTATATCTGTTGCACTAGGTTCTGTTGTGTTCTTGTTTGCTGCCTCTCTCCTCAGTCCTCTAAGTGGCGTATGATGGACACCCTCAAGTCAAAACAGAACTTGTTAGAAGAGAATGCAAAGACCCTGAGCCACTTGGAAGCAAAGTGAGTGCTCTGCTGGTCACCTGTGCTTGTATCAGTGTCTTTATATGATCGTATGATACAGGATACACACTGTGTGTACAGTATGTGTGCAACAGACAGTTCACATTGCTGTCTCACCCTGTCGTGTTGTGTGAAGGTTGAAGGATTTCTCTTCGGCATATGAGTTGGTCAAGAGTGAGAGGAACAAGACAATTACATTGATCCAACATGCCTCTCAGGTAATCAGCAACCATGATGCTTGCTAGCTACAGTATTTTCTCTCTCAATTCTACTGTGTTCCCTGTACTACTCCTTTCCACACTGTTAACTCCCCTTTCCTTCCATACCTCCCTCCCCACTTCACTCTCCGCCCCCTCCTCCTCTCCCTCCCCTCCTCCTCTCCCTCCCCACCTCACTACCCTGCCTTTGACTTCCCTCCTCCCCCTCCATGAGCCCAGCTTGCAGCAGAGCTGCAGGAGAAGGTGCGAGTGTTAGACAATGAGATAGAGATCCTCCGTACAGCTGTGGACAACAAGGAACGTCTCCTGCAGAAGTGTGCGCTGGTACAGAGTCACAAGGTGATGGAGAGGGACACCCTTCGACAGGATTTTGGGAAGCAAGTCAACCAACAAGCAGGCCTATCTGCAGAACTGGAACAGCAGGTAGTGGCAGTGCCTTGGTAGTCGTGTACAGGGACTAGTCATCCTAGGGCACTTGAGTGGTCCCTTCTTTGGGGAGGGTATGCATGCACTTACGCATGTATGCTTTGTATCATGTTCTAGTATTGCCTTGTACTGTGTGCAGCGTGGGGCCATCTCCAGACTGCTGACAAAGATCAATGAGGCAGAGGCTATGATGCATCAGGTGTGTGTGTGTGTGTGTGTGTGTGTGTGTGTGTGTGTGTGTGTGTGTGTGTGTGTGTGTGTGTGTGTGTGTGAGTGTGTGTGTGTGTGTGTCTGTGTGTGCATGTGGTGTCCAGTACCCTACAGTACTTGTGGCATGATGCCATGTGTAGTACAACGTGTGTGTGTGTGTTCCCCTCTGTCAGTTGAGGAAGCGTTATGAGAGTGCTGTGGAGGACAGGAACAGCCATGGGCTCAGTCTGATTGAGAGGAATGAAGAACTGAGCATATTTTATGAGAAACTGAACCTTCAAGGTATGTTTGTATCTATGCTGTGTAATGTGTACAGTAGGCTAGGATGCTACAGTACGTATGCAACTTGGCAGATCTACAGGGAACGTGTGCTGTTGTGTGCATGTACGTGTACGTATGTAGTCCATTGTTTGCAGGTGTATGTCTGTCATGTTGTGCTGCAGTACTATTGTACTTGATTATTGTTCGCAACTTATGTACCTCTGTGTGTCTGCGTGTCTGTGTAGACACAATTATTCAGAAGGCAAATTTGGAACTGAATTGTCGAGAAGACGACATGCACTTTTTGAAAATGGAGGTATGTTTTGAGGCACATGACAAGCTTCATTACCAGACAGTGGGTTTGGACAAGACTCCCTCTCTACGTGTGTATGTATTTGTGTACATGTGTGTTTTGTGTGTGTTGCAGATTGCTGAGCTGAAGCGTGCCATAGCTGTTGGGAGGAAGAAAGTGAAGGAGAGGAGGGCAGTTGAAGAGCAACTCGTTCAGAAGCAGATTGAGGTACATACGTATTTGACAACATGGAGGAGGGGGGAGAGGAGTATGTGTTACTTTGCTTGCAGCACAATAAGCCAAAAATCATTTGTTTATTACATTCAAGCATCAACTCACTCAATGCCAAGGACAATATACGTATTATGAATACTGCTGTCTTCCACTCACAAGCTGCCATCCCTTTGTTTACTATGTACGTACGTACATTGAGCAGAGAAACAAATTCAAGCCAATAGACCAAACTGCTGTTCAAACGTACATGTACACACCTGTATCCATTCCTCTCTCTTCCCCCTCTTCTCCAATCTCCCCTCCATGTCACCCTCACAAGTACCCTCTGTTTCCACCTCTCTCATTCATCTTCTTTCTGTTTCCCCAAATCGATCCTGCATGTTACCCACCTTCTCTCCTCCATCTTGTATCCTCTCCAGTTGTTGGAGGTTCATGAGGTCTTGGGTGCTCTGGAGAAGAAGGTGGAGACTCCGCACAACTCCAGAATTCGACCCTTAAGTGGAGCTGACATGAGCCACACACAATTCCAGCTGAAGATTGAAGACGTGAGTATAACAGTGCAGTGCAAGTTGTACAGTGCATATTGTACAGTATGTACATGTACCTACTGTATGAATGCATTCTGTGTTGAATGTATATCGTGTGTATGCAAGCTTTGCGTGTGTCTTCTACTTAGGCTAGTGCCTTATGTTGTGTCTGTCTTATGTGTATTCTGCTGTATACATAGTACCAAGTGTGTCAGTGTGTATGATCAGTCAGTGAGTTGTGTGTGAAGTGTGTACATATGTATGTGTTGTCAGACTGTTTCATAGTGTAGACTTGTGTGCATGTGTGCTTATGTCATATTGCTGCACTGCTGTTGTATGTGTACGTGTAGTTGGAGGGCCGAGTGGCTGATGTGGAGGAGCGGCTGCTGGAGAAGGAGCTGCTTCATGACCAGGTCAGGCAGATCACTGACAGGCTGGAGGGCAAGGCCAGGACCCTCAAGCCTTCCAGTTTGAGTGTGGCTGAGAAGGTGAGCTGGGGTGACACCATAAATATTCGAGAATTACGTAAATTTCCTTAAAAATTACAAGGAACTCTCAAGAATGGCCAAGTATGCGTAGGAGCAAATGATAGCTACATACGTATGTATTCAATGCTATGATTCACCTCATGTCTGGAGATTCTTCTATTCTGAGGATATGAGAATATGTTTAATGCAGCATGAGTGTACATCACCACTCCCACTTTGATCAAGATGACTAGCCTTGAACAACATGTTTATAGCATGGGGACTAACAGAATTTGATTTTGAAGTACTGGAACTATGGTGCCAACCCTGTCTGACCTGGTGGATGAGCTCAGTGCTACCCTATGACCTGCACCATACACATGTATGTAAAGTTCAACCATTTTCATCACTTGCAGAAATTCACATTTGCATAATTATTAGAGTGCAAACATTAGAGGGGGAACAAGTATTTCGAGTTAAAAACTCGTGGGGCACCGGGGTGCCCCTGAACTCGAACTACTTGCTAGCAACTTCCCCATGTATGTTCAGTAAATCAGATAGCTGTGGATACAGCATTGTTGTTGGCCTGAAAGATACATCAAGATACACTAGACCGTTGGGTTTGCAAGAGTTTCAAGTCTCCAGAGCCGCCAGTCATCCAGTGAAAGCACCCCTACCAAACTGTCAAATGTTTGCTAACTGCTTTTTCATCTATATGACATACTAAATGTATGTAATTGTTACTTTGTGCCAGGAGGAGGAGTGTGCTGGCTGAAAGGCTACCCTATGGTGACCCTATGAGTGAATCATGGCTAGCTACTGTATATGTATGCCATGATTCGCTGGTCAACGGGTCATTAGACTTCTGTTGTATTTGGGGCTGTAGCTCGCAGGAGAACAGTTAGGTAAGCTTCCTACTACAATACTAATACTTAAATATGCTCTAGAAACACTTTGCGTTCTTTGGATACACGGCGAAATATAAAGAAAGATTATTTTGAGCCTAGCAAACAGTAAGCGTCGAGCGCGCGGCCATGTTACAATGTCCGTCAGTGATAATTGGAGCTGTATCTCGCAGAAGAGGCACTCCTTAGGCTTTTTATTAGTATCACTCTATTAGCACATGTTCATGACCACATTTCGTTCGATTCAAGGACGGCGAAACGCCAATACAGACGATTAAAAGCTTTGTAAAGAATGACATGAACGCCGCCATTTGCAATGACAGAAATATACATACATACATACATACGAACATGAAGCCATACGAATACCTAAACATGAAACAATGCGCCTCAAAAACAAGGGCCCTGTGTATAGGAACACTATGTAACAGCCATCACAACCTGTTCTGCACATGCACGTTGGGGTCAACCATTAGACCTAAACATAAATAAAAGAGGCTGATATGGAACAAGTATTTCGAGTTAAAAAAACTCGTGGGGCGCCGGGGCGCCCCTGAACTCGAACTACTTGCTAACAACTTCCCTGTGTATGTTTGATAGTTTAGATTGTTGGGTATGCAGCATTGCTGTTGGTGTGAAAGATACATCATGAAGCCATAGACTGGGGTTGCAAGAGTTTCCAAGTCTCCAGACCAGGAAGTCATCCAGTGAAAGCACCCCTACCAAACTGTCAAAATGCTTTGCTGATGCTTTTTGATCTACATAACATTCTGAATGTGGATGTACATGTTACTTTGTGCCTGGTGGAGGAGTGTGGTGGCTAAAACCGCTACCCTAAGTGGTAATGCCATGATTCGATTTGTCTCTCTTTGGCCAATGGGTCATTCGACCTCTGTTATATTTGGGGCTGTACCTCACAGGAGAATAGTTAGATAAGCTTTCTACTACAATACTATTACTTGAACATGTTCTAGAAAGACTTTGTGTTCCTTGGGTACACGGCGAAATACGAAGAAAGATGATTATGAGCCTAGCAAATAGAGAGTGTCGAGTACGGCCATTTTACAATGTCCGTCAGTGATAATTGGAGCTGTATCTCGCAGAAGAGTCCTTCGTTAGGCTTTTTACGAGTATCACTCTATCAACACATCTTCTTGAACACATTTTGTTCGATTGAGATATGGCGAAACGCCATTGGAGATGATTTTAAGCTTTGTAAAGATTGACGTGAGTGCCGCCATTTGCAAAATGACAGAAATATATCAATCTAATAACAATCTAAACTATCGAACATGAAGCCATACGAATACCTAAATCTGAAAACAATAGCGCCCCAAAAATTTCAAAGGACTCTCAGGAATGGCCAACATAGTGTATAGAATATGTGATAGCAACTCAAGGTTTAACTCACCTCATTTCTGTGGAGATCTTTTGGTGTTCCAGGACTGGTTTAGTACAGCATGAGTGCATGTCATCTTATTATAATAAACGTAACACACATTTTCGTTGTTCAGGATAATCTCCTTCTATTCTGGACGAAACGTCACGAAACTTGGTAGGATTACAAAGAGGTGTGCTGTGGGTAACCTTGCCGAGCCTAATTTTGGTTTAAGGTCGTTCCGTCCGAGTTCTTGTCACTTTTACGGTCGCCGCCATATCTAAGAGATAAGGAAAAGATTGCGTTTTGTTGTGCACAAACTCCTCCTTCAATTTTTCACCAATCTTCACCAAACTTGGAAGAGTACATCACGGCAATATGGGGGTGACCTAAGGTGGTTAGTGCCTTTGACGCTGAACTCCTTTAAACGAAATGGATTAACAAAAGTAAATTTAGTACGTACGGAGTTTTACGCAACGAGTCTATGGAATGCTCCCAATTAAATGGACGGTTCTGATTGGTTAAATGCTCAAATTTCAACGTTATCCTGTGCTCACCCGAAGGGCGGGCATTCAGCTAGTAGTTGCAATGACAGAATGGGGTTATTTGTCCAAAACTGTAATACTCAGTGCAGCCCAAACTGGGATAGCTACATATGTACATTTCAAGGTTGCTATACGTACATAAGGTGACACACAGTGGTCACTCCCATCTTGAACAAGATGACCAGCCTGCAATAACATGTTTACAGTGTGTCACTGGCAGAATTTGGCTTTCAGGCATTGAAACTGTGTGGTAGACCCTGTCTGACCTGGTGGATGAGCTCAGTGCTACCCTGTGACCTGCACCATACACATGTATGTAAGGTTCAACCATTTTCAGCACTGGCAGAAATTGGAGCGCAAACACTAGTGGAGGAAAACAGTAGTCCTGTATAATTTTATACATATGTAGGTACCCTGTGTACTAAAACACCATCACCACTTGCTCTGCATATGGATGTTGGGGTCAACCATAGAGGTTACAGTACAGGCACTCACACTCTCAATTGTTATTGAAAACAACTTTGTAGGGGCATAGGAGGGGAGATTCCAAGAGTTACAAGAAACCCCCTTTCAGAAATAATGGCAACAAATTGTCAATGTACGTACATATTGCAAGCACTGCAGTGTTGTGGTAGAGGAGGAGGTACTGGTACTTGTGGTCTTCTCTATTGTTGCTGCACTACACGTATAGAGGATACTCTCAGCTCACTTTATGTTGTTTCCCTGTATGATTTTAGCTTCCCAATGTGCGCCTTGCATGAGGTAGCCATTTTTGTGTTACGACGTCTTGATGTTATGCTTGGAAGCCTAATCTAGAGCGTCATAATATGAAATTTGGAGGCTCCTCTTTTAATCTTCTGTCTGTGTCACTACCAACTTGCCTACGTATGTACGAAATACTCTTCAGAATGTTTCATGGCAAACCTTGTGCAGATCATTCTATAGGTACCTGATGAATGTTTTGCAGTGCTCTGTGATGTTCTGAGCTAATCTGCTACAGTTTCACAGACGGCTCACCGATGACTGCAATCTGCCCTGTGGAGCTTGCAGAGAACCTATATTATACCAGCACATCAGTAGTTAGACAGTGTGTGCTGTGTGTAAACAAATGTCATGAGCTGCTCTGCATTTACGATAGGGGTTACTGTCAACAACCCTCTGTCCAAGAAACACTCCCATGTTGTGTGAGCCAAACAAGTTGCAAGTGTTCAATGGCATTTGTATGGCAGATGTAGCCCGTGACAGGTGAAACCTGGCATCAAATTGTAGATCAAGGAGTGACTTTGCTGTTGTGTTTGATTGTCCAATAGGACATTTAACTACATGCACATTGACGTGCATACATGAATAATTGAGTATGTCTGATGCTCACAATCACCTCATGTGATGCACCAAGTGATGTACAGTAGTTAGTGAAGCTTATACATGAGTCTAGCTTGCTAGACCATCCTCTCATGTGGAGACATGGACTACGTACTAGTCAACAACGTGTTTACAGGGTACAGACTTAGGGCAGAAATTGATTTTCTTGAGACTATTCTGTTAGGAACTACGATGCCATCATCTTCTGACCATGCAGATAGTGCAAAGGGGACACCACCAGAATTGCTCTGCATATTCATGTGTAGGGTTCACCCATTGGCTGTCTATACCAACTGTTATTGCAGTGGTTGTATATGGTTTGTTTAGAGAAGGACAACCTTGTCTTTTTAGGGATGATGTGTTAGAAGCCACTAGGACACCACAGTAACATTGAAGCACTGAGTGTGTACTGTGTGTATGTACATATCCACAACTCAAAGGAGCCTAATTATGAAGAAACCCAAGTGCAATCTCTATCTGTGCAACTTTTCCCTAACTGCAGTGCTGTACTCAATCCAGAAGGTGTTCATCTGTGCCCAAAATTGGTTTCCTTTGCTTTTCTGCCAGCATTTGTAATACATGAACATGGGGTAGCCATGTTTACCCGACACATTCCTAATAATTGGCACAACTGTGATGTAGGACAAGATTTTGGTTGAGAGTTTTAATACTGCACATTGACTGTGGGTGGATGACTCCTTGACCCTCTTCAGTGTGTATACCATGTATTGGCTTGCCTTTTGGTTAGTGTGTGTGACTTGGTTCCCTCTGCTGGTGCTGCTGTCTATGTATGTAGGTTTCAACATACAAGAGCAAGATTGATGAAACTACACGCAAGATGATGGCACTGGTGTCTGAACTATCCATGCAACAGGTAGTGTGTGTGCGTGCTTGCCTGTGTGCGTGCGTTTGACTAGGATTTGATTGCATAGTTCATTAGCTACTATACTCTACCAACAAATGTTACCTCGCCATCTTCCCTCCCCTTCCCTTCCCTCTCCTCCCTTGGTTTGTCACAGGCCACTGCTCGCCAGTTGCAGCAGTCTGTGTCTGAGTATGAAGCACAGCTGGAGGGGGCCTACACCAGGATGCAGGCTGGAGATGCACCAACTGATGATATTGACCAGGAGTGGAAGAGAATGGTTCGGCTGCAGGAGACGAGGCAAAAGGAGGACATGTTCAGGAAACAGGTCAGTGATCCAGTGCACAATGTGTGTAGAGGCTCAATGCTGAATGAAGTAGTGCTGGAGTACTTTACAGAGTGTCAGCTTCTCACAGATGTATTTACGTAGGGGTAATCCTTACTGCTGAATGTACAGCCAATTTATGTCCTGTGCTTGTTTCTCATGCTGTGCTCCACAGTCTGGAACATTGGGCCATGGTACATTTTGTATCTGTGGAGTTATTGTGTAACATGCACTCCATAACTGCTATGCAGTGCCTTAAGTTCCCTATTCTGGCCTTTTCGTCCACTCATCCCACCACTCCTGTCTCCACCTTGCAGACTGCTGTACTAGAGGACCAGTTCACTCTCCCTGATGGGACTGTCACCTTGGCAGAGCCCCGCCCCAATGCCTACATCCCTCAGTCTGACACAGAGCTCCCTCTACCAAAGCCCTACGGCTCACAAGCACCATTCAAGCCCTCACAACCAGGGGCCACCATGAGACACATTAGGAAACCAGTCCCAAAACCGATTGACATTTGATTTCAGTACACACTTGGTGTTGTTATTAATACTGTGTAGGTCACACACCATGAGGATACAGAAGAAGTGGTCACTCAGAAATCATTTTGTCTCATATTTGTTTATTGTGTATGGCCTACGTATTACACCCAGTACACCTTGACCTTAAGCTTGGTTGAAATACGTATGTAGCTAATCCACACATACAGTCCATGTATGTACAGTAACTCAACTCTCCATGTTGTACTACAGTACAGTTACTGTCTTATGCAAGTCATTTCCATGCATGCACTAATATGATTGTGGGTTTTCATCAGGTGTGCATATTATGCATATACTGGGTTGTGGACACTAGCTAGTACTGAATGCCGTGCCTACTTTTACAATCTTGTTCAGTCTTACAGCTTTTTCCCTCCATTCTCTACAGTGTGGTATTGTGAGCACTGAATCTGAAAATGAGAATCAGTTGAAAGAAACAGAGCAGCTGTGTCTTTGTGAAGTGTGTCTTTGGATCAGCAGACACAATGTCCTTGCACCACCACACTGTTGCTGTAACTGCTTATTGCTGCTTGCTCCTACTAACATCATATGTATGTAGATCTCTGCATGAGCTGGTGCAGATGGCAATGTAAAACCAGACATGAGAAGGAAAGTGTGGAAGCAAAGAAGTCTTCAGAGAAGATGGTGTGTATGTCTGTGTGAGTCTCTGCATGTGTGTACTAATGTACACAGCTAGCTCTTCTCTCTCTGTACAATTGCATGTGGTTACTTTCACCACACTGCAATGCTGCTTCTGGCTGTCCAGCAATACGATATGGAGAGACTAAAGAAAGATGGTGATGCAGAGAAGGAGAGGGAGGCTACACTACGTGAAGAGAGGTGGGGATCAGAGGTGACTCATGAGTGTGCATGCTGCTTGCATGTGTGTGGTGTGTTGCTTGTCTATACAGTGGACTAGGTGTACCACCACTGTCACTACAGGGCCACTCATGAGCTGCAGCTGCGGCATCGTGTGGGGGAGTGGAAGTCCCTGCATGAAACAGTCAGCAGCCGGTTGAAGGAGACGAACAGGAGCATGAAGTTAGACCTCCTGGCTGTCATATACTATACATACCTGTCTGTCTACAATACCTGTCTGCCCATCTGTCAATATTCAACTTATCTGTCCTCACAAGTGTTTCATGCAAATCTAGCCCATGTGTGCAAGGAGCTCGAGGCAGTTATGAGTTCAAAACAGATGGGTTTCCTTATCCAATTCAGTATGTTTGTTTGTTTGTTTGCGATTCGGGCAAAACTGCTTCACAGAACGCCACCAAACTCTCGGGGATTATAAAGTGGGGCTCCAGAAGTGTCCTCCATGGGTTGAAAGCACCCGTTTTGCAGTTCTTGAAGAGGTATCCTTCAATTTCCGGTTTTCCTTAGCAGCTGACGACAATTTTAATAATTATCGCTCCCTTGATTTCTGGGTATCAGGCGGTTTGATTCGCTGTCGTCCAACGATCGAATTTAAACTCGGCCGTCATTATAGCAGCTACCCTCCATTGCTAACAGCATAGATTCTTCGAATCAGCCTGGGCCTGACTCGCTGTTGTGCCGTATCAGACCTGCTAGTTATTTATAATAATGTATGTACATATGTGTGTATGTGTACATCAGTGTATGCATACTGTACCTTGGTCATGTGACATGCAGCAGGTGGTGGTTCACTTGCAATTATCTCAGCATACATACACTCAAACAGTGTGTTTGCACTAGCAAAATGCCATGTCAATGTGCCATACTAGAGTGAGACACAATGTGACTACAGCTTAATGGAGTGATAGTGAAGGTTATGACCAATGTGTTTTTGTTATCACAGCTGCATTGTTTACTGGATGAGCAATTCTAGAAGCTCCAATCCGATGTCTTCGTCACCTCGGTCTTGGTTGCAGCACAGGCGCACCTCAATGTCTTCCTTTGATGCTGCTGGCAGTGTCCTGCAGAACCATGGCAGACCTGCATTAGCGCAGCAGTTGTTGCCACGGGGACAGCCATGTCCATCCCACAAGGGATCATGGAGATACCATCTTCTCTCCCAAGGCCCTTGATTGGCGGACTCACAATAGTAGTTGTCACCAACAAAAGATGGCGGTAGGTTACCAGGGACTATCCCGCAAGGACAGGAATCACCATGGAAGTTAGCGTCCTCCTGCAGCCCTGCTGCGTAGGTCCACACGTGTTTACGAGGGCTCCCATATGTGATGGACACACCGTCTGTGTAGGCACTGTCAATATTCTTTGGTCCTGTATGGTAGCCAAAAGCATCTGGTGAGTTGTATGCATATCCCTTGACTCTGCCACAAATGCGACTATAGGACTTTCCGTGGGTACTGTACAGCAGTGAAGTGCAATCACTGGATACAGATTTGATGCACAATCGCTTTCCAGGGTTTGTTTCTGTCAGCTGAATTGGGCACGTTGTTTGACTATCTGCCATGTTCCAATAGGCCACTCTCATCCAGCCTCCCTTGATACCACCGTGACTTGTTTCCATGTCACAATACTGCCTTGACACAGCCACTGCCGGAGGAATTCCAGTGATCAGCCAGTAATACCCTGATTCAGCATTTGGATTGCACTCATGTATCGCTCTGCAGGAGGTGGCTGGGGTGGTGAAGCTGAGGCCCGGACAAGGTGTCTCTCCGTAGCAGATGGAACACTGCCACAGAAGGACTGAGCTGACGAGGATGGCTGCAGCTGAAATTGTCTTCATGGCTCTTGTCTGGCTGTTCTTTGGTAGCGTTCAATAGTGTTTTGTTTCTTGGTGCTGAAGACAGCCGAACTGTTTCACTCTTCTAAGTAGTGTTGGAAGGCGATTCTTGAGATTCTCTTGTAAGTAACTAGACCGAAGTTGCTCTGATTCAGCTTTCTTATATAAGGGTGCAGTGGAGGTGTTTACATATTCTTGTTTATTTAGTCACTTCCTTTGTACCCTACCTGTACCCATCCAGGCACCTTATCACTTAACCTCTGCCTGTCTGACTCTGCCAGGTGCACAAGATTTTGATACTTGCCCTTACATTTGACTGATTCCTCTGTGTTCCCCACTCCTGATACCTTATTCCTTCAATGAAGGCTGTACTCTGTTGCTTATTGAAGACAACCACCCACATATACATCTACTAGTATACATCTATATATATAACATGGTGAAGCGAGTCTGGCTGCTTTAATATGCCAAGCACTGCTATATAGCAATATAAATTTGCCAGATTTAAAGTATTATTCTATGTGCATTTGTATTACAAGTTTCCAGGCTCCTTGTAAAAGGATGTAGGCTCCCCTGACTTCTGGTTATTGGGCAGTTTGATTCACTGCTGTCCAGCTATTGAATTTAAACTCGGTTGTTGTTATAGCAGCTACCCTTCGTTACTAACAGTGCAGATACTTTGAATCAGCCTGGGGCCGACTCGCTGTCGTGCGACTCGCCGTAGCAGAAGCCTGCCGAAAGCGGGCGCCCTGCTAGTTCTGTATACGTTTGTTGCATTTGACCGTTGTCCTTCATTCTCCACCCTTCTTCTTCTTCTCTGTCTCTCTCCTCTGTCCAGGCTAGCCAAGGCGGGTGAGCTCCCTACAGGAAAAGGTAGACAGTGCATCATATCTTGCACAATCCAGTACACTTCCCTACCCACACCAAACTGCCTCAAACTCCCCACATACAACTCCCACCACACCTCCCACCACATGAACCATAGATACTCGTCGAGTGTCTTCGTATGAACACATCACACCACCTACGTACGTACGTATGTAACCTACCTACACACCAACACACAGTGGACCAGTTGCGTAGTTGGTGTAAGACAGAATAATGTGCGTATATGATTATATGTAGTATAGTACATATATACTGTGTATCACCTCAAGGTGTTGTTGGTTCATGTGATGTGTTGTGCAGCGTGAGATGTCTGTTACCCTGGTGGGTGAGAATGGGGCACAGCTGGAGGAAGTGAGGGGTGACCTGGACCAGATCAGGCACTGGTACATACGTATTTGACAACAAGGGGAAGGGGAGGCTATGATACATGTTACTCTGCTTGCAGCACAATAAACCAAAAGTCATTTGTTTATTACACTCAAACATAAACTCACTCAATGCCAAGGACAATACATGTATTATGAATACTGCTGTCTTCCACTCATAGGCTGCTATCCCTTTGTTTACTATGTACGTACATTGAGCAGAGGAACACGTCCAAGCCAACAGACCAAACTGCTGTTCAAACGTACATATACTGTACATATCTGTATCCATTTCTCTCTCTGTTCTCTCCATGTCACCCTTACCAGTATCCTCTGTTTTCACCCCATCTCGTTCATCTTCTCCCTGTTTCTCCAAAGAATGCCTTTCCTTATCACATCTGTTACCCACCTTCTCTCCTCCATCTCAGAGGTTCATGAGGTCTTGGGTGATCTGGAGAAGAAGGTGGAGACTCCGTGCAACTCCAGAATTCGAGAATTTAAGTGGAGCTGACATGAGCCACACACAATTTCAGCTGAAGATTGAAGACGTGAGTATAACAGTGCAGTGCAAGTGTATGCATAGTAGGCATTGTGTGATGGATGTATATTGTGTGTATGCTTTGTGTGTGTCTTCTCATTGTGCCCAGTGCCTTATGTTGTGTCTATCTTATGACTTTGTGTATTCTGCTATATAGTACGTACCAATGTGTCAGTGTGTATTGTCAGTCAGTGAATTATGTGAAGTGCGATGTATGTTTGTCAGAGTGTCATGGACTTACAGTACATGTGTGCTTATGTCATCCTATTTGCACTGCTGCTGTGTGTACGTAGTTGGAGGGCCGTGTGGTTGATGTGGAGGAGTGGCTGCTGGAGAAGGAGCTGCTTCATGACCAGGTCAGGCAGATCACGGACAGGCTGGAGGGCAAGGCCAGGACCCTCAAGCCTTCCAGTTTGAGTGTGGCTGAGAAGGTGAGGTAGGGGTAACACCATAAACAATACTGCATTAGACTTTCCTTAAATATTACAAGGGACTTTCAAGACTGGCCAACAGTGTATAGAAATAAGTGATAGCAACTGAAGGTTTGACTCACCTCATTTCTGTAGAGATCTTTTGGTATTCCAGGACTGGTTTAGTACAGCATGAGCGCATGTCATAGCTGCAATGACAGAATGGGATTATTTTTCCCAAAACTGTAATACTTGGTACAGCTCAACTGGCAGAGCTGTGTGCGTATGTGCATCTCAAGGTTGCTACGTATATATAGGATGACTACACAGTGACCACTCCCACTTCGAACAAAATGACTTGCCTTCAATAACATGTTTTCAGCACCTAGTGTAGCAGAATGTGATATTCAGGTACTGGAACTATGGTACCAACCCTGTCTGACCTGGAGGATGAGCTCAGTGCTACCCTGTGACCTGCACCATACACATGTATGTAAGGTTCAACCATTTTCAGCACTGGCAGTAAAAGGTTTTGCAGATTAGTGTACAAACACTAGTGGAGGAAACAGGGTCCAATACAGTAGGAAACCCTATGTAAACAACCATCACCACATCCTTTGCATATGCATGTTGGGGTCAACCATGGTTTGGAAGAGGTTTCTGTGAGCAACACTCTGTCCAGCAAACGCCCCCATGTTGTGTGAATCCAGCAAGTTGCAAGTGTATAATGGCACATGTATGCCCGATGAAGCCTGCGCGCGATGGGCAAAACAGTGCAATGAATTGTTAATCAAGGAGTTACATACTTTGCCAGTGTGCTTTCATTAAGAATATCACTCAACTATGAACTCCGCCATGCCTAAGACTTTTCATGACAAGTTGCAAATATCTGTATGCACACGGTAACCTCATGTGATGTACTGAGTGACAATATATTAATGAACCTGTGTGTAAGTCTAACTTGCTAGACCACCCTCTCATGAACATCCTCAGCAATATCTGGGATAGAGTATGAGCTACTAGTCAACATCCTGTTTACAAGGTGCTGACTGGATGAAGGCCTGAATTTGATTTTCTGGGGACTGTATAGTCAGCATAAGTCACAGTACTGTGTTCCCATGATTAGGAACTATGATGTAAGTGCCTTCTCACCATCACAGATGGTTCAGTGGGGACTCCACCAGACCTGTTCTGCATATTCGTGTATAAGGTTCATGCCTGCATGTACAAACTGTTATAGCAGTGGTTTTGTGTGGCTTGCTTTGGCCATAGACAACCTTGTCTTTAGTGATGTTGTCTTAGAAGCCACCAGGATGTCACAGTAGCAGTCCAGCACTGAGTGTGTACTGTGTGTATGTACATGCCCATAACTCAGAAGAGCTTAGCTATAAAGGAACCCAAGAGCATTTGCATGAGCAGACGAAGACAAACTTCTCTCTAACTGCAGTGCTGTACTCGATTCAGAAGGTGTTCATTTGCGCCCAAATGCCCAAAATTGGTTTCATTTACTTTTCAGCCAGCACTGCCACAGTACGCTATGTAATACATTATAACATAGGGTAGCCATTTTTGTTCAACACATTCCTAAATAAATGGCACAACTGTGATGTAGGACAAGATTTTGGTTTAGAATTTTAATGTTTAACATTGACTGGGGGTGGATGACTCCTTGACCTGCTTCGGTGTGTATACTCGGCTTGATTTTGATTGGTGTGTGTGCCTCAGCTCTTTCTGCTGGTGCTGCTGTCTATGTTACCACTTCTGTTACCCACCTTCCCTCCTCCAACTTGTCTCCTTACCAGTTGTTGGAGGTTCCTGAGGTCTTGGGTGCTCTAGAGAAGAAGGTGGAGACTCCGCACATCTCCAGAATTTGATCCTTAGGTGAATACATACTGCATATGCTAGTACCAAGTGTGTCAGTGTTGTTGGTCAGTGAGTGGTACAAAATTATGTGTGTTTGTCTGAGTGTTGGCATAGACTCACATGTTTAATTTGCTTATGTCCTCTTATTGTCCTGCTGCTGTGTGTACGTGTAGTTGGAGGGCCGAGTGGCTGATGTGGAGGAGTGGCTGCTGGAGAAGGAGCTGCTTCATGACCAGGTCAGGCAGATCACTGACAGGCTGGAGGGCAAGGCCAGGACCCTCAAGCCTTCCAGTTTGAGTGTGGCTGAGAAGGTGAGCTGGGGTAACACCATAAACAATACTACATTAGACTTACCTTAAATATTACAAGGGACTTTCAAGACTGGCCAACAGTGTATAGAAATATAGTGATAGCAACTGAAGGTTTGACTCACCTCATTTCTGTAGAGATCTTTTGGTATTCCAGGACTGGTTTAGTACAGTACGAGTGCACGTCATAGTTGCAATGGCAGAATGGGATTATTTTTCCCAAAACTGTAATACTTGGTACAGCCCAACTGGCAGAGCTGTGTGCGTATGTGCATCTCAAGGTTGCTACGTGTATATATAGGATGACTACACAGTGACCACTCCCACTTTGAACAAGATGACTTGCCTTCAATAACATGTTTTCAATACCTAGTGTAGCAGAATGTGATATTCAGGGACTGGAACTATGGTACCAACCCTGTCTGACCTGGTGGATGAGCTCAGTGCTACCCTGTGACCTGCACCATACACATGTATGTAAGGTTCAACCATTTTAAGCACTGGCAGTAAAAGGTTTTGTAGATTAGTGTACAAACACTAGTGGAGGAAACAGGGTCCAATACAGTAGGAAACCCTATGTAAACAACCATCACCACATCCTTTGCATATGCATGTTGGGGTCAACCATGGTTTGGAAGAGGTTTCTGTAAGCAACACTCTGTCCAGCAAACGCCCCCATGTTGTGTGAATCCAGCAAGTTGCAAGTGTTGAATGGCACATGTATGCCCGATGAAGCCCGCGCGCGATGGGCAAATAGTGCAATGAATTGTTAATCAAGGAGTTACATACTTTGCCAGTGTGCTTTCATTAAGAATATCACTCAACTATGAACTCCGCCATGCCTAAGACTTTTCATGACAAGTTGCAAATATCTGTATCCACATGGTACACCTCATGTGATGTACCGAGTGACAATATATTAATGAACCTGTGTGTAAGTCTAACTTGCTAGACCACCCTCTCATGAACATCCTCAGCAATATCTGGGATAGAGTATGAGCTACTAGTCAACATCCTGTTTACAAGGTGCTGACTGGATGAAGGCCTGAATTTGATTTTCTGGGGACTGTATAGTCAGCATAAGTCACAGTACTGTGTTCCCATGATTAGGAACTATGATGTAAGTGCCTTCTCACCATCGCAGATGGTTCAGTGGGGACACCACCAGACCTGTTCTGCATATTCATGTATAGGGTTCATGCCTGCATGTACAAACTGTTATAGCAGTGGTTTTGTGTGGCTTGTTTGGCCACGAACAACCTTGTCTTTAGTAATGTTGTTTTAGAAGCCACCAGGACATCACAGTAGCAGTCCAGCACTGAGTGTGTTCTGTGGGTATTTACGTGCCTATATATAATTCAGAAGAGCTTAGCTATAAGGAAACTCAAGTGCATGTGCACAGACACAAACTTCTTCCTAACTGCAGTATACTGTACCTGACCAAGAAAGTGTTCATCCACGCCCAAATTTGTTTTCCATTGCTTTTCAGCCAGCATTACCACAGCACACTAAGTAATACATTAACATGGGGTAGCAAACTTTACCTGAGACATTCCTAAATAAATGGCGGCCGGATGACGTATGGGCTTGCCTTTTGGTTGGAGTGTGTGACTTGGTTCCCTCTGCTGGTGCTGCTGCTAAGATGGAACCGATTCAGCAGTCCCTGCCACAACAGCACTGAGGATCAACCGTTGTCCACTCAAGAAGGAGCAGTAGCGCTAGACCAAGAGACTTCTGGCTAGCCTGATAACAATGCACACACATCACTCCATATTCCTATTCACACACTACCCTATATACAACTTACATACATGCATACACACAACCCCCATATGCATGCATACCCATATGCATACACACCCATAAGCATACACACAACTTCCCTATGCATACACACAATTCGCATACTTATGCATACACCCAACCACCATATGCATACACACCCATATGCATACACACCCATATACATACACACCCATATGCATACACTTCATACCATATGCACACACATCACTTCTGAACCTACAGAGTCATCAACAGTTATACGTTGTGCCATGTGTCCTGCAGCATGTTGGCAATTACTGTTACTCAACGACTCCATTTTCCTTATTTTTGTACATTGGTCTTAATAAGGAGAATGTTTGCCCCATGTGTGTGTGTGTGTGTGTGTGTGTGTGTGTGTGTGTGTGTGTGTGTGTGTGTGTGTGTGTGTGTGTGTGTGTGTGTGTGTGTGTGTGTGTGTGTGTGTGTGTGTGTGTGTGTGTGTGTGTGTGTGTGTGTGTGTGTGTGTGTGTGTGTGTGTGTGTGTGTGTGTGTGTGTGTGTGTGTGTGTGTGTGTGTGTGTGTGTGTGTGTGTGTGTGTGTGTGTGTGTGTGTGTGTGTGTGTGTGTGTGTGTGTGTGTGTGTGTGTGTGTGTGTGTGTGTGTGTGTGTGTGTGTGTGTGTGTGTGTGTGTGTGTGTGTGTGTGTGTGTGTGTGTGTGTGTGTGTGTGTGTACATAGTTTGTGTACGTATGTGTATGCAAGTATGTGTGCATGCATGCATGTGACTGGAATAATTTTAAAACACTCTACCTTCAACAAGGCACTGTACCACAGTCTTCCCTCCCTTTCCCTCTCCCCTTCCCTTCCCTCCCCTCCCTTGGTTTGTCACAGGCCACTGCTCGCCAGTTGCAGCAGTCTGTGTCTGAGTATGAAGCACAGCTGGAGGGGGCCTACACCAGGATGCAGGCAGGAGATGCACCAACTGATGATATTGACCAGGAGTGGAAGAGAATGGTTTGGCTGCAGGAGACAAGGCAGAAGGAGGACATGTTCAGGAAACAGGTCAGTATCCCCTCACCTGTCCCCATGTCCTCCTGCCCCCCTTGTGGCCCCCCCTGTCCCGCCCACCTGTCACCTCATCTGTTCCCCCAACTGTCCACCCCACCTGTCCTTACCTGTCCCCCTGTCCCCCCACTGCCCCACCCACCTGTCCCCTGTCCCCTTTCCCCCCACCCACCTGTCCCCTGTCCCCCCACCTGTCCCCCCCACCTGTCCCCCTGTCCCACAAGTGCCCTGGAGGCGGTCTAGAATGCTAGACTACCCGTCCCCCTGTCCCTCCACTGTCCCACCCACCTGTCCCCCTTCCACCTGTCCCCCTCACCTGTCCCACCCACCTGTCCCCCCTTCAACCTGTCCCACCCACCTGTCCCCCCTTCCACCTGTCCCCCTCACCTGTCCCACCCACCTGTCCCCCCTTCCACCTGTCCCACCCACCTGTCCCACCCACCTGTCCCACCCACCTGTCCCCCTTCCATCTGACCCCCCACCTGTCCCCCCTTCCACCTGTCCCCTCACCTGTCCCCCCACCTGCCCCCCTTCCACCTGTCCCCCCACCTGTCCCCCCAACTGTCCCCCGTGTGCCCTTGTCACCCTGTCCCCCACTGGTTCACCACCTTCCCTCTTCTCCCACATGTCCCCCTCACCTGTCTCCCTGTCCTCCCTGACCCCCAATCCCCCCTCAACTGTCCCCCATCCTTCTACCTATCTCCCCGTCCCCCTGTCCCCCTGTCCCTCTGTCTCCCACCCACCTGTCCCCCTCACCTAGTCCCCCTTGTCTCCCTTCTTACCTGTCCCCTCGCCTGTCCCCCTGTCCCCCTTGTCCCCCTTGTCCCCCTGACCCCATCCCCCACTGTCCCACTCACCTGTCCCCCCTTCCACCTGCCCCCCTTCCACCTGTCCCCCCACCTGTCCCCTTCGTTCCCTTGTCACCCTGTCCCCCCACTGATTCACCACCTTCCTCCCTTCTCCCACATGTCCCCCTCACCTGTCTCCCTGTCCTCCCTGACCCCCAATTCCCCCTCACCTGTCCCCCTGTCCCCGTCCTTCCACCTATCTCCCTTTCCCCCTGTCCCCCTGTACCCCTGTCTCCCACCCACCTGTCCCCCTCACTTAGTCCCCCTGTCTCCCTTCTTACCTGTCCCCTCGCCTGTCCCCCTGTCCCCCTTGTCCCCCTTGTCCCCCTGACCCCATCCCCCACTGTCCCACCCACCTGTACCCCTTCCACCTGTCCCCCCACTGGTTCACCACCTTCCCCCCTTCTCCCACATCACCTGTCTCCCTGTCCTCCCTGACCCCCAATTCTCCCTCACCTGTCCCCCTGTCCCCCATCCTTCTACCTATCTCCCCTTCCCCCTGTCCCCCTGTACCCCTGTCTCCTACCCACCTGTCCCCCACCTGTCCCCCTCACCTAGTACTCCGTCTCCCTTCTTACCTGACCCTTCGCCTGTCCCCCTTGTCCCCCTGTCCCCCATCCCCCACTGTTCCACCCACCTGTCCCCCTTCCACCTGTCCTACTCACCTGTCCCCCCACCTATTCCCCTCGTCCCCTTGTCACCCTGTCCTCCCACTGGTTCACCACATTCCCCCCTGTCCCCTGCCCCCTGTCCCACCCACCTGTTCCCCATCTGCCCCCACACTAGTCCCGTGTCATAGGCTTGCATGCAGTATAACTGGTCCAACTGGTCAGCGAACTTGCATGCATTATGAGCTTTCCATGCATCCTCCCTACTGTGCTGTGCAAAGGAACTTGACACCCTCTCCCACACTCCACCGTCCACTAGCCAGTCCTCACATGACTAGCAGTCCAGCACACCCTTCTTAAACTATGTGTATAGTTCACAGTACAACTGGTCCAACTGGTCAGTGAAATGTGCACAATGTGTTGTAGAGGCTTAATGCTGAGTGAGGTGGTGTCTAAACACGATGTATATATATATGAAGGTTGGTGGAGTGAGTATGTGTTTGATGAAGTGCTTGTAGAGTAGCTGATAGAATGGTTGTAATGTGTGAGTATGTACATGGGCTGCACATGTATGGTACTAATGTAGAGTGCAGTCATGATGCAGCTGTCATGTCTATCTCGGAGCGGGTGAACACTGTTGTGCATGCAGTGATGATGCAACCATGTACGGAGTTCACACTTGTGAACTATTGGATTAACTGAGTAGGAAGGGCATAAATTGTTAATATGTAATTGGCCAGACCAACTGAACAGTCTTATTGCATTGTGGTCATAATGAATATAAACAGCACAATGTCAGGAAAATTGTCGGGCGGTGCATTCATGAAATTGTGGGAAAACTGTACACAAGTCTCCATTCACCGACTCTTTTAATTGGTTAGGGTGCCCTCTTAATTTTGACTCAATGGGTAATATTATACACATACCACAATAAAGGTATGAATATATAGACATTGTTACAATGCATAATGCAGCTTGCAATTGCACATGGACATGGTTCACATGTCCATTGTGAAAATTACATGTAGTTGCTGCATTATGCTCCAACTTGCTCCAGTTGATGCTGGTGCCTGTTCCCTTTACATGATGACCTTTAACAAGTGGTCGATTTACCTTCTATCAGCTATAGTTCACAGTACAACTGGTCCAACTGGTCAGCGAACTGTGCACAATGTGTTGTAGAGGCTTAATGCTGAGTGAGGTGGTGTCTAAACATGAGGTGTCAACTCCTCACCTTTACGTATTTAGCTCAATCTGTACATTGGAATGCAACAAGTCATGCATGTCCTGTGATTGTATCATTGTGCTCTACAGTCAATCAACAGACATTGGCCATGGGCTAAAATGGGCACGGTAATAGGTACTATGCAGTCATTCTGTGCATGTATGTACAATTGTTGTGTGCTTATATAACAGCAGCTTCTAATGTATGCATGTATGCAGTGCTGCATGTGGGCATGCAGTGTTGTCAGGGGTTATCCTTCATTCCCTACACTTACCCTTCTTGTTGACACCGCTCCTCACCTGCCTTGCAGACTGCTGTACTAGAGGACCAGTTCACTCTCCTTGATGGGACTGTCACCTTGGCAGAGCCCCGCCCCAATGCCTACATCCCTCAGTCTGACACAGAGCTCCCTCTACCAAAGCCCTACGGCTCACAAGCACCATTCAAGCCCTCACAACCAGGGGCCACCATGAGACACATTAGGAAACCAGTCCCCAAACCCATTGACATTTGATTTCAGTACACACTTGATGTTGTTATTAATACTGTGTATGTCACACACCATGAGGATACAAAAGAAGTGGTCACTCACAAAATCATTAATTTTGTCTCATATTTATTAATTGTGTACAGCTAGCTTATGTATTGCACACAGCATGCCTTAACCTTATTGACGAAATGTATGTAGCTAATCTGCCTACACTAGAACTCATGCTGTTGTATGCGGGTGTGCATGTTGCATGGGTACTGCTCTACGTACAACCACTCCATCAAACACATGATCTGTTACCATTAATTGCTGTTGTGCATGCAGTGATGATGCAACCATGGATGGAGTTCACATTCAGGAACTATTGGATTAACTGAGTAGGAACGGCATAAAGTGTTAATATGTAATTGGCCAGACCAACTGAACAGTCTTGTTGCATTGTGGTCATAATGAATATAAACAGCACAATGTCAGGAAAATTGTCGGGCGGTGCATTCATGAAATTGTGGGAAAACTGTACACAAGTCTCCATTCACCGACTCTTTAAATTGGTTAGGGTGCCCTCTTAATTTTGACTCAATGGGTATTATTACACATACCACAATAAAGGTATGAATATATAGACATTCTTACAGTGCATAATGCAGCTTACAATTGCACATGGACATGGTTCACATGTCCATTGTGAAACTTACATGTAGTTGCTGCATTCTGCTTCAACTTGCTTCAGTTGATGCTGGTGCCTGTTCCCCTTACATGATGATCTTTAGCAACTGGTCGATTTACCTTCTATCAGCTAGCGCGAACACTCTAGGCAGTCAACAGTGCTAAGGTCAATGCTACTGCATAGGTACCACTTTCCTGCTAATTGGTGTGGTATATAGCTTGACTTGTCATTTAAACCAATCCTGACCATTTAGTGGGCAGATGGGCCATCTGGTCATTTCCACCAAGTTTCATGACTACTGGGGGTACCCTGGTGTTTACTATACATGGTACCACTATGTATCAATATTAATGTTCCACACAGTAAGTATCAACCTGTACATTCATATTAGCACTTTGCGCACACCTTACACACGGACAAAGGCCTACTTAGCAATTCTGCTTCTATCAAAAACCAAATTTAGTATTGTGCTGAACAGTCTTCCTCCAGTGCCACAGCGAAGATGCTGTCATATGGCTTCACATGGGTATATGTTAACTTGCATTGTACGTAGTACACTGTATATGTTATACGCACTAACCTCCAATCTGCGCAAAGCTGCACTCCATATACGTACCATTAACTTGAGACGCCCTGAAGGAAATGTGCTCTCTAGGGTATTAAATTTGGAGAAATTTTAAAGATTTTTAATAGTGGTAGAATTATAATTGGGCCTTTACTCTTGTGTAAGGAGTGCATATGCAAAGTTCTAATATAAGTGCTCAGGCTAACACTGACTGTATGGTATATTTATTTTGATACATAGCTGCATCATGCATATTAAACACCGTGGCTCAGATAGTCATGAACCTTGGTGGGCATGGCCATGCACATAGCCACGTACCCAGTCCCAAATTCCATTCCGACTTGCACCAGGAGTTAAAATGGAATTAGGGACTGGGTACAAGGCTGTCGTGGACATATCTGTGGCAATTTGCACCGTGTGGTGGTGGTTATAATTATACAAATTTAATTTACATCATGTATGTGTATGTGTATGTGTATGTGTATGTGTATGTGTATGTGAATGTGTACCTGTTCCCCACAGTGAAAGGTAGCTGCTATCTTATCCACCATTCAAGTTGACTACAGAGGCTTGATTGACACCAGAACCTATGACATTATACAACCCTTCTTCTCCTTGACTTCAACTAGAAAGCCCTCACTTGCCATGCAGATGATCAAGGCCATCATCCAAGCCCACAGCATCTGAGATCTGTGCACGTGTATGTGTATGTGTATGTGTATGTGTATGTGTATGTGTATGTGTATGTGTATGTGTATGTGTATGTGTATGTGTATGTGAATGTGAATGTGTATGTGTATGTGTATGTGTATGTGTATGCAGACAATGCTGTTGATATTTCAGTGTATAATATACACCTCAGTACACCTTGGTCATGTGACATGCAGAGGAAACGGTTCATTAGCAATCAAATTCTCAATACAAACTAAAGCACTGTACATGTGTTTGCACTAATGACACATGTGACATAATGTGACTACAGTTCAGCTAAGAGTAATGAAGTAATAGGTTATGACCAATGTGTGTTTACTATCACAGCATTGTTGGTTAGTAGATGAGCAATTCTAGAAGCTCCAATCCGATGTCTTCATCGCTTCGGTCTTGGTTGAGGCACAGGCGCACCTCAATGTCTCCCTTTGATCCTATTGGCAGATTTCTGCAGAACCACGGCTGATCTTCATTAGCACAGCAGTTGTTGCCATGGGGACAGCCATGCCCATCCCACAGGGGATCATGGAGATACCATCTTCTCTCCCAGCCTCCTCGATTGGCAGACTCACAATAGTAGTTGGCACCGACAAAAGATGGTGGTAGGTTACCAGGGACCTTCCCACAAGGACAGGAATCACCATGGAAGTTAGCGTCCTCCTGCAGCCCTGCTGCGTAGGTCCACACGTGTTTACGAGGGCTCCCATATGTGATGGACACACCGTCTGTGTAGGCACTGTCAATATTCTTTGGTCCTGTATGTTGTCCAAAGGCATCTGGTGAGAAGTATGCATAACCCTTGATTCTGCCACAAATTTGACTATAGGACGTTCCGTAAGTCTTGTACAGCAATGAAGTGCACCCACGGGATACAGATTTGATGCACAATCGCTTTCCAGGGTTTGTTTCTATTAGCTGAGGTGGACAGCGTGTGTTTTTATCTGCCATGTTCCAATAGGCCAGTCTCTTCCAGCCTCCCTCGGCATAGCAGATGGAGCACAGCAAGAGTGAGCTGACGAGGATGGCTGCAGCTGAAATTGTCTTCATGGCTATTGACTGGTTGTTCTTTGGTAGCACTCAGTAACGTTTTGTTTCTTGGTGGTAAATAATAGAACGGCTTCGCTCTTGTAAGCACAGCTGGAGGACGCTTCTTGAGATTTTCCCGTATTCCGAAGTAACTGGGAGTTAAGTTGCTCTTGTGTTGCTCACTTATATAGAGGTGGAATGGAGGTGTTCACAGGTTCCTGTTTATTTGGGCTGTTTACCGTGGACGTAAAATTTTCTCGGGTAATAAATTTCGTGCGGAAGAGCCTGTCATGAATAATTGGACCCCCTGAAAAGGTTCCCCCCAGTCCAAATATTTCAAAATATTTGGACCCCCGGTCTCAATATTTCAAAATATTTGGACTCCCCGGAACTAATATTTCAGAAATGGACTGAAATCTTTGGACCTACCCTGAAATATGTGGACCCCCTCATCTATGTTTAGATTCTGGGCTTTCCAGGCCTAATAGCTACTTGATATGCATTTCATTTTCACCATCAACACAATACATGCATGGGGATTTGAACTTCATAAAAGTACATGATTTAAGCAGAATGTGAATAAATACAAATGCAGCTATAATGTTGCAAAAATGAAGTTGTAGCTTACATAGCACAATGTCATGCACAGTCATTACAAATCCACTGTTCCTCTAAACTGCATGTGGAACCATTGATCACATGAATCACACAAGACCATGTCGCTCCAGGTCTCTGGCATGAGACAATTGCAATACAGACGGATGTTCTTTGGCTTTCGTGGGTGCAAGAACTTGGGCCTATGCCTATCCCTTGGGAAAGGGAGCATCTTTCCTTTGCGAAAGCACTTTGCCAAGCGACTTCTCATTTTTCCTGTCCCGTAATTGGGTTACATGGTATGCATAGGCAATGGCATACACACCACAATCTTTGCTCCCCTCCTGTTGTGGTATAGTTGGAACTTTGACTGTCAGCTGTGGCTCCACGTGGTTGCATCCTTCCCCCAAAATAGCGAATTTTAATTCTACAAAGCAGTGATCAAGACAAATGAGTAACAAGATGTGACCATGATTCCATGATAATACATGCAGCTACGTATCTAGCAGAAACATCTACTAGCTACATGCACGTGAAATCAGTTACACATGCGCATGTACATAGCTAGCTAGCTAGCCACTGGATATAGCTATGAACTTACCAGCTCCCTGACATCACTGGCTAGACCTTTCCAGTAGAAGCGTTCGGATACCCTTTGCCAGGTCTTCGTTACGCCAAAGTGGCTTGATGTTGGGTCCGAATGGCAGGCTTTGAGGATAAATCGCTGCTCCTCTGCAAAGGTCACTACTTTGACCCTTCTCCCTTTCCTCTGAACGAAAACTTCACCCTGTTCTGCTGTTAGCGTCGCCGCTCTCTTCCGCACTGCACGCTTTCGATCCTTGACTAGGTCAGAGGGGTAGCCATTACCCAGCACGTACTCAATAGCAGGCTCCAATATAACGTCTTCTTCGGTACCAGGTTCTTCCTTCTGCTCCATCTCAATCGTTATTCTCTACTAATTCTCCACTCTCTTTATAGGCGCTAGTGCCCGCCATTTCGTTCGTTGTGTGAACCGCCATTTCGTTCGTTGTGTGGAATGTACGGAACTTATATTTCAGTAGTGGTCCAAATATTTCGAAATATTTGGACCGGGGGGAACGTATATTATGAGGGTCCAAATTTCACGTGACACCCAACTTCTTCAACGATTGCGCAACTGCCGCTTCTTGCACCAGTCCACGATCGCATGTCTTGAGATTGCTTAGGCGAGCCGTCCCTTGGGGTCTGGTGAATCGCAAGTTTCATGTGTTGTGTATTTCGTGGACTACCGTATTGTCAGGTGTAACGATCCCCACGAATACAGCGAAAACGTTTCGCAAATTTTCATGGACATGCATAACTCAGAAGAGCTTGGCTATAAAGAAACTCAAGTGTATTTGTATGCACAGACCCCCCCCCCCACACACTAACTCCTCCCTAACTGCAGTGCTGTAGTCGACTCAGGAAGTGTTCAAATGCGTGCCCAAATTTGTTTTCCTATATTTTTCAACCAGCTTTGTGTGTGTGTGCGTGCGTGCGTGTGTGTGTGTGTGTACATGCGTGTGCGTGTGTGTGTTCCTATTTTCATTATGATTTCTGCACAGGAGTTAGAATGGAAATAGGGACTGAGCATGAGGCGGCATGTCTTGTGCATATGGCAACTTGCACTGTGTGGTGGTGGTGGTTATAATATATGAATTTAATCTACACTAAATACAAGAAAGTCTATTAATACCCTTCATTATGGTAGCTATGCATATAATTATCTCTTGACTCAAAATGCTGAGAGCCCCCAATAGTTTAGAAGATTTAGATTTAGGCCCCTTAGATCTCACCCTTACTCTCTGTCAATTCCACAATCCCGCATCAATGCATTTCGCTTTTCCTATTTTGTAAATGCCCCCTTTACCTGGAATGAACTGCCACCAAATCTGATTCAATTCTCATCCTTACCCACTTTTAAACTCTGCCTCACCAAATTTTTGCTGAATGAATCTTAACTGTCAATCTATTTACTTACTTGCCCACTTAGTTAAATTCTCTCTGTTTTATTTACTATCACCTTTGCTCCATCATTCCCTACACCCCCTGTTGTATTATTGTCCTGTATTGTAAATGTACGTCTTAGGGGAGCACAATCATAGGCAATTTGCCTCTCGTGCAACCCTTTCCCTACGGGGATAAAATCATTTCAATTTCAATTTAAAAGTGACTCTTGCAGTTAGGCCCCTGCAAAGGCTAGGTTTGTTGCTTGAAGGATCACTGGGTTTACGCCACCAACCAACTACACCAGTATTGGTGTTACAGTTGGTTGGGAGGCCCAAAAGGCCCTATTAAGTTGGTAAGTTGGCAACCAGTGATTCCCTTCCCCCTAACATCCTACAAAGATGGAAGAGCCACAGACAGCTGTTTCGCCCTAATTGGGGCTCATCAGTGTGGCGTACTGATGGTAATAGGATGAATGCCACCTCCATATGTATCCACCACAAGTTAAAACACTTGTGGTTTCAACACATAGAAGCAGCATAAAATTAGGGGGAAGCCTCAGCCAAAAAGACGGCTGGAGTCAGGGTTGTTCAAAAGTGACTCTTGCAGTTAGGCCCCTGCAAAGGCTAGGTTTGTTGCTTGAAGGATCACTGGGTTTACGCCACCAACCAACTACACCAGTATTGGTGTTACAGTTGGTTGGGAGGCCCAAAAGGCCCTATTAAGTTGGTAAGTTGGCAACCAGTGATTCCCTTCCCCCTAACATCCTACAAAGATGGAAGAGCCACAGACAGCTGTTTCGCCCTAATTGGGGCTCATCAGTGTGGCGTACTGATGGTAATAGGATGAATGCCACCTCCATATGTATCCACCACAAGCTAAAACACTTGTGGTTTCAACACATAGAAGCAGCATAAAATTAGGGGGAAGCCTCAGCCAAAAAGACGGCTGGAGTCAGGGTTGTTCAAAAGTGACTCTTGCAGTTAGGCCCCTGCAAAGGCTAGGTTTGTTGCTTGAAGGATCACTGGGTTTACGCCACCAACCAACTACACCAGTATTGGTGTTACAGTTGGTTGGGAGGCCCAAAAGGCCCTATTAAGTTGGTAAGTTGGCAAGTGTTTTAGCTTGTGGTGGATACATATGGAGGTGGCATTCATCCTATTACCATCAGTACGCCACACTGATGAGCCCCAATTAGGGCGAAACAGCTGTCTGTGGCTCTTCCATCTTTGTAGGATGTTAGGGGGAAGGGAATCACTGGTTGCCAACTTACCAACTTAATAGGGCCTTTTGGGCCTCCCAACCAACTGTAACACCAATACTGGTGTAGTTGGTTGGTGGCGTAAACCCAGTGATCCTTCAAGCAACAAACCTAGCCTTTGCAGGGGCCTAACTGCAAGAGTCACTTTTGAACAACCCTGACTCCAGCCGTCTTTTTGGCTGAGGCTTCCCCCTAATTTTATGCTGCTTCTATGTGTTGAAACCACAAGTGTTTTAGCTTGTGGTGGATACATATGGAGGTGGCATTCATCCTATTACCATCAGTACGCCACACTGATGAGCCCCAATTAGGGCGAAACAGCTGTCTGTGGCTCTTCCATCTTTGTAGGATGTTAGGGGGAAGGGAATCACTGGTTGCCAACTTACCAACTTAATAGGGCCTTTTGGGCCTCCCAACCAACTGTAACACCAATACTGGTGTAGTTGGTTGGTGGCGTAAACCCAGTGATCCTTCAAGCAACAAACCTAGCCTTTGCAGGGGCCTAACTGCAAGAGTCACTTTTGAACAACCCTGACTCCAGCCGTCTTTTTGGCTGAGGCTTCCCCCTAATTTTATGCTGCTTCTATGTGTTGAAACCACAAGTGTTTTAGCTTGTGGTGGATACATATGGAGGTGGCATTCATCCTATTACCATCAGTACGCCACACTGATGAGCCCCAATTAGGGCGAAACAGCTGTCTGTGGCTCTTCCATCTTTGTAGGATGTTAGGGGGAAGGGAATCACTGGTTGCCAACTTACCAACTTAATAGGGCCTTTTGGGCCTCCCAACCAACTGTAACACCAATACTGGTGTAGTTGGTTGGTGGCGTAAACCCAGTGATCCTTCAAGCAACAATTTCAATTTAGTGAATAGAGATGTGTGTACAGTTTCCCAAAATTTTATGTACTTCCAACCGTTTTCCTGACATTGTGCTAACTTTATTATATGACCACAATGCACTCCAAATAATTTAGAAAGGTTGGTGAATAGAGACTTGTGTACAGTGTTTCCCACAGTTTCATGCACTGTCGACAGTTTTCCTGACATTATATTCTGCATGTATGATCACAATATAATAAGACTGTTGGTTTGTCAAATTGCATATAGACCATTCATGCCATGGCTGTTCAATAGTTCATGATCGAGTGTTGCAGCACTGTGCATGTAAGGCAAGTATGTAACTTGCACTGTGTGGGGATTGAGTGCATGTGTGTGTGTGTGTGTGTGTGTGTGTGATAATGTATGCACATGTGTATACTGTAGCTCTTCTCTTCTCTGTACAATTGCATGATTGTGGTTATTTCCATCATATCCTGTCATACTGCTTCTGGCTGTCCAGCAATACACTTTGGAGAGACTAAAGAAAGATGGTGATGCAGAGAAGGAGAGGGAAACTACACTACTTGAGGAGAGGTGGGGATCAGGGGTGATTCATGAGTGTGCATGCTGCATGTGTGTGGTGTGTTGCTTGTCTATACAGTGGACTAGGTGTACCACCACTGCCACTACAGGGCCACTCATGAGCTGCAGCTGCGGCATCGTGTGGGGGAGTGGAAGTCCCTGCATGAAACAGTCAGCATCAGGTTGAAGGAGAAGAACAGGAGCATGAAGTGAGACCTCCTGGCTGTCATATACTCTGTCTACCTGTCTGTTCACCTGTCTGTCTGTCTGTCTATATATTCTGTCTGTCTATACATTCTGTCTGTCTATATATTCTGTCTGTCATGTGCATGTGCATGCTTCATTGTATTATACTAGCAGAGAAGGGCGCCTTTGGCGCCCTCCTCTGCTCCGGCGCCCAACGCAGGTGCTTCCGATGCCAGTGCTTCTGATGCAAAGCACTTCCAAATCTGGCTACTGAATGATAGCTATAGATGCTGCAGTTGCAGTTAGCTATAGAGTTGCATGCAGCTGACTCCTCTTCCACCACAAATCACCTTCTGCAAGGTCAAGCGTCTTGTATTGCCCTCCATATTAAACAGAACTGACTCATGATGGCCCCTTTGAGCTGATTCTTGGTTGTTCTATTGAGTTGACTCCTGGTTGGTCCTTTGAGATGACTCCCCTCGAGCTGGCTCCTGCTTTTCCCTGGAGCTGACTCGTGTGAGTGAAGGTTGAGTGATGGTCTTGGAGTTCTGACAGTTGTCGTCGATTCCTAAGAGCTCTCATCAACCCTGAATGTCTTGACTTCTTGGTTAGTCCGGTGTTGCCCTTAATGTTCGGCATATGCGCACTGCAACGGTTGCAAATTGCATGCATTGTTTGGTAGAAACGCATTACGATGACGTCATGAAATCATTGCGCAAGCCTAAACCCCGCATAACTTGTGCCCATCCTTTCGCCATCGAGCCGCTTTCACTCGCGTAAGACGGTGCTTTCCGCTATATAGCTTATATCACCCACACACTTCTACATTGTGCTAAAACTATAGCAAAGAAGCCGTCGCACCATCTTCCCAGGAGGAGTTGTGTAACAAAGAAATTAGCTGCGAATTCCGTAATCTACTTCGCTTTCCTCCGTAAAACGAAAATGGCGTCCTATAGTAACGTATGGCGAGTTGGCGCAAAACCTTCATTTCGCAAGCTTTCGCAGGGAAACCCAGCCGAAGACACCCTCCGGATAGCGCTTCGACATTCGTACCGCGTTTTTTGCGAACCTTCCGCACGGTTCCCGAGATTAGTGCGGACAAAAAATCGGCCTAGCTCCATTATAATAAGATGCACCTCAGTACACCTTGGTCATGTGACATGCAGAGGAAACGGTTCACTTGCAATCAAATTCTCCATACAAACTAAAGCAATGTACATGTGTTTGTACTAATGACACATCAACGTGCCATACTAGAGTGTGACATAATGTGACTACAGTTCAGCTAAGAGTAATGAAGTAATAGGTTATGACCAATGTGTGTTTACTATCACAGCTTCATTGGTTAGTGGATGATCAATTCGAGAAGCTCCAATCCGATGTCTTCGTCACCTCGGTCTTGGTTGAGGCACAGGCGCACCTAAATGTCTTCCTTTGATTCAGTTGGCAGCTTTCTGCAGAACCACGGCAGACCTGCATTAGCGCAGCCAGTTGTTGGACTACCGTATTGTCGAGGTGTAACGATCCCCGTGAATACGGCGAATTTATTTTCACCGCTAAACCGTTTCGCTAATTTTCATGGACGTGCATAACTCAGAAGAGCTTGGCAATAAAGAAACTCAAGTGTATTTGTATGCACATGCAGACACACACACTAACTCCTCCCTAACTGCAGTGCTGTAGTCGACCTTGGAAGTGTAGAAATGCGTGCCCAAATTTGTTTTCCTATATTTTTCAACCAGTTTCACCAAAGCACACTGCTGCAATGCGTTAACATGGGGTAGTCCTTTTGATCTGACACATTCCTAATAGTAATAAATGGTACAACTGTAGTGTGGATAAGGTTTTGGTGAAGAATTGTTAGTGCACTTTGACTGTGGGTGGATGACTCCTTGACCTGTTTCTGTGCGTAGATCAGGTATTGGCTTGCCTTTTGGTTGGTGTGTGTGACTTGGTTCCCTCTGCTGGTGCTGCTGTCTATGTATGTAGGTTTCAACATACAAGAGCAAGATTGATGAAACTACACGCAAGATGATGGCACTGGTGTCTGAACTATCCAATGCAACAGGTAGTGTGTGTATGTGTGTATGTGTGTGTGTGTGTGTGTGTGTGTGTGCGTGTGTTTGTGTGTGTGTGTGTGTGTGTGTGTGTGTGTGTGTGTGTGTGTGTGTGTGTGTGTGTGTGTGTGTGCGCACGTGTGCGTGTGCGTGTGTGTGTTCCTATTTCCATTATGACTTCTGCACAGTAGCTGGAATGGAAATGGAACTGGGTATGAGGCTGCCATGCACATATAGCAACCCACAGTTTCATGCACTGCCGACAGTTTTCCTGACATTGTGCTAATTATATTCTGCATGTATGATTACAATGCAATAAGACTGTGTGGTGGTGGTGGCTGTCCCCCCTTCCACCTGTCCCACCCACCTGTCCCACCCACCTGTCCCTCTTCCACCTGTCCCCCTCACCTGTCTCACCCACCCCCACCTGTCCCCCTTCCACCTGTCCCCCACCTGTCCCCCCACCTGTCCTCCCACCTGTCCCCCTTCCACCTGTCCCCCTCACCTGTCCCACCCACCCCCACCTGTCCCCCCACCTGTCCCCCACCTGTCCCCCCACCTGTCCCCCCACCTGTCCCCCTTCCACCTGTCCCCTTCACCTGTCCCACTCCCCCCTGCCCCCCTTCCACCTGTCCCCCACCTGTCCCCCACCTGTCCCCCTTCCATCTGTCCCCCTCACCTGTCCCCCCTTCCACCTGTCCCACCCACCTGTCCCACCCACCTGTCCCCCCACCTGTCCCCCCTTCCACCTGCCCCCCCACCTGTCCCCCCTTCCACCTGTCCCCTCACCTGTCCCCCCACCTGTCCCCCTTCCACCTGACCCACCCACCTGTCCCCCCACCTGTCCCCCTTTCCACCTGTCCCCCCACCTGTCCCCCCAACTGTCCCCCGTGTGCCTTTGTCACCCTGTCTCCCACTGGTTCACCACCTTCCCTCTTCTCCCACATGTCCCCCTCACCTGTCTCCCTGTCCTCCCTGACCCCCAATCCCCCTCAACTGTCCCCCATCGTTCTACCTATCTCCCCGTCCCCCTGTCCCTCTGTCTCCCACCCACCTGTCCCCCTCACCTAGTCCCCCTGTCTCCCTTCTTACCTGTCCCCTCGCCTGTCCCCCTGTCCCCCTTGTCCCCCTTGTCCCCCTGACCCCATCCCCCACATACACATACACATACACATACACCATTGTGTCTTTGCACTCTACAGTCAATCAACAGACATTGGCCATGGGCTAAAATGGGCATGGTAATAGGTACTATGCAGTCATTCTGTGCGTGTATGTACAATTGTTGTGTGCTTGTATAACAGCAGCTTCTAATGTATGCATGTATGCAATGCTGCATGTGGGCATGCAGAGTTGTCAAGGGTTATCCTTCATTCCCTACACTTGCCCTTCTTGTTGACACCGCTCCTCACCATTCTGGCCTTTGTGTTCACTCATCCCACCACTCTTGTCCCCACCTTGCAGACTGCTGTACTAGAGGACCAGTTCACTCTCCCTGATGGGACTGTCACCTTGGCAGAGCCCCGCCCCAATGCCTACATCCCTCAGTCTGACACAGAGCTCCCTCTACCAAAGCCCTACGGCTCACAAGCACCATTCAAGCCCTCACAACCAGGGGCCACCATGAGACACATTAGGAAACCAGTCCCAAAACCCATTGACATTTGACTTCAGTACACACTTGATGTTGTTATTAATACTGTGTATGTCACGCACCATGAGGATACAAAAGAAGTGGTCACTCACAAAATCATTAATTTTGTCTCATATTTATTAATTGTGTACAGCTAGCTTATGTATTGCACACAGCACACCTTAACTTTATTGACGAAATGTATGTAGCTAATCTGCCTACACTAGAACTCATGCAACTCTCCACGTTACTTTACATGCAGTGACCTACACAGGTGTGCATTTGGATGCACAAGTAATTGTGGATTTCCATATCATCGGGTGTGCATGTTGGGTTCTGCTCTACGGTGTATACACTACACAGGTACCATTACTGCATTACACTATTGCTATGTAAGTAGCCTATCAATTTTACATGTAAGTATATATACACACAAATGAGCACACTCGCACATGCACATGTATATATATATGAAGGTTGGTGGAGTGAGTATGTGTTTGATGAAGTGATTGTAGAGTAGCTGACAGGTTGGTTGTAATGTGTGAGTATGTACATGGACTGCAGATGTATAGTACTAATGCAAAGTGCAGTTATGATGCAGCTGTCACGTCTATTTCGGAACAGGTGAACACTGTTGTGCATGCAGTGATGATGCAACCAAGTACGGAGTTCACACTCATGAACTATTGGATTAACTGAGTAGGAACGGCATAAATTGTTAATATGTAATTGGCCAGACCAACTGAACAGTCTTATTGCATTGTGGTCATAATGAATATAAACAGCACAATGTCAGGAAAATTGTCGGGCGGTGCATTCATGAAATTGTGGGAAAACTGTACACAAGTCTCTATTCACCAACTCTTTAAACTTGGTTAGGGTGCCCTCTTAATTTTGACTCAATGGGTAATATTATACACATACCACAATAAAGGTATGAATATATAGACATTGTTACAATGCATAATGCAGCTTGCAATTGCACATGGACATGGTTCACATGCATGTGTGTGTCCATTGTGAAAATTACATGTAGTTGCTGCATTCTGCTTCAACTAGCTTCAGTTGATGCTGGTGCCTGTTCCCCTGCATGATGACCTTTTAACAACTGGTCGATTTACCTTCTATCAGCTAGTGCGAACACTCTAGGCAGTCAACAGTGCTAAGGTCAATGCTACTGCATAGGTACCACTTTCCTGCTAATTGGTGTGGTATATAGCTTGACTTGTCATTTAAATCAATCGTGACCATTTAGTGGGCAGATGGGCCATCTGGTCATTTCCACCAAGTTTCATGACTACTGGGGGTACCCTGGTGTTTACTATACATGGTACCACTATGTATCAATATTAATGTTCCACACAGTAAGTATCAACCTGTACATTCATATTAGCACTTTGCGCACACCTTACACACAGACAAAGGCCTACTTAGCAATTCTGCTTCTATCAAAAACCAAATTTAGTATCGTGCTGAACAGTCTTCCTCCAGTGCCACAGCGAAGATGCTGTCATATGGCTTCACATGGGTATATGTTAACTTGCATTGTACGTAGTACACTGTATATGTTATACGCACTAACCTCCAATCTGCGCAAAGCTGCACTCCATATACGTACCATTAACTTGAGACGCCCTGAAGGAAATGTGCTCTCTAGGGTATTAAATTTGGAGAAATTTTAAAGATTTTTAATAGTGGTAGAATTATAATTGGGCCTTTACTCTTGTGTAAGGAGTGCATATGCAAAGTTCTAATATAAGTGCTCAGGCTAACACTGACTGTATGGTATATTTATTTTGATACATAGCTGCATCATGCATATTAAACACCGTGGCTCAGATAGTCATGAACCTTGGTGGGCATGGCCATGCACATAGCCACGTACCCAGTCCCAAATTCCATTCCGACTTGCACCAGGAGTTAAAATGGAATTAGGGACTGGGTACAAGGCTGCCGTGGACATATGTGTGGCAATTTGCACCGTGTGGTGGTGGTTATAATTATACAAATTTAATTTACATCATAAGGAAGTCTATTTATGCATTTGGCACAAAACACAATGCTCCTGTTCTTCTCCTTCAACTTGCTGCTGACTGTTTCATGCAGGGTTGTCCACTCCCCCACATGATGCCGCAGCTGCAGCTCATGAGTGGCCCTGTAGTGGCAGCGGTGGTACACCTAGTCCACTGTATAGACAAGCAACACACCACACACATGCAGCATGCACACTCATGAGTCACCCCTGATCCCCACCTCTCTTCAAGTAGTGTAGCCTCCCTCTCCTTCTCTGCATCACCATCTTTCTTTAGTCTCTCCAAAGTGTATTGCTGGACAGCCAGAAGCAGTATGACAGGATATGATGGAAATAACCACAATCATGCAATTGTACATACATTATCACACACACACACACACACACACATGCACTCAATCCCCACACAGTGCAAGTTACATACTTGCCTTACATGCACAGTGCTGTGACACTCGATCATGAACTATTGAACAGCCATGGCATGAATGATCTATATGCAATTTGACAAACCAACAGTCTTATTATATTGTGATCATACATGCAGAATATAATGTCAGGAAAACTGTCGACAGTGCATGAAACTGTGGGAAACACTGTACACAAGTCTCTATTCACCAACTTTCTAAATTATTTGGAGTGCATTGTGGTCATGTAATAAAGTTAGCACAATGTCAGGAAAACGGTTGGAAGTACATAAAATTTTGGGAAACTGTACACACGTCTCTATTCACTAAATCTTCTAAACTATTGGGGGCCCTCAGCATTTTGAGTCAAGAGATAATTTTATGCATAGCTACCATAATGAAAGGTATTAATAGACTTTCTTGTATTTAGTGTAGATTAAATTCATATATTATAACCACCACCACCAGACAGTGCAAGTTGCCATATGCACAAGGCATGCCGCCTCATGCTCAGTCCCTATTTCCATTCTAACTCCTGTGCAGAAATCATAATGAAAATAGGAACACACACATGCACACGCATGTACGCACACACACACACACACACACACACACACACACACACACACACACACACACACACACACACACACACACACACACACACACACACATACACACACACACACACACACACACACACACACACACACACACACACACACAAAGCTGGTTGAAAAATATAGGAAAACAAATTTGGGCACGCATTTGAACACTTCCTGAGTCGACTACAGCACTGCAGTTAGGGAGGAGTTAGTGTGTGTGTGGGTCTGTGCATACAAATACACTTGAGTTTCTTTATAGCCAAGCTCTTCTGAGTTATGCATGTCCATGAAAATTTGCGAAACGTTTTCGCCGTATTCGCGGGGATCGTTACACCTCGACAATACGGTAGTCCACGAAATACACAACACATGAAACTCGCGATTCACCAGACCCCAAGGGACGGCTCGCCTAAGCAATCTCAAGACATGCGATCGTGGACTGGTGCAAGAAGCGGCAGTTGCGCAATCGTTGAAGAAGTTGGGCACTTATGAGGACGCTTCGATGCGAAGCCTGTGACGGTCGTGTTTCCTGTACGTCCTAGTATCTGCAGTGCTGCCACGAAGTGCAGTCAAGCCCACTCTCCACATAGTAGACGATTCCGTTTGAAAGTACTTTCGAGGAGCATGCACCGAAAATATCCCCGCAAAAGGCTCTTCCGCGCGAAATTTATTACCCGAGAAAATTTTACGTCCACGGTAAACAGCCCAAATAAACAGGAACCTGTGAACACCTCCATTCCACCTCTATATAAGTAAGCAACACAAGAGCAACTTCACTCCCAGTTACTTCGGAATACGGGAAAATCTCAAGAAGCGTCCTCCAGCTGTGCTTACAAGAGCGAAGCAGTTCTAATATTTACCCACCAAGAAACAAAACGTTACTGAGTGCTACCAAAGAACAACCAGTCAATAGCCATGAAGACAATTTCAGCTGCAGCCATCCTCGTCAGCTCACTCTTGCTGTGCTCCATCTGCTATGCCAAGGGAGGCTGGAAGAGAGTGGCCTATTGGAACATGGCAGATAAACACACACGCTGTCCAGCTCAGCTAAAAGAAACAAACCCTGGAAAGCGATTGTGCATCAAATCTGTATCCCGTGGGTGCACTTCATTGCTGTACAAGACTCACGGAAAATCCTATAGTCAAATTTGTGGCAGAATCAAGGGATATGCATACTACTCACCAGATGCCTTTGGACAACATACAGGACCAAAGAATATTGACAGTGCCTACACAGACGGTGTGTCCATCACATATGGGAGCCCTCGCAAGCATGTGTGGACCTACGCAGCAGGGCTGCAGGAGGAAGCTAACTACCGTGGTGATGCCTGTCCTTGTGGGAAGGTCCCTGGTAACCTACCACCATCTTTTGTCGGTAACAACTACTATTGTGAGTCTGCCAATCAAGGGAATTGGGAGAAAAGATGGTATCTCCATGATCCCCTGTGGGATGGGCACGGCTGTCCCCATGGCAACAACTGCTGTGCTAATGCAGGTCTGCCGTGGTTCTGCAGAAAACTGCCAATAGCATCAAAGGAAGACATTGAGGTGCGCCTGTGCTGCAATGAAGACAGAAGCAACGAAGACATCGGATTGGAGCTTCTCGAATTGATCATCCACTAACCAATGAAGCTGTGATAGTAAACACACATTGGTCATAACCTATTACTTCATTACTCTTAGCTGAACTGTAGTCACATTATGTCACATGTGTCATTAGTGCAAACACATGTACAGTGCTTTAGTTTGTATGGAGAATTTGATTGCTAATGAACCGTTTCCTCTGCATGTCACATGACCAAGGTGTACTGAGGTGCATATTATACACTGAAATATCAGCAGCATTGTCTGCATACACATACACATTCACATACACATACACATACACATACACATACACATACACATACACATACACATACACATACACATACACATACACATACACATACACATACACATACACATACACATACACATACACATACACATACACATACACATACACATACACATACACATACACATACACATACACATACACATACACATACA
The DNA here is from genome assembly GCA_964019415.1 of Ianthella basta. NCBI lineage: Eukaryota > Metazoa > Porifera > Demospongiae > Verongiida > Ianthellidae > Ianthella > Ianthella basta. Next base: position 6,108,491 of record OZ025884.1, on the reverse strand, counting down.
CATACACATACACATACACATGCACATGCACATGCACATACACAGATCTCAGATGCTGTGGGCTTGGATGATGGCCTTGATCATCTGCATGGCAAGTGAGGGATTTCTAGTTGAAGTCAAGGAGAAGAAGGGTTGTATAATGTTATAGGTTTTGGTGTCAATCAAGCCTCTGTAGCCAACTTGAATGGTGGATAAGATAGCAGCTACCTTTTGGCGTCTCAAGTTAATGGTACGTATATGGAGTGCAGCTTTGTGCAGATTGGAGGTTAGTGCGTATAACATATACAGTGTACTACGTACAATGCAAGTTAACGTATACCCATGTGAAGCCATATGACAGCATCTTCGCTGTGGCACTGGAGGAAGACTGTTCAGCACGATACTAAATTTGGTTTTTGATAGAAGCAGAATTGCTAAGTAGGCCTTTGTCTGTGTGTAAGGTGTGCGCAAAGTGCTAATATGAATGTACAGGTTGATACTTACTGTGTGGAACATTAATATTGATACATAGTGGTACCATGTATAGTAAACACCAGGGTACCCCCAGTAGTCATGAAACTTGGTGGAAATGACCAGATGGCCCATCTGCCCACTAAATGGTCAGGATTGGTTTAAATGACAAGTCAAGCTATATACCACACCAATTAGCAGGAAAGTGGTACCTATGCAGTAGCATTGACCTTAGCACTGTTGACTGCCTAGAGTGTTCGCACTAGCTGATAGCAGGTGAATCGACCAGTTGTTAAAAGGTCATCATGTAAGGGGACAGGCACCAGCATCAACTGAAGCAAGTTGAAGCAGAATGCAGCAACTACATGTAATTTTCACAATGGGCACACACATGCATGTGAACCATGTTCATGTGCAATTGTAAGCTGCATTATGCATTGTAACAATGTCTATATATTCATGATTCGGTAGAGGCTCATAGCTGCGATTGTATTATTTGCTAAATCTATATATTCATACCTTTATTGTGGTATGTGTATAATAATACCCATTGAGTCAAAATTAAGAGGGCACCCTAACCAAGTTTAAAGAGTCGGTGAATAGAGACTTGTGTACAGTTTTCCCACAATTTCATGAATGCACCGCCCGACAATTTTCCTGACATTGTGCTGTTTATATTCTTCATGACCACAATGCTATAAGACTGTTCAGTTGGACTGCTCAATTACATATTAACAATTTATGCCATTCCTACTCAGTTAATCCAATAGCTCCTGAGTGTGAACTCCATACATGGTTGCATCATCACTGCACAACAGTGTTCACCTGTTCCGAGATAGACGTGACAGCTGCATCATGACTGCACTCTGCATTAGTACTATACATGTGCAGTCCATGTACATACTCACACATTACAACCATTCTATCAGCTACTCTACAAGCACTTCATCAAACACATACTCACTCCATCAACCTTCATATATATATACATGTGCATTTGCAAGTGTGCACATTTGTGTGTATATATATATATACTTACATGTAAAATTGATAGGCTACTTACATAGCAATAGTGTAATGCAGTAATGGTACCTGTATAGTGTATACACCGGTTGCCCTGCTTAGCAATGGTAACAGATCATGTGTTTAATGGAGTGGTTGTACGTAGAGCAGAACCCAACATGCACACCCGATGATATGGAATTCCACAATTACTTGTGCATCCAAATGCACGCCTGTGTAGGTCACTGCATGTAAAGTAACGTGGAGAGTTGCATGAGTTCTAGTGTAGGCAGATTAGCTACATACATTTCGTCAATAAAGTTAAGGCGTGCTGTGTGCAATACATAAGCTAGCTGTACACAATTAATAAATATGAGACAAAATTAATGATTTTGTGAGTGACCACTTCTTTTGTATCCTCATGGTGTGTGACATACACAGTATTAATAACAACATCAAGTGTGTACTGAAGTCAAATGTCAATGGGTTTTGGGACTGGTTTCCTAATGTGTCTCATGGTGGCCCCTGGTTGTGAGGGCTTGAATGGTGCTTGTGAGCCGTAGGGCTTTGGTAGAAGGAGCTCTGTGTCAGACTGAGGGATGTAGGCATTGGGGCGGGGCTCTGCCAAGGTGACAGTCCCATCAGGGAGAGTGAACTGGTCCTCTAGTACAGCAGTCTGCAAGGTGGAGACAGGAGTGGTGGGATGAGTGAACAAAAAGGCCAGAATGGTGAGGAGCGGTGTCAACAAGAAGGGCAAGGGAATGAAGGATAACCCTTGACAACTCTGCATGCCCACTTGCAGCATTGCATACATGCATACATTAGAAGCTGCTGTTATATAAGCACACAACAATTGTACATACATGCACAGAATGACTGCATAGTACCTATTACCGTGCCCATTTTAGGCCATGGCCAATGTTCTTGACTGTAGAGCGCAAAGACACAATCACAGGACATGCATGACTTGTGTATGTGCATGTGTATGTGTATGTGTATGTGTATGTGTATGTGTATGTGTATGTGTATGTGTATGTGTATGTGTATGTGTATGTGTATGTGTGTATGTGCATGTGCATGTGTATGTGTATGTGTATGTGTATGTGTATGTGTATGTGTATGTGTATGTGTATGTGTATGTGTATGTGTATGTGTATGTGTATGTGTATGTGTATGTGTACGTGTGTGTGTGTGTGTGTGTGTGTATGTGTATGTGTATGTGTATGTGTATGTGTATGTGTATGTGTATGTGTATGTGTATGTGTATGTGTATGTGTATGTGCATGTGCATGTGTATGTGTATGTGTGTGTATGTGTATGTGTATGTGCATGTGCATGTGTATGTGTATGTGTATGTGCATGTGCATGTGCATGTGCATGTGCATGTGTATGTGCATGTGTATGTGTATGTGTATGTGTATGTGTATGTGCATGTGTATGTGTATGTGTGTGTGCATGTGCATGTGCATGTGCATGTGTATGTGTATGTGTATGTGTATGTGTATGTGTATGTGTATGTGCATGTGTATGTGTATGTGTGTGTGCATGTGCATGTGCATGTGTATGTGCATGTGCATGTGCATGTGCATGTGCATGTGTATGTGCATGTGTATGTGTATGTGTATGTGTATGTGTATGTGCATGTGTATGTGCAACTGTGACCAATGTGTGTTTACTATCACAGCTTCATTGGTTAGTGGATGATCAATTCAAGAAGCTCCAATCCGATGTCTTCGTTGCTTCTGTCTTCATTGCAGCACAGGCGCACCTCAATGTCCTCCTTTGATGCTGCTGGCAGTGTCCTGCAGAACCACGGCAGACCTGCATTAGCGCAGCAGTTGTTGCCATGGGGACAGCCGTGCCCATCCCACAGGGGATCATGGAGATACCATCTTCTCTCCCAAGGCCCTTGATTGGCAGACTCACAATAGTAGTTGTCACCGACAAAAGATGGTGGTAGGTTACCAGGGACCTTCCCACAAGGACAGGCATCACCATGGAAGTGAGCTTCCTCCTGCAGCCCTGCTGCGTAGGTCCACACGTGTTTACGAGGGCTCCCATATGTGATGGACACACCGTCTGTGTAGGCACTGTCAATATTCTTTGGTCCTGTATGTTGTCCAAAGGCATCTGGTGAGTAGTATGCATATCCCTTGATTCTGCCACAAATGTGACTATAGGATTTTCCGTGAGTCTTGTACAGCAATGAAGTGCACCCACGGGATACAGATTTGATGCACAATCGCTTTCCAGGGTTTGTTTCTTTTAGCTGAGCTGGACAGTGTGTGTGTTTATCTGCCATGTTCCAATAGGCCACTCTCTTCCAGCCTCCCTCGGCATAGCAGATGGAGCACAGCAAGACTGAGCTGACGAGGATGGCTGCAGCTGAAATTGTCTTCATGGCTATTGACTGGTTGTTCTTTGGTAGCACTCAGTAACGTTTTGTTTCTTAGTGGTAAATAATAGAACGGCTTCGCTCTTGTAAGCACAGCTGGAGGACGCTTCTTGAGATTTTCCCGTATTCCGGAGGAACTGGGAGTGAAGTTGCTCTTGTGTTGCTTACTTATATAGAGGTGGAATGGAGGTGTTCACAGGTTCCTGTTTATTTAGGCTGTTTACCGTGGACGTAAAATTTTCTCGGGTAATAAATTTCGCGCGGAAGATCCTTTTTGCGTGGATATTTTCGGTGCACGCTCCTCGAAAGTACTTTCAAACGGAATCGTCCACTATGTGGAGAGTGGGCTTGACTGCACTTCGTGGCAGCACTGCAGATACTAGGACGTACAGGAAACACGACCGTCACAGGCTTTGCATCGAAGCGTCCTCATAAGTGCCCAACTTCTTCAACGATTGCGCAACTGCCGCTTCTTGCACCATTTCCACGATCGCCTGTCTTGAGATTGCTTAGGCGAGCCGTCCCTTGGGGTCTGGTGAATCGCGAGTTTCATGTGTTGTGTATTTCGTGGACTACCGTATTATCGAGGTGTAACGATCCCCGCGAATACGGCGAAAACGTTTCACTAATTTTCATGGACATGCATAACTCAGAAGAGCTTGGCTATAAAGAAACTCAAGTGTATTTGTATGCACAGACCCACACACGCTAACACCTCCCTAACTGCAGTGCTGTAGTCGACCCAGGAAGTGTTCAAATGCGTGCCCAAATTTGTTTTCCTACATATTTCAACCAGCTTTGTGTGTGTGTGTGTGTGTGTGTGTGTGTGTGTGTGTGTGTGTGTGTGTATGTGTGTGTGTGTGTGTGTGTGTGTGTGTGTGTGTGTGTGTGTGTGTGTGTGTGTGTGTGTGTGTGTGTGTGTGTGTGTGTGTGTGTGTGTGTGTGTGTGTGTGTGTGTGTGTGTGTGTGTGTGTGTGTGTGTGTTCTTATTTTCATTATGATTTCTGCACAGGAGTTAGAATGGAAATAGGGACTGAGCATGAGGCGGCATGCCTTGTGCATATGGCAACTTGCACTGTCTGGTGGTGGTGGTTATAATATATGAATTTAATCTACACTCAATGCAAGAAAGTCTATTAATACCTTTCATTATGGTAGCTATGTATATAATTATCTCTTGACTCAAAATGCTGAGGGCCCCCAATAGTTTAGAAGATTTAGTGAATAGAGACGTGTGTACAGTTTCCCTAAATTTTATGTACTTCCAACTGTTTTCCTGACATTGTGCTAACTTTATTATATGACCACAATGCACTCCAAATAATTTAGAAAGGTTGGTGAATAGAGACTTGTGTACAGTGTTTCCCTCAGTTTCATGCACTGTCGACAGTTTTCCTGACATTGTGCCAATTATATTCTGCATGTATGATCACAATACAATAAGACTGTTGGTTTGTCAAATTGCATATAGACAATTCATGCCATGGCTGTTCATCAATAGTTCATGATTGAGTGTTGCAGCACTGTGCATGTAAGGCAAGTATGTAGGTTGAAGGAGAAGAACAGGAGCATGAAGTGAGACCTCCTGGCTGTCATATACTCTGTCTACCTGTCTGTTCACCTGTCTGTCTGTCTGTCTGTATATTCTGTCTGTCTATATATTCTGTCTGTCTACTTGTGTGTTCTCACAAGTGTTTCATGTAGCTCATGTGTACAAGGAGGTAGTTTGGAGTTCAATGCAGTTGGGTTCCATATAAGGAGTTGTGTTTGAATGCCCCCAACATGGGGTATATGTATGTGTATGTGTATGTGTATGTGTATGTGTATGTGTATGTGTATGTGTATGTGTATGTGCATGTGTACGTGTATGTGTATGTGTGTGTATGTGTATGTGCATGTGTATGTGTATGTGTATGTGTATGTGTATGTGTATGTGTATGTGTATGTGTATGTGTATGTGTATGCGTATGTGCATGTGCATGTGCATGTGCATGTGCATGCTTCATTGTATAATATACACCTCAGCACTTTGGTTATCTGACATGCAGAGGAAACGGTTCACTTGCAATCAAATTCACCATACAAACTAAAGCAATGTACATGTGTTTGTACTAATGACACATCAACGTGCCATACTAGAGTGTGACATAATGTGACTACAGTTCAGCTCAGAGTAATGAAGTAATAGGTTATGACCAATGTGTGTTTACTATCACAGCTTCATTGGTTAGTGGATGATCAATTCGAGAAGCTCCAATCCGATGTCTTCGTCACCTCGGTCTTGGTTGAGGCACAGGTGCACCTCAATGTCTTCTATCGGCAGTTTTCTGCAGAACCATGGCAGAGTGAGCTGACGAGGATGGCTGCAGCTGAAATTGTCTTCATGGCTATTGACTGGTTGCTCTTTGGTAGCACTCAGTAATGTTTTGTTTCTTGGTGGTGAATAATAGAACTGCTTTGCTCTCTAAGCACTGCTGGAGGACGCTTCTTGAGATTTTCTCGTATTCTGAAGTAACTGGGAGTGAAGTTGCTCTTGTGTTGCTTACTTATATAGAGGTGGAATGGAGGTGTTCACAGGTTCCTGTTTATTTGGGCTGTTTACCGTGGACGTAATATTTTCTCGGGTAAGGTAAAATGGGGTAACTCCGTGAAAACTTAATCTATTGCCGCGTAATTCCAACAGTTGAAAAGCGGCAAATGCCCGACTTATTTTCCAGCTACTGGCATCTAGTGCCAAGGCGTACACCAAAACTGAAGTGAATTGAGCTAATATTTCCTGAGATATCAGCAGAAATGTGACACGATCGTAAAATAGTAGGTGGGGTGACTTCGTGAAAATGGCGGCTATACCGCAATGTGTGAGGAATGGTGAAGGAATTGGCTTCATTGTAGAGGAGATGGGACTAGACAACGAAACTGAGCCTGTGGCCTATCTCTCGTGTGGATTCAATACGAAATCAGCTTGTACACGGTTAATAACGCCGTCATTCGACAGCATACCTGATGCGGTACCATCTACTTGAAAGATCGAGCCTGAGACTGCTCGTTTTGGTGCGTACCTGGCTTACTAGTGGTAATGCAGTCCACACACAGGTTATATGTAACTGATGGAGTACGTTTTGTTGCAGCTTTGCATGCGCTGAGTGAGATAGAGCTAAAACTAAAGTTTTCTCGCTGAATTTGCAGTACCCGGAACGCAAGTTGCTCCCCTGTCGCAGCAAGAAAGAATCGCAGCGGCTCAGAGCCCTGGTGGATGATTCACTATAAAGTCAGCATGCTGTGTGCCAGAGTACAACTAGATCGCCGGTACAATCGCGAAGTTACAGCCATTGGAATTCAAAGTTTACGAAGTTGCCCCATTCGCGAAGTTACCCCACGTGACCTTAATAAATTTCGCGCGGAAGAGCCTTTTTGCGTGGATATATTATATATATATATTGCAGTGCACTCTTTCGAACGGAATCGTCCAATATGTGCAATGAGGGCATGACTGCACTTCGTGGCAGCACTGCATCGATACTCCAGTGGAACGTTGGGTGATAGTGTCGAGTCAAGATGTGACCTTGCGTGGCTGAGGCTACAGAAGACACGACTATCGCAGGCTTCCCATCGAAGCACCCTTAACTGCCCCACTTCTTCGATGACAGCGTGACTGCCGCTTCTTGCACCAGTTAGTCGGGTCGTTCCACGACCACCTGTCTTGAGATTGCTTAGGCGAGCCGTCCCTTGGGGTCTGGTGAATCGTCTCTAAGCACGAACTGGCTGGAAGTCAATCGCGAGTATCATGTATTGCGCATTTCGCGGACTATTACTGTTGAGGTGTAACGGTCCCCGCGAACATGCATGGCGAATTTATTTTCACCGCTAAACCGTTTCGTAAATTTCCATGGACATGCATAACTCAGAAGAGCT